>JAODLD010000044.1:13488133-13503817 GCA_026781065.1 Mormyrops boulengeri | reverse complement strand
TTACCTGGCCATTGTCACTCAGATCTGACATAGCGTTACCTGGCCATTGTCACTCAGATCTGACATAGCGTTACCTGGCCATTGTCACTCAGATCTGACATAGCGTTACCTGAATGAGGATCCCATATGAACTCCCTATAATGCTGACTTGCAGCCACACCTCCTGTGGGGCGGACCTGGTCATCCTGGGGGGTGATTTGAATATGCATCCCCAGGACCTGGGCACCCGGCTCTTACGCACATACACGGGTCTCCGAGACTGCTTCGTCGAGACGGACAGTTTTGACGTGAGTGAGTTTCCCCCCCATCGCATGCCACGACATCTGTGATACTTGCTTTATGCTCCTCCGGGCAGTAGGGGGCGCTGTGTTTGTGTTTAAACCGGCCTCAGCTAACCTCCAGATATGCGGGTGCTGGTGTTGGCAGGGTTGTGAGGAAGGCTTCACCCTTATAGCGGACAACCCCTTCACAGACGAGAAGGAGCTTCTCCCCTTTGAGAGAGGCATCCGGATTGACTATATCCTCTTCAAGGTGAGTGGGATGGATGGATGGATGGATAATGAATCCCAAAGGAGATTTCAGGTTCACAGTACCACAACATGCACAAAGACAGTAAAAAAAACATTTATACAGTATTAAACAGTAACCACAAATAAATGGCAATGAACAGTATCAGTGCAAAGAATGTCTTGATAAGTCCTTCATGGAATTCCGTAGTAGCGGCTCTGTAAAAAATAGTGTTTCACATGGTCGGAAGCTATTCTGGATCTCCCTCGTTTTGGTCTCGAGAGAGACTCCAGATCCCTGGGCAGTAACATAGCGCCCCCTTCTGTCTCGCAGGGGTCCGACAGGGTGTGCGTGAAGTGTGAGCTCCTGTCCACCACCAAGGGCTCAGTTCCCGGGAAGCCCTTCCCATACTCAGACCATGAGGCCTTGAATGCCGTGCTGCTTGTGCAGCCAGGTGGGGGCGCCGTGAAGAGCTGCGGGGAAGACGACGACATGGGTAATAACCTCGGGGGGTTTAAACAGATGACTTGTGATGTTTTTCACCTATCCCCCATCACTGCCAACCCCCCTGAGTCTGCAGTTCCTAAGCAGATCGGCAGAGAATCTCACGTGCATTTCAAACAAGTCATGTGTTACTCCAGCATGACTGCTGGCTTGCAGTTTTTCTCTGGGAAACGGTAGGAAATGCTGATTGGATGGTTCCCTATTGCATAAAGAAACCCAACTTTATACGGCTGATGGTCAGGAAAGTGATGTCACGATTGGGCCCTTGTGCAAGGCCCTTAACCACAATTGCTCCAGGAACTGACTGACTCTGCTCTCTTAATAATGTGTGTCACTTTGGATAAAAGAATCTTCTAAATAACCATAACTTACACAAGCCGGGAACTATTTTTAATTCTTTAATTTAGTTTTTAATTCTTGCAGACCGGCACAGTGGCTCGGTTAGCACAGTTGTGGCTTCACGTGACCAGGGTTGTGGGCTTGAATCTTAAAGCTCCTCTCCCTCACTCCGCAGTGGGCCTTGCCGAATTGGTGAACACGGTAACGGAGGCTCGCACTGAAGTGAAAGTGGGCCTGCACTGCGCCCAGCGCATGCTGCACACCGTGACGCGCACGGGGGCACTGGGGCTCGCCTTATTGCTGCTGGAGCTGGCCATCGCCGCCGTGCCCTACCTGGCCCCTTCCACTGGGCAGCCCTTCCCGCAGGCCTCCTTCTACCTGCTGGGGGCGCTGTGCTTCATCATCCTGCTCGGATCCCTGCTGCTCTTCATCTTCCACAGTATGCAGGTCAAGGCCCTGCAGGGCGCCGAGGACCAGATGCGGCTGGCGGCCTGCGGGCTGCAGGAGAAGCTGCGCGGGCAGCCCCTGTGCCGCGATGGGCACCCCCTAGGGGAAGCTGCAGGCCCCGAAGCTCTCAGTGAAGACAGAGAGCCCAACTCTGACTCCATTTCATAAGTGAATCACTCCGCTAGGGATTGAGAGGGTTAGGAATAGCACAGGTGTTTTAAATGAAGCAGAAATTAAGTCTTTTTAAAATTCTTTCATTTTCATTGTTCCCTTTCGGGAGAAAACCCGAGAAGTCTTATTTGTGTATCTTCAGGCGTGCTTCATGGCTTTGCTCCCTGGACCAAAACAATCCCACCATATTGGCAGGTGGTATTCAGCGATATCGTGCCACATGGTGGATCCATGTTCGGCAAGCGTTAGGCTCACATGCTGAGCAGAGTGCGCGTGCGGGACACAGCAGTCCGAGTCAGGGGGTCCTGCTCCTCATAAAGGGGAGTGGGGGGGATTGGTCACTTCTTGTCTCAGGTCACCCTCCCACTTTCTCACCAGATTTCCACTCCGTGATCCCCCCCCCATCCACTCCCCGGGCCCCGGCCAGGTTCCTTAGGCTAGGCCAAGTCCCGTTTCCTTAGATCTGTCCCATTCTCTCAGGTCACAGGAAGCTACAGCAACTTTCAGAATCCATCTCAGTGCTGCCTCTGGTGGCCATCACACGTAGCTCAACCTGCCGACAGCAGCTCGTAGAAAAATAAAAGTCATTCTTCTTAAACGTCCTGGAGTTTTATGACTTTCACTCAATATCACTGTACTGTACCGCTATCATTCTTAGTATGTTGTGCCTCTGGCTCACTTTTTGTACTTAAGACCAGACTGAATGCCTTTTAAACCAGATACACAGGGTGACCTACATTGGCTGGTCAATTCAGTGCCATTAATGGCCAGTGGACAAATCACTTAAGGTTCCTAAATGAACTTAGATGAGCAAAAGCCCTTAACTCACATTAAAGGCCCAGATAGCCCTCTTCCTTCAGACAAACATTTCATAGTTTTTCGATGTTTAGTGGGGTGATGGAAGTTAACTTGATACGGATCAGCTAGTTTATATTAGAAAGACTGGTCAACCGATTACCTTCTGTCTTTCGTAACTAATAATAATGTTATGACTAATTAGTTAAATTAGTCTAAAATGCTACTAATCTACCAAGTTTAGGTAACCTTTCTTTCTTTGCCACGATATAGCACAAAATCCATGTCTGAGCACTTGAAATACTTGGTATATGCTGTTATCTTGCATTCCTGGTATTGGCACTGTGTACATACACACACGCGAAAAGAAAGTGGGAGATTTACTAGTCTTGTGAGAAGCGTGAAATCTCTGCTGCTTCTTCATTTCTGCTTCGAAAAACAGAGTGAAACTTCAAATAAACGCTCCTCATGACCTCAGCTTCTCTGCGTCCTTTCTGAGCTGTTAAGTCCTGACTTAACCTGCAAGTTTAATTATTTTTGAGTACTACTTGGGAGAAACTGTGAGAAGACCCGCAGAAGTTTAGATATTTCATATCACGCCACTTATTAATTGGGATTCTGTGTAGAATAAACATGTCTTTTAAAATTAATTGAACATTTAAAATTAATCTTAACTAAACGTTTAAGTGCAGCAGACAGGCTGTTAAGGCACCAGGAATAAATGTGCTGTACACTAATATATACGCTGTCGTGTCCGGTCTAGGTTTACCAGCGACCCTGGAGCGTCGCCCAGGTGGCTTCTAATGGTTTTCTAATAGGTTTGAAAGATCGATGTGTTTCTGCCACTTCCTTCCCCATAAACGACCGTTTTCCCCCCCACAGTATCTAGTAACACACGTTTATTCCATCTTCCAGTCGCTTGGTAACTAGTTAAATTGCTAATCCGTATGTTTCCAGCTCTCATCCTGACTGCCGCGTATCTGATCTGCATAGCCTCAGAATAAACGCCGTGCAAACTACAGAAAGAGCACGGATGGTTGGACGCACGTTGTGTACGTGCTGTTCTTACACCTACTTACCACAAGGGGGCAGCGTGACGTTATGATTGTGCAATAGTGTATAGCCTGTGTTTGTTTCTTCCACATTTTTGCCAGTTCAAATGAAATCAAAATGCAAGTACCCAGCTACAATTGTTACTGTTAAGTCCTTTGGTGGGTTGTCTAATATTAGATATTCAGTTTAGCTGATAAAAAACACTAATTCATGTGAAAAAAGCCACATGCAGCTAATGTATGTCAACTTTACTTTTCTGTGTTTAGATTCGTTTCCAATTTTCCCATTTTTCCCATGTTACTGAAAGTGTGCAATTCACGAATGGGAGACTTCAGGGTTTTAAACATCTTACGAAACTATACGTTTAAATGGCATCGCCCATGTAAAATCTGAGAATACAAAACCTCCTCAGTTTATTGTGGTTTAGATGAAAAATTAATTCTAACTTACGCCATCCTGCTTTTTATGAGACCGTCCTGTATGAGGAAGTTGGTGATGCCGTGTCTAAAGTCTGACATGAGGTAGATGGTGGCGCACCCCTTCCTCACCCTCGTCGCCCTCTCCCTCGCCCCGCAGCGGGGCTCTTCGAGCCGGTGACGCTCGCACCGAAGTGACGGTGGGCTTGCATTTCGCCCAGCGCATGCTGCACACGGTGACGCGCACAGGGGCGCTGGGGCTCGCCTTACTGCTGCTGGAGCTGGCCATCGCCACCGGGCAGTCCTTCTACCTGTTGGTGGCGCTGTGGCATCATCCTGTTCGGATCGCTGCAGCATGCAGACACAATGATCAGGACTCGGATTAAAAACAACTGCATACTGCCGTTTTACCTACCTGCTTGTTAGCTACCTACTAGTTAGTTAACTGAGTCAATCATATTGAATTATCCATCAAGCTTACACAAATAATAACGATATCACACTCATGTAGTTCTGGAAACTATTACAATTACACTTACACTTAATTACATTTACATTACATTTACACTTAATTACATTTACATTACATTTACGCTTACTAAATGTTGCAGAGGTGTTTGAGTTGGTGTGTTCACTTCACTGGCTTCCCGTCTCTGCCAGGATTGGACACAAGGTTTCCCTTCTTACTGACCAGGGAATCTATGGCAATGCCCCGCCCACCTGAAAGAACTACTTACCCCCCCAACCCTGATGTGATATCTCTGCTCTACGAACTGCAATCACCTCCTCCGCCCCAGGACTAAGCTCGGCACCATCGGTGATCGGGCCTCCTGTTCTGCTCCCCGTCATCTATGGAACACCCTCAAGGACCATTTGAGGGCACCACAGATATTGCGAATTTTTAAAAAGCACTTAAGACATTTCTTTTTAGCAGAACTAATGACTTTTAACTGACTATGCGAGTTGCTGCATTTTTAAAGACGTTTCGCGTCGTTTTTTAAGGTGATGTTTCTGTTTTGTAGCACTTTAACACTATAGATGTGTTTCAAATGTAAAGTGTGTCACAAAATAAAATGTATAATAATAATCATTATTATTATTAGTTGCCTCACACATATGTATTTGGGAAAACTGTGTTTTGCATTCTATGAGTTCTGAGATGGGAGGAAAGCACCCAGTGGGCCAATGAAATTTTCATTTTTATTTGGCTACGGGTTATATCCCACCACCCACACTGTGGATACAGTTTGAGTATTCTTTGAGTATTCTCTATTATGATGAAGAAACTGACTAAGGCCGACATCTCATATCGACACTGAAACCACTCAGAAAAAAAATGCGACATCGTCTTCAAAATGGCCCAGCGCAGATAAAAGTGAAAGACTGTATAGACAGCTGAATGAATCTGGTTGTCACTTTTTAACCCATTCTGACCTTTTAACACAAACCTTCCGACTAGGTCAGATTCACCACACACACGGATAAAGAGGTGAGATTCCTGACCTTCCTAATGTAAGGGTTTTGGCTTAATGGTAATGGACCCAACTTTGGCTGTCAACAAGCTGGAATGCAGGCCAATGAATGGCTGAAGGTTCTGCTCTTGACAGGTCTGTGACAGCACCTGAATGAAGACGTATCACCAGCATGTGAGGCTTTTCCGAAAATGTCACTAAGCAGAAGCTGAAAATCTTCTGGGGCAAATTCCTTCACGCTTATCCACACCATTAACACAAAAAAAATCGAGTTGTGGCGGTTCACAGTTCACCGCGGTAACATTTGTGCAACCCACTGCTGAAAGTAAATAAAGGACTTATTTTTCAATTAACGACACAAAAAAATCCTAATAATATATTTCATGCAAAAAATATGAATGATTTCATCCTTATGCCGGTTCTAAGACTCTTTTGTCAGTCTTGGACTGTGCTGTGCCCTTCAAATATGATTTAATCTCTTTATCCATGCACGTTTACTTAGGAGACAGAGTCACACGCCTGAACTAAAATCAATCACAGGTTCCGGAAAAGGACGGCATTTCCAACCGAACTTGTGTACAAATGACAAATAGTTTTGGTAAGATGCCTTACAATCTATAGCTGCAGGAAGCAGAGCCATGTAATCCAATTAAGTATTAAGGCTGTTTTACAGAGTTGGATGACATAAAATCGGTAGTCTCCACTGTTTGGCGACAGTGAGCTTTGCTGTTCTTTTTTGGGAAAAATTTGCGAGCTGTGCGTCTGAATGGTTCTAAGTTGCTAAGGTGAGCTTTTGGGAAACATACCCCTGAAAGGTGCCGGAGTTTTCTGTGCAGATTTGAGAGTGGCAAGGTGCCTCACACACCCATATTTGAGTCCTGCCTCTGCTTCCTGCAGGTGCCCCTCCCCCCATTTTCATTGGCTCTGAGTGATGTCAATCATAAAACACTTAAGCACACATCTTAACCCAAGCACACATCCATGGCACAACTGTAATGTTGTGCACGCATATGCATAAATCACATGCATGATTATTGCGTAATCTGTAGCCAACACTGCTCTGGCTGTGCCTGCGCGGAGCTTGTGAGGTCTCCCTTTGGTTTCCTCCTGCAGTCCAAAGACATGTAGTTAGGCTAATTGGTGTTAATATATTGCCGGTAGCATGTGAGTGTGTGTGCGTGTGTGTGAGCCCTGTAACAGGTTGGCTTCCCAACCTGGGTGTAGCCCAGCCAGGCGCCGCCTGGGATAGGCTCCAGGCAGTGCTCTAAACCTGTCCTGGATTAGTATTTAGAAGATGGATGGATCTCTATCAAGATTTTCCCAAAAGCCACGAGAACAGCAACGCTCGCTGTGTTGCCACAGGGTGGTGACTACTGGATTCATGTCATCCAACTCTGAAAAATAGCCTTAATGCTTAATTAGATTACACTGCAATGATATTTTTTGCATAAAAATACAATTTGCACCCGTCTTTGCAATGCAAATGAAACAGAAATCTTGAAATATAAAGTAATCAAAACATGAACGAAAACCTCTAAGTTGCTTATTAGCACTGTTGCTTTTGGGAAATGGACCCCAGATGAGAAGTTCAGTATGTCTCTCCTCACTTTTCTTTGGGTCATTTTTATGGTAATCTTGTCATACAGTTTCTCATGGCAACTCAAGATGAAACATGACTATCCAAGGGCTGAGTTAACAATCATAGCAAATTTGGTATAATTTATGAGGAAATAGTTTCTGTTCAACTTTTTTTGTTTGCAAAAAACATGCGTACAGTGGAAAATGATGCCGTCACATCACCCCCCGACTCTCACCAGAATACTGATTAAACTTTTGGCTCCCTTAATTCTCATATGCGTATGCAATTAACTTAATTGTTATTAGCTCAATTATACTAAAACCCATGACACCATAGTGCCATGTCTTGTCCCTGGAGCATTTGATTTGATTCCTTCATTCATGACTCGCTGGCTTGATTCCAGCTTCACAGTTTTTGATTTGGACTCTGAACGACCTTTGTCTGAGCCTTCACTCTGATTGCCGATCTGTGATCTGGGTTTGGAAATGAACACTGCAACTGGATCCCCTCTCGTCAGTTTCTTGTTGAGGACAGAGGAGGAGTGTTACAATGGGTAATGGGGGGTGGTGCAAACAGGGAGCATCCCCCCTCAGTAAAATTTCTCCAGCAGGGTGGGCAGGGGTGTTAGTAAATAGTTCTTAAATAGTTAATTTAGGGTGATCTTTGCTTATGAAAAGGGGGGGGTGGGGGTCCCCCTAGGTACATTTTGCTGGGGGCAACTCCCACTCCCCCCCATCACTGTTTCTTATCAGCTTGGCAAACGTCTTCCCCCTCCTCCGTGTGTTTGTGTGTCTGTGTATTTTGTGCAAGAACATTACTATACATCAGTTTGATGTGTGAAATATAGCCTTGTGCACAATGTATCAGTTTCACTATAAATTTTCTGACTCATCCTGGACAGTTGTTTCAACTTAACTTCCCTGCTCACTAGATAAATCGTGTAACAACATATTGACTCAACAATTGCTACAATCCTAAAATAAAATACATCCGAGAAGATCATTTTACTGGAATTCCCTTATTGACAATAAGACGCAGGAAAAGCATGGCTGGCGGTTTAAATACTGTATGTCAGTATTGTATACGTAGGCCTATATTGTAAATAAAAGTTCACTTTATATGGATACATTTTATGTAGAATATTAATTTGCTTGTTACAAAATATGTCTGTGATAATACTGATGAAAACCCTTTTATTGCTGTAATATAGTGTTTACTTTTTGAAGGAAATGTAAGCACTATTATTATTTGACTTATAATTCTCCACATAAAGACATCATTTGTTCGGAAACCAAAGCAAGTCCCTCGGAAGTTCTGTAATGTCACTATTCATAAGCCATTATTGAAGAAGGTAGGCTACCTAAGTTTCATTTAGGTGCGTTATGTATTATGAAGAGCTCTTTAAGCAATGCGCAACACTGTTGTTAGCTAGGCTTCTAGCCTACTACCGGTTTATGCATGAACAATTATACGGTACATTTCATGTTGTCTTGAATTCTTTTTATTACTTTTTCTGCCGTTTGGTTGTTCGTTTTTCATTTTCATTTTGTGGTATTTTCACGCTATATCTTGTATAAATTAAGCTGCCCTGATGAATATGTTGCCCTGTTTTCCAGTTACCGGATTCAGTCCTATTCAGTCCTGGTCTTTCAACGGGAACATAGACGATTAGCACTGGCAGCAAGTTCCCTGGATCAGGCGTTATCCACCGCTAAGCTGGTAACTGCATGCCTGCCCCGGCGCCGCTCCTAAGGACCATATGACAAATTAGAGCCGCTTTTGAAAGTCTTAATAAAAACCCCATGTCTGCTCATATGAATCCCACCCTGAAAGACATATGACTGAGCCGTCGGCTTAAACTACAGCGACTTCTGAGTGATGCGGCTCTTTTATGGGGTCTTCCGTCTGCCCTGATTACTTCACGAATTATGCTTCCGATCGTACAGAAATAGGCCTAAAGGCTGGCTGCCTTAACGTAGGCCTATTTTCTTGGTTTGCACAGTGTGTAATCAAATGTTAATTGATAAAGAGAGACAGCGTTTCATTGTTAAACCGGTACGGTCCCGGTATTTCCCCTTAACCTTTGGCTCTGTGGCTTTCGGCTTGATTCCACTCAGCAACGCACTTCTCATATTTCAGCAAAATCTCTCTGCATTTCTCATTTTAAAGGTCCGCTAGTAAACCTATTCAGGCCTACCTTTTCCCTGCTTATTACATCAACGATGTAGGCCTATATCTTCATGGTTTTAGGTCTATATAGGTCTAGATGTATACTGTTGTTGTTATTATTATTACGTTGTCCTAAAAAGAGCATCAGTGTGTTTTTGTTATCTATTGCGACCTCTATGTCTCTGCGACATAATAACAGGTAAAAACTCAAACAAAGAATAACTTGGAAAATAACGAGTGGCTCGGATCACTGGTTAACTGATAAACGAAATTGCATACACACTTCTTTAGCCGCGCAGATTTTCGGCAAACACTCGCTAATTACCTATCTTTTTAGGCCTGAAGGATAACGAAGTAGGCCTATTAGGTGTTAGGTAACTCGCGGGAAAAGTACACGTGTTAATTTATTCCTCAGAACAGGAGATTAAGCAGTCAAACCCACATCACACGCACAGGAATCAATCATGTATACATAGGATAATTTACAGTAACATTTCATTTTTATCTAACTTTTCAATCTCACTTTATTTGATGAGAGTCAGTTTGCCTTGGGGTTGCGTATTGTGTAAATTAATTTTTTATTTTTCAGCCATTGTTTAATTATGTATACATCGACAGTAAAGTTTTATGAACGATTTCTTTTTTTTTTTACTTTTTAAAAGATGGTCATGTTAGGACCGGCATAGAAATTTAATAAATGTACTAAAAACATTTATAAAGATGATAATAATCATTACTTGCCGTAACTGGAGTCTGGGTAGAGTGCAGGAGAGGTACCTTTCCAAGTGTGGGTGAACAAAGGCGGAGGTGTGCCCTGACGCATCGCTGCCTGCCCCGACAGCAGCGCCTCTGACAGCCCGACGAACCCTGGCACACCGCCGCGGCGCGTCAGCCGCTGTCCGGCCAGGTTCTGCTCGGACGTCCGTGCTCGTTTTTGCCGGAGGGTTGAACCTGTTCTCTACATATACCTGCTCATGTTTATGATAAGAGGCCAAGCATCAAGCTATCTTTATTGTCGCCTCGGCTCTGTGACGCTTTTGCCATACCCTGAGATGAAATTATAATCCCAAATTACTGATTTTAAGCGTCCGGCTCCATAAATTGTACCGCCGGGGAACCCCCCTCCCCCCTGGCAAATTCCATCGCCTTCACTTGGCAAAATCTCTTTTTAATAACCTGATGTTGGGAGGTATGAATTTGACGTGCCTCGTTGCTCATGGTGTCAAAAACGTTATTATATAATATTATGTAACATTTAAAACAGGGGGCACGATAAGGTAAGACGGACAAATCAATACATGAACATAATACATAAGAAAACGAGTCATACCAAGACGTACCAAAATATTTACATCTGCCAAAATATGACTGGACTTTGGGGAAATGGGTATCACAATTAATACGGAAATTTAATGAAGCATTCATCTTAATATTGTGGCCTGGATCTTACATGGCAGAAATCCGGTGGTGGATTAATTAACATTATACTTACTGATATTTAACATTATAAGCTCACACGAAGGGAAACTGGATGACATACAGGCTCCTGATTTTTGAAATCTGTGGTTTTTATAGTGTCACTAAAACATGAAATAGTATCAGCCTGAAATGAACACCCCTATAATTTGAGATGCGTAGCACAGACTATACAGCTTTCGCAAGTGAACTCTACAGGACTGAGGGGTCAGATTAAACCATTCTGAACAGACCAAGGAGGCAGATACTCAAGTGTAGTTTACACATATAATTACAGGGCAGTCAAATTTCACCTTTGAACTGTGGGAAATTTACAACCTTCTTTTTTGACTAAATTGTATTTTTTAGCCTACATGGAATTCCTGTAGGCCCATAAATATGCGTGTTAATACATATACACAAATCCCGTCTTTTGGGTATTATTTCATCTTACCTTTAGCCAGTTATTAATATAAACGTAGTTACTGTGTTAATACAGGGCTGGTCCTGGGAAACATATCTCTGGTTTCATCGTTAGCGCTAGCTTATACAGTAGGCTATATCTACGTCAATTTTAATTAAGCCATTTCCGTACTTTTATCACGTGTCAAGTATTTTAAAGCTCAAATGTTTTTTCGCTTCTCAAAACTGGATTATCCGATTTAATCATCTCTTCGCGTATCCTTTAAATTCTTAATGCTTTCTGATCAAATAAAGAACACTCTTCTGTTTTCGGTAATTTTTTGTACATTTTTAATGTGATAAAAATAGTTAAGATAAAAAAAAAGCTTAGGTATAGGCCTATGTACCGTGTAGAGCGCCCCAATAATATACGATTAACTAGGCTATATATGATTACGCTATTCATCTCAGAAGGAAAATTCTTGTGCATAAAACGCAAGTTAATTAAATTGAACAGACACAAACTTATAGCTTAGGCCTAGTGCAAAGCAGAGTGCAAAGACAATAGAAATGGTGCAAACAGGTAAACATAGTGCAAACAAATCAGCAGGGGTTGGATCTTTCCGTGTCGAACATTGTTCAGGAAATAAGTCGCACATGTGCAGTTAAACAATTTTCCTTCAGGGTAATAAAACTCTTCTGATTCTAAAAAACACACAGTACTAGACTTTTGCCGCGATCTGTGGTCTCCATGAGATCGGGCAAGAGAGCGAGACGCAGCATTTATTAGACAAATGGTTAAAGTACGACGCGTTTGGGGAGGTTTCAGTCTCACTGAATGCTAGATACAACCTGCGGGTATTCAGCAGCTGCAGGAGGCGGAGTGCGGGTGTGGCATCTCCCGGTAGGTGCCTGGAAAAAGAAACTCCTCGGTACGCCTGCGAAGGGAAACGACGGAGCCGATCGGCCCACGGAAACATATTTTTTTATATATATATTTGATCGACAAAGTTCCGCTGTTTGGAGGAAAAAAACGCTTTGAAGATGACTATGGAGCCGTTCCGCTCGGCCTTGTCCTTAGGGGCCAGTGAGGACACGTCCCTCGCTCTCCCGTCAGATACAAACCTGCGGTCGGGCCAGCGCCGCGTCCTGGACCAGGTTACCACCATCAAGCGGAGCAAGTTGAGGCAGAGCAAAAGTGGATCTGTTTCGCCTACAAGTAAGATCCTCCACTTAATGTTAATGCGCAGCCTTTGCCGAGTACCAATGAAATTTATCAGGTCAAAGATTAAACATGAAGCGATTTGATTTATTTTATCCGCGTCGGTCCTTAGACTGATTCGATTATGTTGATTCAAAGTAAAGTGAGATACATGCGCTTCCATATATATATGTGGAAACTAATACATTAGTCATATAGAAGTAGGCTATGTAAACGACATTATGTAGCAAATATTTATGCATGCGTATTAATTATACGCGGTGAGAGATTAATTAAAATTAGCCAGCTGCATTTTAGGAAACTGTTTAGTCTTAACTGTTTGTTTAGTTTTACACGATCACTTATTCCTCGTCGTTTGTTTATGGATAGTTTAATCTCGAAGTGCAACCTTTTGTTGCCTGTATGCTTGAATGTGTAGCTAGAAATCGAAACGTGAATTAAAACCCAGTAATTCAAAAAGGAAACGCACTAAAACTGTGACATACGCCTTTTAAGCAGCGCGGAATGTTTTTAAAACAATACTGAGTATGTGTTCTTAGTAAATGACATTTGTTTGTGGCTTTCATTTTGAGGGATGTGGGAGGCCTATAAAAATTACAGAATAGTATAGAGTCGTATCATTATTAAGACAATAAGCAAAGAAGGTGACAGATATAGCCGAAGGGTGCGAACGTTCCCGAGCGTTTGCGAAAACTTTATTTGCGCTTCTTAGGCGTGCGCAAAAATTCAGTCATATAAAAGAAAATCAAAATATAAATATAAATAGATAGATAGATAGATAGATAGAGAATTAACTCCGAACAGATTTAAAGAGGCCAGCTTCACTCTACATGTAAGGATTGACTATTGACTCCTGCTGTTCACCAGACCTAGACTAGTTCTCCGTCTTATCTAGCCTTGATGTCAGCAGTGTTACCAGTAAACACAAACGTGTTAGATATCTATTCCCAGCTGACCCAGCCGGCTAGCTGACGTGGGATAAATATTTCCCGTTTTGGTAGTCTTTTCAGACTGAGAGGCGTCCTTCCTACTTTTATGCGTCAAGATATTTCTGCTTCTGGCGTTTCTTTTGTGTAATGGTTTCTTTTTGTTAGACCTCTGCATTGTTTTGAGAGGTTAAACGGGCTGCAAAAATAATGTCTTTTAGATTTGGTTGAACTTTATACTGTCCTGGCGCCGTGAGCCCCTATAGTGTGAGTGTCCTATTGTTAGTACAGTATATAGCCCAAATTTCGGCTGATTTCAGTAGGTGGTTATTCAGTGCAGGGTCGCGCAGAGTCTGGGTACCACTCAAGGAACACTGTAAATGGGATGCCGTTTTAATCCTTTCTCCATTAATTAAAGAATTATGGGCATTTGAAGTAATGGCTAGTCCACAGTGTAACACATTAGTAGAAGATATTGCAATAATGCAAAAAGTATGGGAAAAACAGAAATGCATGCTTCTATGTCCGTCAGTGTAAAATTTGAGTATTCGCGTTCTTGTTTCAGTAATGTGTGGCTGTCAGGGTGACACGTCCCCCGATATTTGGCTTCATTCATCCCCCAAATCAACTGACTAATAATTTAAATGAAGTAGTGCCCCCCCCCCAAAAAAAAACTCAAACTCTCTCCTGCGCCATTGGTTAGGTCTCAGGTGAGCGGAAGGTTGCTGGTTTAAATCCCATGGACAGAGTGATTTCATGTCCGTAAGCAACAATAAATAAATATTAATACACCCATACACGCGATTAGGAGCGATGGTTTTCCTGAGAATTTTCTGGAATTTGCGGTTCATGTCCGGCGAATAGGCATGCGAAATGCCGATTATGCCGCACATGACAACAGCAGAGACTGATGTCTGCAGTCAGTATACGAAACTGTTTGCAGCCTCGTTTAACTTCGACAGGACAGGATATCTTTAATTATCTTTAACAAGCTGTTTTACAGGCCCACTTTAACTTAAAGCAGGGCAAATCCAGTCCATTGTTAGATGATTTAAAAAAAAGGTAAGATTTTATATTCAGTTCTAGATGAAAAGATTTTTGCCCACAAATATTTCTGTGAATTAATACTAAACATGAGAATAAACATGGTTCTGTTTATCATTTTCCATTACCACCTGCATAAAAACTTAATTGGGGAGGTCATCGGGGCCCATTTAGGCTGTATTTTAGGGGTAAACACTTCCAACCTGGGGGGGGGGGGGCGCAAATGAAAAAAACTTATCCAATGGGGGGATTGAGAACCAGCAGATTGGCCATATTTATTGATTTGGGTGGCCATATATTTTCTACCCTTGACTACGCCTAACACCCACCCCTGGAATTTTCAAAGAAGGGACAGCTAAAATCTAGCAAGTCTATTATCGTATCTTTCGTTATCCTATCATTAACACAGTGAGGCTAGGAACAAAATAATTAACCAGGTCTCGCCTAAAGTAAAGATTGTATCATGTCCTAAAGTAAATGAAAATCTGTCTATACTGCTGAGCTATGAATTTCATATTTTGGTGCTCAAGTAAATATTAAACGGTGGAGTTGCTATGGATATATGCCAGTGTAACTTGCCTTAATAGCTTGTCATTTTGGATATTTTCCACACCTTAGTCTTTACAGTTTGATGAACGGTTACGCGGCATTTTGCTATGATTCTTGACCTGTAAGCATATAAATTAAAAACTTGTTTTGAAACGCAAGGAAGGTGTTTCCCGTGTGTCCTTTAAGGTTGCTGCTGAAATATGTGGAGGCTTACGGTGTTCCTAACTTTTAAATGGCGTCGTATTTCATCATGCGCTCTTCTTGGTCACTACCTCCCCGCATCCCTGCTGTTGCGCTACACCGTTTGCAGGGTGTCCACTGCCTCGTGCCCGACGTTTCCTGGAACCATCCCAGTGCATCCATGAACTGGATAAAATGGGTAGATTTATAGGACGACTCGATGGATGGATGGATAATTGACAGTGACGCGTCTCACGTCCCTCTGTACAAACATCCATTTTTGGAAATCATGAAGATGTGAGCCCATTCTCCTTAGTTCTTCACATTTTTTAATTCCTCTACTCTGAAGCCTGCTCCCACAGAACAGTCTGTGTGTCCATAAATGACTTCAGCGCATGCGGCAGTTATCTATAAAAGCAAGAGTGAACCTTCGTTTTAAACCGGAACACCACTG
>JAODLD010000044.1:13475666-13486016 GCA_026781065.1 Mormyrops boulengeri | reverse complement strand
CAACACTCCAGTATTATTTAAGAACATAAGAACATAAGAAATTTAGCTGTGTTGTATATCACTTGTAATTATATATATTATGTGTGTATGTAATACATTTTGTAACTGTCATTAGCTATTAACACGGAAGTTTATTAAGTATATTATGAAATTGTATGTACATTAATTTCGTTATATTCTCAGGGCATATTTTGCTGATGCATGATAATGTGTGTCTTTTGTGGTAATATTGTGTTTTTGAGGCTTATGACCAAATCGTCATCAAGCTAAGCATTTCGCTGGCGTTTACTTCCAAAGTGTCTGACTGCATGCAACTCCAAAAGGTGTGCGAGACGGCTAGGTGTGCTGGCTATTAGCCACACTCAGATCTGTGGAGTAACTATCTACTAAATCTTCAGTCACTTCACAGAAACACTCACTTTAGTAGATCCTTGATGAGCTGAACATCAGTGGGACCACTTTCTCCATTGCAGTTAAGGTGGTGAAGGGGCAGGAGAGATTTCACCCATTAGATATAGAGGATAACTTCCAGGTTAGATCAGGCCACAGTGGGCAACTTTAGCCAGGACATTGGGGTACCACCCCTACTGTTTTGAAAGATGCCCAAGAATCTTTTATGATGGCAAAGAGCCAGGGCCTCTTAAGGACGGCACCCTTTTTCTCCAGCACAGTGTCCCCATTACTGCATTGGGATCCACACAAACCACAGAATGGGCTGATCTGTTGGCTGCCCCAACACCTCTTCCAGCAGTATCACACTTCTGTGCTTGGCCTCCCATCCAAGTATTGGCCAGGTCCAAACCTGCTTAGCATCAGACAGATCACCAAATCTTAACTGCAGGTGATATGGCTGCTGAGGGTACCCCTGCATTCCGCTGGACGGGAAGAGGTACTGTACCATGAAGCTTGTTGCAGGAGTTCCTCTTTCCATCATGAAGACCCCAGACACTTTGCAGCGAATGCCCTGCTCTGCTTCCATCCAAGCTTTGTGCAGCTCCACTGTTCTTGCATTCTCCTGCGTTGCTTTTCAAATGAGCATAAATTCACATATTAATAGTTTTATGACTAAGACCTTATTTCTGGGTCAGTGTGTAAGGTTACATGCATGGATGTATGACGAGAAAATCCACAAAGGAAGTGGTAGTATTTTTTTTTTTAATGATTGCGTAGGAAGTCGAGTTAGTGCCGCTATGAATAGAGGCAGACGTCGCTGTATAGGATTTCCTCAGGTACATGTGTGCGTGATGTCATCATGCTTGGCCGGGCCGTACTGGCTGAGGGCACTGGGCCGGATCCTGCTTCCTCAGTTGTATGTTGCTTTGGATAAGAGCATCTGCTAAATAAATAAAATGTAAATGAAATGACCAAACATGGCAGTTCTCCAGCTGGGCTTTTCTTTGTCCCAGCATGTCTTCTCCAATCGAGCTGTGGAATGACAGTAAGTTTAGGACCCCAGTGTCAGGGTCGTCCCCGCACCTGCCTGTTTGCGTGTCGTATTCTGAAAGTCTCCCTCTCCACCAGCTCCATGTTGTTCTCCGTCGCAGTTGGATTTAGCCCTCCGCTTTTAATTATTAACCTCGTAAGCCATGCCGGGGCTTGTCAGAGTAAATGTTTATTTATAGGTGTTGGCAGACCAGTTAATTATGCAAAGTGGAATATCGGTGCCACACCTCATTTGGCTATATCTGCAGATCTTTTCTAGAATGTTTCTTTACAATAATCCTTTGTAACAGGATCATATGCTGTTTGTCAGTCTGGGATTTTTGCCATTCTGAGACCTATAGGTTAAGATCTGTATCATATCTAGGCTTTAATAATAGAGAATCCTGTGGTCATTCTGCACATATTAATGAATAACATGCAAGGGTGTACAGAGGGTGCTGGCGGGTAGTTAGTGAACATAGATGCTTTTACATGGGGCCCCCTGTTGGCCATGAACAGTCACTACACTAAATGGTAATTAACCATATTCCTTAGTTAGGAGATGCTGAAGCACCATGAAGCTAGCTATGATCTCCAGACTCTACTGACTAGCTATTTATTTAGTACGCGGAAATTTAGTATATGGAACATTTGTGTGTGGCTTTTTGAGTGAGGCCCTAGAAACGATAAATCCACCCCTGTCTAGATGCATCATCCCGCATCCATTCTCTTCATTGATTATGTAAAAAACTGTATCATCCACAAAGCTAATTTTTCAGTGTAACTGAATTGATATACAAGTATACAATGCTGTGCAAAAGTTTTAAGCACTCGGAGAAAATGATGTGTAAATTATCTTCATGTTGGTGTAAAACCATCATATTATGTCTGTCAAAGTGTGTCAGCTTAGCCATTTCAAAACCGATAAAATTACCACAGTATTTGCAGCAACCGTCCAATACACCCATGTATTTTTTTTTTTACTCGACCACTAGCATACCTTGTTTGGCTAATCAATACCCCATTGAGTTATTCAACAAATCAAGTTCATTAATTAATTGGCTGGTGGTGAAATTTGACAAATACATAAAATGGTTGAGATTTGGGAACCAGAGTGAAGTTTATCTAGGTATCCAGGAAGATATCAGTAACTTTTTGGAGAACAGATGAAATTCTAGTTTATTTTCTGTTGTGCTACTGTTAACTTGCCTGTGCTGTAATGTTGAAATGTGTTTTTTTTCTGAGAAATTGTACAATTACTACCAAGATAAATAGCCTTAAACATTTTCTTTCACTGCCAGGCTTTTTACCAGTACTGTAGATGCATATGACATATTGTCTAGATGAGAGGTTTTAAACTGTTCTTAAACCAGGGCCCTCCAAATAAAAACAGACCATAGCTAGAGGCCCCCAACCACTAAGGTGTGATCTCAGAAATATATGAAGTATGGACTGACAACGATACTGGATAGACTCAATACTGCAGATTTCTTATTGGGTAATAAGTGTTACCTACAGCCAGTAAACAGAACAGCTAAGAGTACCTAAGGAACAAGCAAAGATAACAAACAAACAAACAAACAGACAATTAGTATGCAGTAGTTCAATGACAACAAGTAACTGCAATTTGCATAAAGGTCAGGTGTCAGTAATATTCCAGTACTTCTGATTTAGTTAGTTGGCAATGTGGTTGGTTTTAGGAAGGAAACTGATTTTTGAATCTGGTAGCCAGTACCCTGATGTTGGGAAATCATTCAGGCATGAGGACTGATTTTGACAGTGGCACAACTGTAGTCCTCTTGAGGCACAGTGTGACTGTGGACAGGGATGAGGAGACGTTGAAGATGTCAGTGAAGACGGTCCAGCCATACACCTTGTGTCTTTAGGACACGGGAAGGGAGGCTGTCAGGGCTAGAGTCTCTGCAGGCTTTGACCTTGCTGAAGAACCTCCCCATATCCTGCTCAGACAGCCGTGGTACCAAATCCCCTCCATCACCGGCAGCTTTGTGGCTCCATGTTTTGACCAGACGCCACAAAGCCTCAGTCCTTGCTTAACAGTGTCGGATACATTGTGTAACTGCCTCTGCAAACTCATTAATTTCTGTGGCTCTGTCTTCGAATGCACTACCTTTAGTGATTTTCTGTTCTGTATGGATGTTTGTGCTGGGGGAGGAACTGAGGAACACAAGCATCATCAAATCTGCCCAATCAGGACTTAACCATGCTCAGTGTTAGCCAATCAAACACAGGGTTTAGCCATGAGGTACTCAGTGTTAGCCAATTAAAAACATGGTTTGACAAGTAGGTGCTCTGTGTAAGCCAATGAAAGTTTAACTGTGAGATACTTAGTGTTAGCCAATCAAGCAAAGGGTTTAACCATGAGGTACTCAGTATTAGCCAATTAAAAATATTGTTTGAGCATGGGGTACTTAGTGTTAGCCAATTAAAACTAGTCTGCTCTCACATTGTGCGTAACGTTTTGGGCCCAAGCATGCTTTTGTGATCACTGTGTGACTTTGTGTTCTGAAGAAGACATAGGATGAAAATAACTATTGCACAACACAATGTAGTTCATGATTAATGCTCTTAATTTGTGGAGTCATTTATTTGGAGTCATTTTGGGTGCAATGACACACGGCCCTCATAACTCTATTGAGTATGCAGAACAATGTTTTTTTTTTGTTTTTTTGTGTGCTGCACGTATAAGGAAGTAGTCCCATATTTTAAGTTTTTGTGTGTTGCATCCAGCTGTTCCTGGATACTCTTGTCAGCCCCAATTTCCAGCAAACACTGCACCAAAATGCTCCATTGCCACCATGTTTGTTAAATGTTTGTCGCTACCTGGGGTTCATTCACCAAGGGCATAGTTACTAACAACGTTAGCAACTTATATTGTTGGAGCTAAGCAACTGAATGGTTCCAGTAATGTAATTTGTTAATGGGAGCTATTGGGGAAACAGACCCCCAATCTCTATGTGTATTTATTTTTTTTTGCAATGCAGTTTTGTGAAAAAAAGTTTGATCTGTACAGCCTACCTGATTTGTTCCTTCCCGGTGCAGTTCATGTATAGTGTACATATGTGCATGCATGTTTCAGTCACATCATTGACTTCATGTCTGTGTTCCGTGCCCAGGCATCACACTAGATGCATACTGTGCATACTGTGCCCGGGCATAGTTAAGCGTACTGTACCCAGTGTTAACCAGCCAAACATAGGGTTTAACCAGTGGGTACTCAGTATTGGCCAATCAAACTGGGCTTAACCATGGGGTACTCAGTGTTAGCCAGTCAAACACAGGGCTTAACCATGGGGTACTCAGTGTTAGCCAGTCAAACACAGGGCTTAACCATGGGGTACTCTGTATTAGCCAATGAAACACAGGGCTTAACCATGGGGTACTCTGTATTAGCCAATGAAACACAGGGCTTAACCATGGGGTACTCTGTATTAGCGATTCAAAACATGGCTGGTACAGCGGTGTCTGTAAGCCAGGAATTGTCGATTAGAAAACATACGCCACCTCCTCTGGTGTGGCTGGTGTCTTCAGAGGGGCTCTCCTTGTGATGTTCTGTCAGTCTGAGGGGTAATGTTTGGGTTTAGTTAAGTTTGAAGGTGAAAACACACCAGTCCCTCTAAGAATGAATCAGGCAGTGCAGATTCTCAGTCTTATCATCCAGCTGCTGTGTAGGGCTGGCTGGGGCATCTGCTCCTCCTCCTCTCCTCTTCTTCTCTTCCTCTCTTCTTTGCTTGTCTGGTAGTCAAAGTTCTGAAATAGGATGGCAGTGTTTTCTCTCCAGTGTTTGTGTATTGTATTCGGTAGATGCTGTTCACAGCCCAAAAGAAACAGAAAGAAAACATAAAACCTAGGCACAAGCTGGTTATGAAATGTTGCCGTGTTATCAGTGCTAATAGTCGCCCAAATTAATGTTCAAGACGTGCCAGCCCTGCTGGATTGTGACTGAATTAATGGCATTGCTATTCGGGCCGGGCAGGGCCGGGCCAGGCAGGGCCGGGCTGAATGAATCTGTTGTTCTCTTCCCCCAGGCCAGGCAGAGCCGCTCCCTGCCCATGGGCCCAGTCATGCGAATGACAAGCTGCAACAGCCAATGGGATCAGCGTTTCCAGTCCATGTATGGTGAAAACCCGCCGCAGGTCTCGAATGGCCTGAAGCCCAGCAAGAGCGACCCTACTCTGATAAAGGCCACAAGTGCCACCCTGCCCAACCGCCTGCAGAGGGCCAGCATTCACTCCACCGGCAACGGCAGCTCCCAGGTGGTGGTGAGCAATGCCGTCAAGGTGGCCAGCAGCCATAACCGGCTTGTTCGAGCTGCCACAAGCCCTGTCAATGGTGACTCTAAGACGATGCTCACCAAGAGCAAGACCGAGCTTATGGGGTGAGAGACCAGGCCCCATTGTTGGGCCAAATTCAATCATTCTGCTCCAGTATATGCATCACATCCTCCACCAGGTCTTTTGAGTGGAGCCGGGCTTTTCCTGTCACATCCAGGGTCAACGGGAGTGGCAGCGGGACGGACATCACCATCAAAGAGGCCGTGGAGTTACTGTCCAGTCCAGACGAGAAACTCCAGCTCCGTGGTGCCTCCTTCATCCAGCACAGCACCTTCAAGGAGGACCAAGCCAAGCAGGAGGTGAGATGGGCTGGTCCTGCTGATGCCCCCTGTAACCCTCCAGCAGGGTTTCTTGCTTCTTCATGGAAATGAAATTCTCCTGGGACTGAGACATTAAGCTATTGGGCTTCCCTTAGACACATATTTTGAGCTAAGCTAAAACTTTAATGGCTTTTTTGAACCTGCTTGGATGGTTCTAGTCCATACTCCCATTCCAGCTTGAGTTGAGTAGATAAAGACTTGGGGATCATTAATGTCTCTGCAAGGCAGCTAGAGAAAAGATTCAAGTGCGTAAGAAAGGGGTCATTGTTAAACTTCATGGATAAAAAAAGTTGGCTGTACTATGTTGGCTAAGTTCTTGAGCCACACAGTGAAGACTGATGCTTGTTTTCCCCTGTTCATCTGCCTTGCTGACCCCTTTTTAAACCCTAAAAGGAACAGGGGCCAGCTGGGTACATTTAACTGGAAGGGCCGCGGGCATGTGGCAGGTTTTGAGAAACGCAAACAGTGACTGGCACTCATCAAACTCGTGAATATTTGTGCCCTAAAAGACGAACATTGATTGACATTATCCCTGGGAGTATCTGTCAGAACTGAGGATAGGGATCTAAACCAGGGAAGGAGGACGGAGAACGGATGTCAGATAAAATCGTGATGGCATGAAGAAAAACAAAATAGAGCTGCTCCAGGATGAACACCAGGAAAACACGCGGAAAAGGGTGAGGGCCTAGGGTGGTGCTGGGAATGGGGGCCTGGTTGTGTTTTTTTGTGGGTAGTCATCACAATGGTGACTGAGGAAAGCCCAGTGTGGCTGTGTGTGAGGCTTGTGAATTAGGAAGAGGTTGCCCGAAGGAGCTCTCTCACCGCCTAAGCATGCCCTGCCTCTAGCATCCCCACCCCTGTCTCACGTTAGTGTCAGCTGACGATCCCATAAGCGGCTCTGGTGTTTGGAAACCGTCCTGTGTGTCAACACGGCGGTTTCCCGGTGGCTTAGAGGTAAGTGAGAGTGCGAGTCATGTGACTGTCCTCTCTGATCCACATGAGAGGAGAAGCTCAATTGCTGGATTCCTCTGGTTTCTCCTTTCTCCAAGGAGAAGATGCCTGGCTCAGAAATAGCAATAGGTCTTCATGCTTGTTTTGTTGTATGATAACCACCTAGTATTTGCTGATGCTGTTTTTAGATTTTAACTAGGTTGAATGATGCCCTAACGACTTTTTCCACATGACCCCGCCCCTCTCTACGTGACCCACCCCCTCACTTCCTAACCCCATCTCTTTCTACCTGACCACCACTCTCCCATGACCCCGCCCCTCTCTACCCCAACTCCGCCCCTCCCTACCTGATCCTGCCCCCACTTTTTCTACCTTCTCCCCGCCCTGCTTTCAGGTGCTCCGGCAAAATGGCATCCCCGGCCTGATAGCCCTCCTGCGCAACCCCAACCCGCAGATCCAGCAGACGGCCGCTGGCGCTCTGCGCAACCTAGTGTTCAAAAACGCTGACAACAAGAAGGAGGTGCAGCAGTGTGGAGGGATAGAGGAGGCGCTGACGCTGCTCAGGGACACGGATTCCAGTGAGACACAGCGTCAGCTGGCAGGTGATATCCAAGACCACCCCCGCCACCCCCCCTTCCCACCTGAAACACCCCTAACATGCCATTGTAAAAGACTATAGCATGACCAGCATGCCACCACTCAAACCATGCATTTGTATGTGGCCCTCTATTGGCCACAAATTGTCACTACATTGGGGGGTAAATAAATCTGCCCCTGATTGTCACCAGGAATCATTCAAAATATCACTGTAATGACTTATTTAAATTAACATAGACTCAGTCACAGTTTTTCTAGGCTGTTAGACCTATTATTGTTCTCTCAAATAGGTAATGAGGTTTGCCTTGGGCTTGACCTTACAGAACATGAGGATAACCTGCCTTGACTCTGCTCAGAGTGTACGGATTTAACAATGGGTCCATAAATCATCATTTTTCTGCACCGCCCCCAGGTCTCCTGTGGAACCTGTCCTCGGCAGACAACCTGAAGCCGGTGCTGATTCAGAGAGCCCTGCCCGTGCTCACAGAGAACGTGGTGGTGCCTTTCACCTGCTGGTCTGACAGTGGAACTAATCGGCACATCGACCCTGAAGTCTTCTGCAGCACTACGGGCTGTCTGAGGTGAGGCTGCCTCTAGTTGGGCATCCTCGATCCGTGACACGTGCCTCACTCATTCACTTTGTTGAAATTGTGAAGGAAATTTAAATCAGTAATTAATATAGCTGGGTGTTTTAGGAATGGATGGATGGATGGATGGTTGGAAGGCTACTTTATTAATTCCAAAGAAAACTGCAGACTTTGACAGAAAAAGTTTTTTAAACCGTAATAAACAATAACAATAAACAATAAATGACAGTAAACAGTAGGGGTGCGACGAGATCTCGTGTCACGAGATCTTGCGATATTACAACATGACGAGATTTCCTGTCGGAGTGAAAAGCGGTCTCGCGAAGGCACTGCAAATCTGCTGCTGTAAATCAGATGCTGTAAGCGTGTCGGCGTCTGACGAAATTACCGTAGCAGATGCCCCAGACACTTTTATATCTTTTTTTGTGGCAGCATTTTGGGTACCCAGCGGAAAATATAAACAGCGAAAGGGTGACAGACAAAACACGAACCAACTGTAAGCATCGTAGGAAAATAATGGCGTACACAGCGGCTAACGCTACTACTACGCAAAGCCATTTGTAGCACCATCATAGCTCTTTACTTAAACCCACTGCACCGGTGAAGAAAGCATTAAAAAGAATGTTTATTTATATTGTTTTATTTATATTGTATTTTATGTTCAATTGAGAAGTCAAATAGGAGAGAAGCCTGTCATTTGAGTTGGTGGTGAAATATTTTATGGTGCTAGATATTTGTTCTGTTATTTCCTGTATATGATGATGGTGATTATTTAAAACATTTCACCAAACATCTGCATTATTTAGCATTTTTTGTCTTTCAAATTAATCAAATAAAAGGCTGCTTTCCAGTAATATATTTCCCCTTTGAAGTTTTCCTTAAAATATTGTTAAAATATCATCTCGTCTCGTTCTCGTGAACCCAACACCGTGTCTCACCTCATCTCGTGGGCTGAGTATATCATTGCACCCCTAGTAAACAGTGACAGTCCAAAGAGGTGGTAGATGTTTTGGGGGGGCAGTCTTGGGGGTCTCATAGAGGCATCCATGCCTCCCTGTGGCCTGACCCCTCCCTTCCTGCCTCCCTGAGACAGGAATCTGAGCTGCACCAAGGATAAGGAGCGACAGGCTATGCGGGATAGTCCCGGGCTGATCGAGGCACTCGTCAGCTACATTCAGAACTGCGTGGCGGCGGAGAAGCCAGATGACACGGTGGGAAAGGCACTGCATCACTGCCAGGCTCTGCAGCACTCTATCATGCTCTGCCACACTGTACCATGCTCTGCAGCACTCTACCACACTCTGCCATGGTCTGCAGTGCTGTACTGCACCCTGCCATGCTCTGCCACACTACATGCTCTGCAGCACTCTACTGCACTTTGCCACGCTCTGCCATATCCTGCAGTACTCTGCCATGCTCTGCCACACTCTACCATGCCTTGCAGCACTCCACCATGCTGTACCATTTGTACATATGAGATTAAACACACACGTTGTACTTTCCACAAGTTAGTAGCTATAGAAGAACTTGCAGTTTTTCAATTTGATTCCTACCTTTAAACCCCCCTCAAATGAAAAGAAAAACTTTTTTCCAATACTTGAGGTTTCTTTTTTCCAAGATTTGAGTTTTCCAGTTCATATCTTTCAAATGTCTAATCCATAGTTTGATGGAATTGCCTCTAGTTAGAGGGCCAGTACTTTCTGACAGTCTTTGACCCATGTTTGTGCCATCGCATTACAGTCGGTGGAGAACTGTGCCTGTATCCTTCACAACCTCACCTACCAGCTGGAGACGGAGGCTCCTGAACATCTCAGTAACTTCAGCACACTGTCGGCCTCCAGGAGCTCATCCAGCAGGAAGACCAGCATTGGCTGCTTCAGTCCGCAGAGCAGCAAAGCCGATCAGGAGGTAAAGTGGCTGTGGAGGTCCTGAACAACGTGATGTTCCTCATAAAGTCCTCTAGAGGGTCAGGGTGGAGGTGGCCAATTAAACACTAAGACCGTTACTCACATAAACAGGGGTGAGTATGTTGTTTCTGGGACCCCACTCAGGGGGGGGGGGGGGGGGGGGGGGGGGGGGGGGGGGGGGGGGGGGGGGGGGGGGGGGGGGGGGGGGGGGGGG
>JAODLD010000044.1:13464357-13475566 GCA_026781065.1 Mormyrops boulengeri | reverse complement strand
GCAAATTAAAACATAACACCGTTACCCAAAAAAACAGGGGTGTGTATTTTTTTTCGTGGACCCCACTCATAACCCCCCCCCCCCCCCCAGATGCTGCATAAACTAAATAAATAGCTAGCAAGTATAGTCAGAGGATCATAGCTAGCTGTTTGCAGAATATGCTGCTTCAGGATCTTCTAAATAGGAAACTTTTTAGAGTAATGCTTATTGTAGTGACGGTTTGTGGACCCCAAACTGCAGGGGCCCCAGGAAAATGCTTGGTTTGAGTGGTGGTAAACACTACCACTGTGTGTAGATCATACAGGCACCACACATCAAAGCCCAGAAAAATATTACACTGACACAGCTTTCTGTTATGGTATGTGGTTCTTCTCATTTACCTGAACAATTTACACATTGTAAACTGATGCGTAATTATTGGGAATCTGTTGTATCATATTACAATTAGCTCATAGCTAATTACCACAGGAACTGCCTTGCACAATTTTCCTTTGTTTTGCTGCAGACTGCCTTTGAATACCCAGTGGCGGAAGAGGCTGATCCAAAAGGCCTTGGCTTGCTTTACCACTCCAGAACTATTCAGACCTACCTTTCCCTCTTGGGAGCCAGCCAGAAGGATGCCACCTTGGAGGCCTGTGCAGGAGCCCTGCAGAACCTCACAGCCAATAAGGGACCAGTAAGTCTCAGACCGATCAGCGAGGACCAATCAGGGTCCAGGAGAACCTGTTTTACTAGTGGATTTCTTAGTGAAGAACGGCATTGTGGGAAATTTATCTCTATGGGGCTGAAAAGCAGATGGACTCAAGCAGTCTTCGGGTATTTCTCAATACCAAGAACGCAAAGATTGTACTTGTGGTCTTGGCAAGACCAGTCTTGCTAAGTAAGAATGAACTTGGGGTGCAGTGAATCATGAAATGGGTCTCGTTTGGCGAAGATGCATCTGATGTATCCTTGATATTTTGGGCGGGGCAAGAACAACATTTTTACTGCTCTCTACACTTCTGCTCTTGAGTATTGGAACTGGTCTTTTCCAATGGACGTTGACGTAAAACGGGTAGGTGAGAACACAAGTACGGTCAAGTACGCATATTGGGAAACGCCCTCTGTCTGCGCTCCATGTCTGGCATGGATGTAAATGTGGGCTTCGTCTCTTTCCAGTTCTCTAAAGCGATGAGCCAGACCATTGTGCAGAAACTGAATGGCCTGCAGTACATCGAGCCGCTGCTGCAGAACTCCAACCCTAGCCTGCAGAAGACCGTGATGTCTCTGGTGGGGAACCTGTCCAGGAACCCAGCCCTGATGAGCAACCTGGGTGAGAAGTCTGTCTGGAAAGCACTCCATACTACAGTTGACGGTGCTGTGGGTGTTTATGATGAGGAGATGCCCGGGTCTGATCTCAGCAGGACCATTCGTCTATTAACTCAAGTTGTGCTGAAAATAATCACAGTAGATGTACAGTACACATGACACATGTGCATTTACTTTTTTAATAGTAGTCTAAGTTATTTGGTAGATGTTATTTAGCTCCTGCTCCAATACTGCTTACACACATATCCAGGCACTCGCTGGAATTGCATCAAAGAGGGAATTGAACCAGAATGCATTTTAACCAGACTGAAAAGCGTTGGTGTGAAAACACCCTTAAAGTGGACTCGGTTCTTTTTGCATTCACACTGTGAGTTAATTTGAAAGAGGACTCGGTTCTCTTTCTGGTTCACTTCAGCTCTGATGGGGCCTCAGTCCTTTTTCTGTTCACACTATCGTTTTCCAGCAGCCGTGGTTCCGTCTATTTGTTTTTTGAGTGTCTCAGTGCAGTAGCATGTGATCTCTCTATGGCAAGCTCGAGGGCAAAAAATACAATGACAAAAAAGCAAAGCCAATATGAAGCTCTTTGTATGCATGGGTTAAATGAACCGAAGCTCCCAAGGTTGTGTGACTTCAGTTTGATTTATTGGGGTCTGGGTTCATTTGCAGTGTTCACATATGTGCCCAAAAATGTTGACTAATTGCTCTGAGTTGATTTTGAGGGCTGAAAGGGACCAAGTGTGAAAACACCCTAATGGTGGTGATACACAGGGCAACTTTTTGAGCAATGTTGCCGGCCAATCACTAACCAGATATGGCGAGAGCAACTCATTTGGATCTGGATGACTGCCAAAAGTTGCCCACTGCAAATTAGACATTCGTTGCCCAATATCAATGGGAGAGTGCCTGAGGAACATTGGTCAGCAACATTGATTGGCAACATTTCTCAAAAAGTTCTGCTGTGTATCGTCACCCTTACACTCATTCTCTCGTTTGTTTTATGGCTGCAGCCCCGCAGGTGGTGCCAAAGCTCGCCGCTATCCTGACCTCCAATGCCAGCGACAAGGGGAATTCAGATGATACCTTGGCAACAGCGTGCGGCACCTTCCGCAATTTGCTGCTGGCAGAGCCAGAGCTGACCAAGAAGGTGCTTAACCCAGGCCTGGTCAACTCGCTAAACGACCTCAGCCGCAACGGGTGAGCCCCGTCAGACATCACCGCACTGTTATGGTTTAATCACCTTGCCACTGCACAGTCCGTAACCATCCCTCCTTAGAAACCCTGCACTGTCAGCTCCGAAAGGAAAACAGCATTCACCATATGTGGCAGAGAAAGTCCATGACTCGACGCTAATGCTAGCTTAGCTTTTGGCTTTTTGGATTTGCTCCAAAAATGCTTATTACTCGACAAAACAACTTTTTTTTTCTATGACAACCAATGAGTCATCTCTCGTCTCAAACATCCTGTTATGAATCATATGTCAGAGATAATGCTCTGCACCTCTATGCGAGTTTGGGAGGGCATGGTGAAGGCCTTGCAGGTTTTATCATCCCTCCCACCCCCCATCAGGTACCTGCCAAAAGCCAACAAAGCCGCCTCCATCCTTCTGTACAGCCTCTGGTCAGACAAGGACATTCAGGGCTTCCTGAAGAAGGTAAGGACTGTCTCAGCTGAGTTAATGCAACCCCAGGTAACAATTTCACATTCTAGAAATGTTTACCAAACGTTGTGATTTAAGGTATGGAAACGTTCAAAGTCTCCGGTTTTACTGACGTTCCCAGAATGTTATGCCACTACTACAACTAACAGTAATAATCTAAAAATAAAACTGATGGCGTGGCAAGACCGTGGGTAACACTGTGGGTTAGGGTTCTAGGCTGCATGGGGCATTTGGGTTACATAAACAGAACACTTTTATGAAGTAATATTTTATTATTAACAATAATAGGTAATAATATTATTGGGCCAACATTGACGGAACATTTTGTTAAAGTGTAAAATGTGGAAATAACATTCCATTAACGTTCTTTGCCAGCTTTGAGAAGACCTCCATGTAACATTGGCTAATGTTCTTGGAACGTTCCCTGTCAGCTGGGACAATACTTTTGCTTGTAGCAGAGGGTTATCTGTGAGTATAAACCAGTATACGGCAGAAAGACTAAACCGTTCCAGAGTGGCAATAGTATTTAGTGGGGTGATGTGGGCCCTGTTTGAGTTTACCTGTGCAGTGCTGTACCGCCTTGTCCCCACCCCACAGCCGCAGGGGAGAAAATCCAGAAAGGCCAGTTGGATTCAGCTTTGACTGCTCTGCCTCATATAATCGCTTGGCGTGTCCCGGGCCGCCTGTCCTCAGGCTTGTAAGCCAGCAACAGACTCACAACAGCTTATCGCAACAGCTTATCGCAACTGCCCCTCTGATCACTGTCACTTTCCCCTCTCTCCATGGGGCGATGAGTGACCCAGTGGTTGGGTCAACGGTTCTAATCCCAGGATGGGCAGAGTGATTTCACCATTGGGCCCCTGAGCAAGGTCCTTAACCCCCAATTGCTCCATCGACCATTCTCAAAAATGTGTTGTGCATAAAAGAATCTGCATAAAAAAAGAATTAAAATGGATAATGCCTCAGTTATCTATTAACTTAATTGGATTTTTTTTTAGTTTTAGATAAATGTTCCTTATCTTGCATAAGAAAATCAGGAAGACTTCTTCTGGCATCCTAAAGATTCACGATTTACCTTTGTACACTGTTTCCCAGTAAAAGTAGTATGATATTTAAACAAGGTTTTAATAGGTACCTGTTTCAGGGGAAGCCCTTCACTACCCTGATATAACCAGGCAGGTTTGTTAGCCTCGAGATGACTGACAAGTCTAATACCGATTTATCTTCCGCAGCAAGGAATGTCTAAGTCTTCTTTTGTGAATGACATCACCAGCCGCACCCACAAGTCTGCTCAGGTCGTTGAATGAGGCGTCACCCTGGACATCGCTTGTCGGCCAGAGGTGATTTATTCGCTCTTCGTTTTGAGAAGATCATCAGATAATCTTTCGCGTCACATTCCACAAACTGTTGAAATGAAGCACATTATTTTCTCTGAGCGAGATCAAGTAATCGGATGAATCGTGACTGCATTCTGCAGAGCTTAATCTAATTTCAGCAAATCCTTCTTGCAGGTGGGGGTCACACGTCTGTCTGCTGGCTCGGGGACCATAATGCCGGGTGATTTCACACAGTGTGGACATTGTCATAGATTTAAAGTTCTATTTGTTCTATATTGGAAAAGTGTTTTTAATCATTAAGTTCAGTAGGTCTGGGAATTAAAAAAAAAAAAAAAAAACATTTTTATGATATTCACAGGTGGAGCAAAAGCTTTTAAAACAAGGTTACCAGTGTTAATGCTACATGCGGTCAGAGTTTCTGGAGATGTTGATGGATTTTTTTTAAACACTTTGCTATGCCTACTGTAAACGCGTGTCTGCTGATTTCCTGCGTTTGGTTTGGTTTCTGATGTTAGCTGTAATTGCGTTTCTTGGTGTTCCCGTGTGTTTGGGTATGTCTTGATGTGAATGTCACTTCCACGATGCTGACTCTCAAGCTTGTGAAGCTGCCTGTTAATTCATATCACTCTGACACTCCATAAATCCAATTGACAAATTTTTTGCATATACTTTGAGTTCCAAGTAAACGGGTATAGAAAAATGGACAATTTACATAAGCCTTTCATAATTACAATTTTTTATTGCTAAAATAAAAAAACATGGTCACATGACTTTGTAAAATGGGATGGGGGGTGGTTATGGGCTATCCTTTGAAGTTTGCAGTGAGTCAGATGCCATGGCAATATGGATTAGGAACAGTGGTGGAAAATTCAGGTCCAGAAAGTACAAATACAGACCAAGGTTTTGTTTCAACCAACCAGTATAAAGAGTAACGGTCACAGGGTACTCAACTGGTTGGTTGAAACAAAATTTTGGTCTGAATTTGTACTTTCTGGACCTGAACTTTCCACCTCTGATTGGGAATATCTGTCCTGTCATTTCACTGGCTGTATTTCCATTAAAGTTTTGCGCAAATTTTAATACTCTGTAAGTTGACAAAGTGGAATTGCGAAGAGGGTGTGTTCCCATTAACGGATGTCATGCAAGCAAGATGCACCATTTATCGTCCAGCGAGATTAAGATCCATGTCTGGTGCTTCTGCACAGAGCCTGATTTCCAGAAGCTAGTAGTAGATTGTAACACTTCGTATATCATTAGCCGACAGTTATAAACAAGTTATACCACAGTTTTCTTCTTATTAATGAGTTGCTACCATTTATAAGTGGCAAAGGGTAGCCTTATTGTAAAGTGGTACCAAACTTTCTTTGTGATGAATTTTCAATTTGCATCTTCAAGATGAGCAAAATCTATGTCAATGGAAATGCCACTGCTAATAGGAGACCTTTGCAGTGGTGTTATCCCGACTATCTGACTCGACTCCCAAATCTGTGTCTGTTTTTGAGTGACGTATATATACATTTAAATGTATATAGTTAAGAACGTTGCAGATCTTTCTGACATTTTCCTTTGACTTAATAAACTTCGATACTTTGGATTGGGCCTGGTGTTTTTGGAAAGATGGCATCTGTACACACCCTTTTACCCCAGGGACTGGGAAATGCAGGACAGACAGTGCATGTAAGAGATACATTAGTGTCTTTTAGTGACCTTCCTGTATTACTAACTTTACAGGGTGGTCGTAGATAGAATTTGTTCGATGTTGTCTTTGCGCTTTTATGAGTTATTTTGTGGATGTTGCTTTTGATAATAAATCTGAATTCACTTTGCCAGATTTTGCCATCACTGTTCTAGCTTAAAAAAAAAAAAAAGCTTTGGGACGGTTGTCAACAAACTTTTTACGGCGATAAATAAAGACAGATATGAAGTGAGAATTTGTGTGATGTTTATTTAATAGTATAAATAACCAAGAGGCTATTACTGAGCCTTGGCAATAATTTTTTGTTTTTATTCCAGAATATTCTTAGCTTAGCTGCATGTCTGTCGGTGGAAGGTAATGGGGGTTCTTAAGGTACTGAATTAAGGTGCTAACTCAAGAGACCTTTTAACTCGGTTTGAACTCACAAAGTCCATATGCTCCGTGTGCTTGGATATTCCCGTACAGCATGTTGTGTCATGCATTTTATGTTCTCTGCTTCACTATTTTGCCATTTCAATCTGCCAGAGTAGCACCATAGTTCCACAAAATGTTCTCTCTAAGAACAGGTTTCAAATTTCACTCCTGCCTCAGAGCGTCCTGCTGAACAGTCATATCAATCACCACCCTATATCTGCCTGGTGAGAAATGTAAGCTCACTACACAGTGACACGTATGTTCGTTGTTTTTAAGGCATTATTAGGCCGAGCAACCATGACCAGGATAAATGGGTAGATGATGGATGGATGGATCATTTACAGTGAAACAGGTAAATTTTTATCCCTCCGTTTTCCAACTACTGTAGGGGTATGTAAACTCCAGAATTCAAACCCCCATTTCTGCAGATGGACGGCAACTTTGCTGCACCCTGTACCTCCAATTTACCTCACTCATCATTAGCCTAACACCTATCATTTACACTGTAATTACCACGTTCGCTCTAAACACACAATGGGGGACATGCTGAACATGTGACCTGGTCATTAAAAGCATTCCAGAGGCTGCAAATGACAGACCTTAAATAGAAAGTGCCGCTGAATTAGGGGTAACCCACCCCCCCCAGATGACACTCCTCTCTGCGAAGTTCACTGGGTCATGGCAGAATCATCCTGCAGAACTCATGGGTCGACAGGGGTGTTCGACTCACGGTTTTCCACGTCGCCACCTTCTATTGAAATGTGTCTAGGGATTCGCAATCTATAACAATGATACTGTATTAGTTAGCTTACATGAAAAATAATTTTAGTGACAGGTAAATGGTTCCATACGCGGCAAAATGGGGGACGGGTAGATATTAGTTTGAATCTGCTAACTTCCTGCGAGTGTCACCCTATTTATCATGCTGTGCCTTTTGTGGATGTCTGATATGTGCACAGCGGTGATAGCTGCCGCTGAAGCGCAGGGATCATATCTGCCTTTATTCTTACATTCGGCTGACAGAATGGTGTTTCTTTTTTCGTTTTAACCCTTTCAGCCATCGAAAGCTCTGTCTGGAGGGACAGCCCAGCGTTTTCTGTGGCCTCACAGCTTTTCTCATACCCTGCGATTTGTCTCAAATACCACAATATACCTGTTAGAGAAATATACTTACTTTGTCTGCTGTAAGCTTTTTCTATGGCTTTATAATGTATATTATAACCCTAATCCAGTTCCACAGATCCCGAACCAAACAGGTGTGTTCCCAATGTTTCACCACCATGCAAACCATGCTTTTGGGTGGGACCCCTGCTGACCACAAACAGTCATTACCCTAAAAATTTAATAAACACATTCCATATTTAGATGCACAAGCAGCATGTTCTGCTAACCAGCTAGCTAGCTACCGTCTTCTGACTCTACTCACTATTTTTTTTATTTTTGAAATGTGGGCAGGGCAAAAAGTGGGGCCCAGAAATGACAAACCTGCTCCTGGATGTTCCTAATGATTAATCCTTTCTGTTACACATGTTGGTCATTAGCCTTCAGGCAAAAGCTCCCTAGCATGGTAGCTGTATGTTTCCTTATGCTAGCCCTGCACAACCCCACATCTTCTTTGTCGGATGTTTTAATGACTCAAACTCAGTGTTTCTCCCTCCTTATTTTCTTAAGAGTGTTGACTTTTGCAACCATTAGTTGTTATCTTGACTTCTATTTTAAGCAACAAAAAAAAAGAATGTTAGTGACAACATATTTTGAATATATTTGGTCCTTTGTTAAGGAGACACTTAAGAAAGGGTATGTTTTTACATGGTAAGCGATGTGGGATAATGGTTCATGCTCAGTGAATGTCTGGGTGTGTCCCACTGAGGACGGTTCAAGTCTAATCGTGTCTCATCAAGTTTCCCCCTACATAAGTACCATGGTCTTAGCAGCGGGAAACACCCAGTTTACTTCACAGGAGGGCGGGACTCCTGGACACGTGCCCAATCACGGTGCTGCACTCTTGCTATCTGCTCTGTCTGCATTTCGCTCTTGCAGTTCGCCCAGACTAAACTTTTTAAACCGGGGCATGGGAGGAAATGTAGAAGTTTGGCATGAGAGCGGACTTTGTGTTTCAGGAGACCTCAGCAGCTCAGCGCCGAACCAAACGACCACAACGTGCAAGCTCCAGCTTTCTGGTTATGTTTTTACCACACACAGATATCCACTCCCCATAAAGGTAACAGTCCTATGGGGGTGGTGACCCATTGACTTCTCTATCTGGAATTGGAAGGTTGCTGGTTTGAATCCCAAGCTTGGCAGAGTATCTGCATCCCTGTTGGGCCCTTAACCCCCAGGGGTGCTGGATGGACGGCTGACCCTGCACTCAGACCCCAAGCTTCAGTCTCACCTCTATGTGTGTCTGTGTCTTTAAAAAGGAGAGCATGGTGGAATATGTGGGGAAAAAAAACACATTCCTGTGTACTTGTAATTGTGCCAATGGCAAATAAAGCTTAATTTTAAATTTCAGCCTGTCTGATGTTCTCTACTTCCACCACATTCAGCCCTGTGGAGTTGTACTACTTGAGTAGCTTTAGATGTTCCAGTGGCTGATGACAACGTTCAGCAATAAAAGCTGACGGGTAGCAGGGAACACGCTGTTTATCTCATAATTTTTTACATCATCCGGAAATTACTGTTGTGCAGCATAACAGAATAAAACGCTATTGCTCTAGGCCTAGACAGAGATTGCGATTGTGATTCGCTCGTACATGCTCGGCCACTTTGGGGATTTTATTTTTCAGGAAGACGTTCCTGGAGTAAAAACAACATCCTGTACATGGGGGAGCTGGGGGGAGGGGGGGTGTCCTCATCCTCATCCTCCTTCGGCATCTCTGCACCCCTTCGCTTCTACTTCCTCAGTGCTCTCTTGGTTCTCTTGGAGCTGAAGGCAGGGGAACAAGAAAAAGGGGAAATGGCGGCGTGTTAGCGGCTGAGCCGAGCTCGGGCCGCGTGCGGGACCCGGTTAGACCTTCTGCCAGGCAAACTTAATGTTTACAGCATGAAGGGGGGAAACCTGGCAGACCGAGAGCTATCTGAGCGGGTTCTTTAACCCAACACGGTACAAGGTGATAATTATAATCATTATCAAACGGCATAAAATTGCTGTCTAACTATGGCTGTCTGTTCTGATCTTTATCATTGGTAATAGATGGATAATTGACTAATTTATGGTATAAAGTAATGATATTAATATTATTATACAAAGCTGTGGGATTATAAGAGTGGCTCTAATGCCCTCTCGCATGTCCTGCTATGTGACGCCGGGGACTGTATGCTGCGTGTGGCTTCCTCATACCGCACGCCAGCTCCTCTTAGCGTCCGCTGGCGATGGCTGACCACGCTGCAGCGATGGCCGCTTACACACTGCAGCCCCGATTCACACGCGGAGAATGCCGGCTGCCATCGCTGATGGGGGCCACGCCCCAGTGCCCAGGGCCATGATCCCCTGACATTCTAGCCGTCGTCGGCTAAAGGTGCCGTTCCTGGGGAGCGGCAATGCCCCCCCCCCCCAATCATTTTCCAATTCAGAATTGCAGCATGTCACTGAAAGAATCCACCCACCCCCCCCCCCCCAGGACCACAGCAGCTGGCTTTAGCATGGCATGTGGACCATTAGCTGATTAGCTGTCACAGTATTTTCACCACCATTCGAACCTCACATTTGCGTGGGGCCCCCTGTTGGCCACAAACAGTCACTACACTAAACATAAAATAAACACGACCCTGAAGCAGTGTGTTCTACTAACAAGCTAGCGAGCTACGATCTTTTGATCCTACTTGCTAGTTATATGCAACCATGAAGCAATCGTAGATTCTTTGTGCTTCCCATGCAGCTCCCCCAAGGAGAGGCAACGCCTCTGCCTGCGGCCAGTCCTGCCAAAGATGGATGCCAGTCCCGCTGGAGTAAGCAAGGTTGTGCAACACTGGCACATCACACGCCAGGGCATGTACAATGAAACGTTGGCATCAAAAAGCAGCTCACGATTAAAACCAAGCAGGATGCAGGTAGAAAGCTTTAATTCTACGGAAGTCTGAAAGTGTCTGGAAGAACATTCTGGATTTGGCCAAGCCTTGGCGCCACATATAGCGATACCGCTAACGACCCCACGACTATCCTGTGCAGTTGCCGTGTCCGTCACGCTGCCGCCACAATACCCAGGGGCACTCGAAGCCTGAAGATGCCCCTTAGAGACTCCTCTATTTAACTCGAGCCTTTGTATCCACCGTCCTGGAGGGGTCTTATTTACCCCGCCCCCGTCTGAAGGTCATTCGACAGCTGGCACTGAAAAGTGGCAGCTTGCAGATCAGCAGGAAGGGAAAGTTCATGAAAGATCACACAGGGTGAGACATTTTTCCAGGTAGAGGGACGGGGAATCTTTTTGTTTTTATTTTAAGGCTACGTTTGAACTTGAATGTTCCTGTACAGGTTTATCAACAGTTACAATGTATTTCAGAGACTGCCCCAGGGGAGGATCACGGTACAGGCTATCCTAGGCTATAGCCCAGGGCCCTGGCAAACATCAGGGCCCCGCCCCGCCTTGGGAAAAATGGGACAGTGAGTTAATTCAGCACCACAAGAGTGTCCATGCTTATATCAGCCTGTGGCCCCCAGATAAGTGAGTCTGCCCGTGGGGGGGGGGCCGCCCCCCCCCCCCGCCGCGGCGGGGGGCGGGGGGGAACCATTTTTTTTGCTCCCCACTCAGGGGAAATTCCATTTTATAAAAATCTGTATAGACTGCAATAAAAAAAACT
>JAODLD010000044.1:13449770-13464257 GCA_026781065.1 Mormyrops boulengeri | reverse complement strand
ACATCCGACACCTCTGCTTTAAACTTTTTCACAGGCGCATAACTTTGTCCCTCATTGTCCCCCAGTCGTGAACGCACTGTTCTTCCACGCAACTCCGAAGACCCAAAACGCTGGTATTGGAATGTGGCACCCAGTGCCCGTACCATAGTCCTGGATCTTTCTGCTTTTGGACTCACCGTTTATGAGCTTTCAGTTCCTCATGACTGAATCACATATGTAAAGTGGGTGTGACTGATCGTAATAAAACAGCATTTGCATTGTTTAATATATTTGGTTTAAGCAAATGGAAAATACCCCATACAGTATCAACATTCCACTGACATTGCTCAGTCTGGGACCCTCACAGGAGACTATGGGGGGCAGTGTGTGCCGGTGATTGGATGGTCGCTGGTTTGAATCCCAGGGCCAGTAGACTGATGCCGCCCTTGGGCCCTTGAACAAGGCCCATACCTCCCAACTCCAGAGGTGCTGCATGCTGGCTAGCCCTGTGCTGTGACACCCCAAGCTTGACCTCACCTGCATGTGTGTCTATGTCTCTCATAGAGATCAAGATGGGTTCGGTGAAAAGAGAATTTCCCCATTAGGATGAATGAAGTGTCATTTTTACGTTCTATATTGCATTCGTCAAACCTAGCAGGAGCTTGGCTGGTTTGCTACATGTGAGATGTCGTCATGATATCACTCACGTCTTCTGGTGGTCACTCACACGGTTCCTGAGGACATTGATCTAAAAAAAATAAAATGAATAAATGTAAGACGGCGACGATCACAGAGCTCTGATTATTTATCCTTGCTACTTATTTTCTCTTTAAGCCCCCAAAACACATCAGCGGAGTGTACCACCAAACACTTCAGAGAAGGAATGGGCTGCTTTTTTTCCTTTTTTTGGATTTTTTTTCTGGAATTAAGGGTTCTTTGTTGTTGAGCAGACTTGACATTGATAAGGAAACCGACCAAGCAAGGATGTTGACTGACAACCATGTTTGAAAAGCTGAAGTTGTCAAAAAAGATTCACAAACTCTAAGGTGACAGCAGCGAAGGTGGCTTGGCGTTGTCACATGATCCAGAGACCCATCTAGAGTACATTTCTCTCCTCCAGTTCGGGAATGGACGCATATCTCCACAAAGCATAAGTGGTTTCTGTAAACAGGTGGATGGATATGCCGCTTACTTCGTATTTCTGCCGCGCAAACTTGTACTGCAACTCGAACTTCTCGGCCTCCAGCTGGTACATCCACTTCCACAGTTCATTGACCTTCTCCCTGTGGAGAAATCAAGAGCAATGCATGATGGGAATAAGTGATGGCACAGCTGTCTGTGTAACTCCCACTGTGTTGGTGAATAAATTCAGCCTTTGCATGTGTTGAGTTTATGCTGTGCCATGGGGACCCCCCCCCCCCCCCAATTAACTATGAAAGGAGAACAAACGCACCGGAGCTTATCTTCACCCATGTGGTCAACGCTGAGCGGCTTGCGTCTGTCGCTGAGGATCTTCTTCTTCTTCTCCCTCTCGGTCTGCTTCTTGCCGCTCCGCCTGTCCGTCTGTGTGGCCAGAGATCTCGGTCAGCCCAGTCACACGCCGCTTATCGGCACGTCTCCCACCGAAGATGACTCGACCTTCTGCATGTAGCCTCCAAAATGTAGGCTTGTCAAAGTCTTCTTCTTTTTGGCATCATCCTCGGCCTTCTTTTTGGCCTCCTCCTCCTCTTTCCTGGCCTTCTCCTCCTGAAATGTCACCACAGGTATGACCCATCCACTCTCCACACTAGGGTTTGGAATATTGTGCGAAAACAGGACAATTCTTGAAGTCAAGTCAAGTCAAGTCAAATGGACAATAAAGTCCACGTGACTTGACTGGAAGGCTTGTTCAGATTTCACACCGTTAGTGAATTTAAGAGGAATTCATTTTTTTTCCCCACCATGGGAAACTCAGACTGACCCCTCGACGATGATCATCAGCAAAGAAGACCCACCTCCACGCGTTTCTGCCGCTCCTTCTCCCTCTCACTGCGGATCCTCTGCTGCTCAGCTCGCTCAGACCTGCGTGTTTCCTGCCGACAGCAAAATGGACTACAGACGTTCAACGTCACTGCAATTAGCTTAATCCTGGAATTTGTTGACTTTTACCCTTGGTGACTTTTTGTGACTTTCCTATTTTTGATCCTTCACAGAGATCTGACCTCCTTCTCAGCACCTACTGGATTGAGAAGTCAAACACACTGCAACTCCCCCAGCCAAAGCTGATCATTCACCATTCCACTTCCTGTTCCTGACAGGAAATACCAAATGCTGTTCAACAGGGGCATATCAGTCAGGAAGGACTTTGTTCGGTGGGGAGAGGGATGGGAGCAGGTCCGAAGGGCAGAGCCACTTACAATCCTCTCCTTCAGGCTGATCAGCTCCTCCTCCTCCTTCTTGCGGCTCTCAAAGTGAACCTCGATCAGGGTCTGCAGCTCATTCAGGTCCTTCTCCATCCGCTTGCGGTGGATGTCCTGTCGGGACGAGTGGACGAGTTCAACAATCAGAGTGGATGCTAAAGATAGTATTAATTGTATCAATTTCTTTTTTTGTCCTGATTATTATTATAATTATTATTATTATGTGTGCCTTTCACCAGGGGGGCTGTGTTCCACGAAACAGGATTTCTCGGTTAGCTGGGTTTAACTTAGCTAGAAGTCATGATTGTCCAATAGAAATGCTCCTTACCTAAACTCTTATTGGACAATTATGAGTTCTACCTTAAGTTTAACCCAGCTAACCAAGAAATCCTGCTTCGTGGAACACTCACCTGATGTAATACATAACATAACATAACATAACATAACATAACATAACATAAACACATATTTCTTTGTTATATCTATATCATCTTCCCTTTGTATATTGTCATATTCTTATTCATATGTACATATTTGAAATACAGCTGGTTAGATGGTTATACTCAATGAGAACAACAAAGGAACCTTATTTTTGTTTTAGAATCAATATGCGTCCTGTTACATTCTAGATTCTATTCAAAAAGCAAGGACCTTCTAAACCAATTACATAAACATATTATGTGTTGATATGAGTTTAAGATTCTGGGTTTCTGGGTCTTTTTAATGGTGCTTGAGTACAGTAAGTTTCATTTTCACTCACATCAAAGTCAACTTTCTCTCCATCTGGGATCTTCGGAGGTACCAGATTAGGCAACATGAATGGCCTGAAAGACAACAGCAGGCAGCTTGCATCGCTGCACACCAGACATGGGTCACACTAACCAGCCAGATAACTTACTTTGGCTTGGGTTTCGTCTCCTCTGTTGCACCAATAAAAAGAAAACAGGAAGAAGTTTAATATATCAGCTTTCGTCAAGAGATTCAAATCCTCACACTCCTCACTGGTAATGTTTTCACTAATAAAATTTGTTTATTCGTGTGTAAAATCAGGTTAACTGATCCGTTTATGGCACATAGACAGGATACTTTAATTGAAAAAATTTATCTTAAAGTAGTATTTCCCCATCTGGTCCTCCGGGACCCACAGTCGGTCCATGTTTTGCCACGAACCCCCCTGGGAGGGAGCAAAAATGGTGAGTCTGTGGGTCTCTGGGGACCAGATTGGGAATCACTGCCCAAAAGCATAAATATTACAACTTCCTCAAAGTTCAGACAGTCTTGGGGTTACATAGGAGCTCTTCGTGATAAGCCTTCATCACCTCCTCCATCTTCAGCTTCTTCTCCAGCTCCTGGAACCAAACGGACAGCGTTGCCTGAAAGTCTGCCATATGCAGTGATGCCCGACACTTATCGAGCATGAACCCAAAATAGAAAGCTGATAGTACAAGGAGGACCCTGCAGCAGGGGCATGAGGAGAATCCCCAGTCACGTTGACCAAAAAAGGCCTGGCATTTGAGGAATCTTTATATGCAAGAGCATATTGTTCACCCTGCCGAACACACTCAACATCTGTGACTACGCCCACCCACCCCAAAGCCTGTTCAGCCTAGAAGCAAGCATTCAAAAAGCCCACCCTCCCCCAAGATGCTTCAAATAAATAGCTAGTGAGTAGAGTTAGGAGATGGTAGCTAGCTAGCTGGTTAGCAGAACATGCTACATCAGTATCTCCTAAATAAGGAACACGTTTATTTAATATTTACTGTAGTGACTGTTTGCAGCCAACAGGGGGCCCACAAATCTTATGGGCCCCAAGCCATCACTGCCAATAGCAAGTATAATACTCTGAGGATCTTGGGAAAGATAGGAATATGAGTCCACCATTGAAATTACTGTTCCAAATGTCAAACAACAAAAAGAACCAAAACTGAACTATGAAAATAAAAGGTAAGTTCACCCAGAAGTCACTCTTTGTGACTGAGTGGAGTATTATTCTTGTGAATAATAGCATCAAGTGTGGTGTCCTTGCTGGTCTTGAAGCTAATGTTAGACTGGGCTAGTGTCTCGGGGCGATGGCAAAATATGACTGTGGCCTCACCTCCTCCGTGTGCTCCATCTTCAGCAGCCTCTCCTTCAGCATCTGGGGCAGGAGCATCATGAAAGTGACATCAGGAACCATGCACACACACTGGATGGCCAGAAGATGTTAGCCAGGTGGCTGTGACTGGGCTACCTGGTCAGTTACACAATCCTTCGTGAAATGCTTCCATAAAATGTGTGGAAAATGAACGATGTCATATGCAGTGTGTTAACCACAGCTCTCTCCTTCACTGGCGGATAATATTAGCTATCCTCTGGCTTGGTGGGTTTTTTCATTCCAGTGCTGGAAAGTGTGTGCAATCTGAAAAGCGTAATGATGGCGATTAAGCAGGGCTGCGCCTGGCAACAGCACTGTTTAAAGCGATGACAGGTCCCGGGCTGCCCGTCTGCCAGCTGTGCGGGGAAATGATATATGGGAAGCACCTCAGATACGGGGGTGACTCACAGCCGCTATCGCGGCCGAGTCTCATTCCATACGTGTGTTTCCGTGTGTGTGTCTGTGTGTGTTTGCCAAACATAGACAGAGACAGATAAAGGGAGAGAGTGAGAGAAAGCGACAGCACGGATAAACAGTGTCCATGCCTCTAAACCCATGCCTGCCTGTGCAGTTAGTGTTACGCAGTGTCAAATCACTGGGGCTCCTCTTGAAGAAAAATCCATCCTCGCCTTCAGAATTCACCCTTCATGCTGCTATAGTGATGCAGGCATGCAGCAAACGATCTACCTTCACCCTCCGGGGCTTCTTCCTCCTCCTCCTCCTCCTCTTGCACAACCTCGTCTGCCTCTTCTACACAATGCCCGCGGTTAGGGAGCATGGCAGCCCGCAAAGCAATTCCAGGCAACATGGCCGACAGGTTACCCAAAACAGAACACCTCTCATTAGTACTGGTTAGGCAATCGGTTATTAATGATGATCCACACCGTTTGTGGATTCAGAGATTCATGCTTGGAGCCTCAAATGTATCATCGAATGCACTGTAAACCCCCATGAGTATTACCATAGACCCCCTGAGGATTACCATAGACTCCCTGAGGATTACCATAGACCACCTTGAGGATTAGCATAGACTTCCTTGAAGAACAGTATGGACCCCCTTGAGGATTAGCAAAGAACCCCTTGAGGATCACCATTGACCACCTTGAGGAATAGTATAGACACCCTTCAGGATTAACATAGACCCCCTTGAGGATTAGCATCTATAGACCCCCTGAGAGTTAATACAGACTTCCTTCCATGTGTACTCTACCAGCCAGGCTCTAAGGGCCAAAAGCCTCTCCAAGTAGCGTGTCACCCGGGAAGCAAAGTCGTACGATAGAGAGGAACCCAACCTGCTGGCCCACCCGAAGGAGAGACATGCGGGCCAGTTTTATGGGCTGATGATGGAGCACACCTAGACTGAACATCTGTTACAGGATGCCCTGTGCTACGGATAGACAATTTCTTTTGAACTTTTAAAAGCAATGCAGTCAGGAGAATTATACTCAAGGAAATAGTTAATGGATACAAGAACTCCTGAGAAACAGGCAGTATTAATCCATTTTAAAAAATAAGCTTGATTAGAAATTTATTTAGCAACCAACTTTTGTCCAAAGTGATTATCACCCCTTCCAGGAAATATACAACAACATGGGGGTTAACAAGTGAGAATCAGAGAGCAGTCAGCCAGACCCTGTTGGGATTAAGAGTCTTTCTCAAGGGCCCAGTGGTGACATCACTCTGTCAGCCAGGGGATTTGAACCTATGACCTTCCAATCACCAGTACACTGTGTGTATAGTGATACTTATACTCCAGAATGATACTACATTACAGACTATACATAGCATCTCTTATTCACGTTCGTTGTACTTAGGTTAGCATTTAAAGCCTGGCAAAACAGTTTAACCGCTCTTAACTAAGAAAAATATTTTTTCAGTGTTTTCATGTGAAAGAACAGGTTGGGTTAAATGCAGCCCAAATGCCTCGGGGCTCATTTTAATTGGAGACAGAAATAGTTGTAGGTCTGTTCAGGCATTTTCTGCATGCCTTTGCCTCAGACAATGTTAAAGCCGAATCGTGGGTGGTGGCGAAGTGGTGGCAGGACACCTGTCTTCCTGCTGGAGGAAAGGAGAGTACCCACATCTACAAGTCATGGTGACTTTATGCTGGATACAAACTGCCGCGCAATTTGGCGCAGTACAAAAACTACAGACAGGAGCAGTGTAGACTGGTACGCAGGGTTGCCAACTTGCTGGCTGGAGTAGATTTTCAATTTGAGACAAGTCTGCACACACATGCACACACATTTATATGTATGCAACAGTTTTATTGCCTTGTAAATAGTCTGCAGGGTTTGCAAACTAGCCCAACACTTTTGATGTGGCAAATTTTTGGTTTGTAATGGAATAATATAGATTTGCCATAAGATTTCTTGTGTGAGTGTCACGCCAGATGGGTGAGAATTGGCAACCCTGGATACGAGGTGATGCAGGGTGGGCCCACTCTGCTGACGGACTGCTCGGTGATTTGCATGTGTAATTATCCCACTTTAACAGGGAACTTCTACTGCCGGTATTTTGCATAATCCGTGATAAAAGGCAACGGCGCGGATTACCCTTGTCTTTGCGCATGCTCAAAGCCGCAGCCGTTTACAGATAACGCGGTCAGCGTTCCAGTTTGCGGCATGTACCTCATTAAAGCAGACAGCGTTTAATCCTTACATTTCTCAAACCTGTTAGTCACACCAAATACACAGTTTTCACATAACAATGCTGCAAGCGGCTTGATGCAAAGCCGACTCGTCTGCCTTTATGCAGCGTTAATCAGATGGATTTTTCCTTGTATTAACTGCTATATGAACAATGAACAATTAATGTTCGTTCTGTTTCTACTAGAAAATCAGAAGGGTATTTATATAAGCAAGTATATGTACAGAGTGTAAATAAGTGCAGTGTTTTGTTATAAATAATTTTTAAATTGTATTCTAACAGTGATTTCATTACTTACCACCCTGTTCCCTGAAAAGAGTACAACAATCATGAATAAAACAATAAAGCATTTTATACCTGCATTTGTACTGAAATAAACAGAATAAACAAGTAAAATGTATTTTGCTGAACTTGCTGTTATATAAGACGTCATTATTGCTAACGAATTGAAGTCTGGCTCATGGACTATATTTGATCACTGAGTAGATATTCGGTAGGTGACTTGGTCCTGAGGACAAACACTTACTCGTATTCTTCCACTTCCTCGTTATCGGACATGTTTAAGTTCCGGTCCCTGAAATTTGCGAGACAGAAAACGGTTTTGGATGAGTTTGGCAGTAATAACTTTTTGATGCATTGTTTCTGCGTTTGATGTTACTCTCTACCATCAAGTAACCTGTATCATAAATGTATTATTTATTCAGTTATACGAATACGAGTATTTACATTAAATGTATGATAATTTATAGTTTTTTCCTACTAAATCGGTTATATCATTGATAAGGATAATAATTGGTAACGGACTGTTTATTGTCCGTTACTAGCTGTACTAAGGTGAATATTGTTAAAATGGGACACTCTGAACAATTGTTTTATGGAATCTCAACTTCATACCATTCTAAATATATGAATGCAATATATTGAACCCTATATAGAAGAGAAAATAAACTATTACTAAACACATATATTAACTGTAAAGTTTAACTGTCCCGTAGCAGCTCCAAATTCATTAGAAAATAAATGACACATATTAGCAGTGTGCTTTTTAAATCTATTCGTGCGGGTTCGCATGTCCAGATGTGGTTTATGATAATGTGGTTCCCAGTGAGGTTTTGCGCTGTAATACTGAGCATTATAACAGTCACTTCCTAGTCAAATTGAGGTTTTCCTCCCAAGTAGTTTCAACTTAAAAACCATTTCCTACTTTTTCTCCTTATTTAAAATGAGCACTTGAGTACTCGGTCCTACCTGTGTGGGTGAAGGGGTCACGTCACGAAAAACCAGTGGAACCAGTGTGTGGAGTCCGTCTTCCCCTCGAAGCCTTTAAATTGGCCGGAGGTCACGTGAGCGCCTTAATCGCACTGGGCAGTGAGAGCCGCGCCAGCCATGACAACAGTGTAGAGCTTCGGGGGGGCAGAGCACTGCTTTTGTGTTTATTTTTAACCCCAGCAGTTTGATTGTGCAGCCTTGTATATCTGTTCCCAAAAAAGGCCCTTCAGTTTGAAAAAAGGGGGCGGGACAAGAGGGGTCAGGGGATATTATCTGAAAGTATGGGGCAGTACTGACACAGCACAGGACATCTAGCAGTACCTCTTTGTCCTAGACTCCAGTAAGTCGCAGATTCCCCCCTCGCCAGAGCGGGGCAGTACTGACACAGCACAGGACATGTAGCAGTATCTTCATCACTCTCCTTTGATCTCTGATCACCCCACTTACATGCTCACCATCATGACCATGCCAGCAGGGTGAGATTTATTATTTCTGGGACCACCCCCCCCCCCCCAAAAAAAAAGGCTAAAAAATGGTGACCGAATTACAAGACCACAGCTAGCTAGCTGGTTAGCAGAACATGCTGCTTCAGCATCCCCATGTTTGTTTAATATAGTGTAGTGATTGGGGGCCCCACACAAACACATGGTTTGGTTTGGATAGTGGCTAAAATCGCCGCTGCATGCAGGAACCAAGAAGCATTTCAACTGTGGGCCCATAAAATATGTTAAATACCAGACAATTACATAAAAACAGAATGCAGTAACAATGCACTTTTCTACATGCAATGATACTCAAGTAATTTTCACCAGACACTGGAACTGAAGCCAAAAGATATACAGAAAAAATATTTTATTAGTTCTTGCCCATTGTGAAGAATCTTTGAATCTGTTAGCATGTATTTATATTGGAGGTATGACGACTGGCCTAAAAATCCCTGTAAAGCATATCATCCAGCTAGCTAATTCAAAAATTTCGTCAATTGCTGCAAGATTTCACAGGTTAATTATTAATATTATCCTGATACAGATATAAGAAAATAACACAGAATAAAAGTCAGACGTCTGGTCGTCCCAAGCGTGGCATCTGGTTTCATTATTGTCTCCTCAGAACTGTAACAGGAAAAAACACACGGATTTCAGCACAAACATTCGGATTTCTGCACACCCAGGACAGGTATAGCAGCAACATCAGGGACTCCCACCGCCATGAAGATGGCGAGACCTGACCAAAACACGCCCGGCCTGCACCACGCCCTTCTCAGGTTCACATTACCCAGCAGTGAGTCAGACAACTGCCCTTGTGCAACGTCTGTTTTTAAACACCGTCTCAGGTACGTGCAAGCAGAGTGTCTGTGATGGCTCCTGGCACTGGTACATCACTTTCATTTTTAATGATTTATTTTTATATTTTAAGTTTATTCTTACCCAGAATGCAAACTGCTGACAGAGATCTACGATTCAGGGAAGGGCACAGAAACCCCACCCCCCATATGAATAAACTGTTGGCCATTTGTGCAGGCAGACAAGAGGTACATCGGAATGTGATAGTTTTCATTCATCCCATCATGCTCTGTTTTTTAAAGTCATGCACGCACATATGGAGGTGAGAGTGAAGCTGGGGGTCTGAGTACAGGGTCTGCCACCCATCCAGCACCCCTGAAAAATTCCGGGGGAGTTACCCACAACTTCTCCATAGTTCTGCCAGTTTGCAAAGCGGCTTGAAGATGCGAACTTTAACCCGTAGAGGGTCTGAGTGGAGCGTGCGGTGGGCACACCTGCGGGCGTCTTGTATCCTGAGCCTTGCCATTCTGCGCCGAGCCCGCCTCCTCCCTCCTCTGCCAGAGCTGCCGCTTGCTGGCCACCGTCACGTTAAACAGGTGCTGCGGAAACCAAGGTCAGGTCAAAGGTCAAAACAGCTATGCTGTCATGTCAGCTACATGACCCATGGGTCAGACACTGAGAGGAAATATCGATCCTGTTTGTTGTTGTGCAGAATGAAAAGTAATGAATACAATATGAATAGTGAGATATATAATATTTTAAGACGTTAAGACACAGACAAAAGAATTGGAGTTATGAGTGCAGAGTCATCACTCTGTTCAGCGGGGCCAGAATGAAAATTAACGTGCAGGCCGGGCAATTGTGTCCCCCAACAGGTCATGGGGCAAACTGATCAAAGTGCCGATCCGGAAGACCTTCTACATGGCTGCGACCTTGGGGGAAACAAACTACAGCCTACAGATGCGAACGTGCTTGCTCATTCATCATGGCCAGTGCAACGTCTGAGTGCTGAAATTGGGCGTGGAGCTTTTACGAGTAAGATTAATCAATTTCCCTGACAGAAGAGACAGTGTTACGGTACCGTTTGATACATATGGATATCTGCCACCATTTTGTTCCAGGCCATTTTCCCAAACAATAGGCTGTCGTACTAACAAAGTAAACAGATGATTCAGTGATATGTAAGGCTGAGAAATAACAGCTTTTCCCATGAAATCCAGTTGAGTAACATCAGCATGCTAGCAATGACAGGATTACATTTCCATTTCCATATACTGCCCATGACTTTTCCAGAATTGATTCATGTACATGCTGCCGGAAGGACCAGGGATCCGCTTCAAACACACGGTTTTTATGCTCCTTTACACGCCGAGTCAAACTGTAGCTGAGGTGTGTACACTTGTTTGTAAGATCTGGACACACATTCATCCATTTATCTTCGTTCTGGTGAGAATTTTCCCAGTGTGACATATGGGCGACAGTCTCAAAAGAAGATGCTTGCAAGCCAATACTGTCATCTCCAGGGATATCAGATTTATTACCCGTAAATACAGGTTTGTCGTAAGATTTTTGGCATGAGTGTGAGAGTTAAAAAGCGTGAGCATCACGCCAGACGCGTGACAGTTGGTAACCCTGTATCTTTGTATCTAGCCGGACTTTGTCATCTGTAAATCAAAAACATGCTTTCTTATTCCAGGCTCAGGTAGGGAATGGCCTCATTAAATTTAGCTAATACTTCGATGCATCTGGTTAATTAACATTATTCGTTGAAGATGACATCATTTAGCATCGTTGCCGCTAATCGTTTTCAGCAGCTAGCCCTGTGGGAATCCCTACCTAAAGATATAACAAGCCAACACTGTGGCCCTCGTTCATGACTGTAGTGGGACCATAAATAAACCCACCTGGTTTCACCTTGTTATTACTTGGTGGAATAATAGAATGTTACATTTAAAAAACCTCTAATCCTTCAGTTTTAAACCAAACCTTCTGTTCTAGGCAGGTATACATCAAGGTGTTTAATGCACAGCCTGGAGGGTTGCTGTTTTGTGGTTTGTCTGACCCTTGAACTTTTTTACAATCATCATGGTCTACATTCTCTACAACTACAATAATAAATACAACACTGACACCTAGAGGAATGAATCTACTACTGCGACCATCCTTCCACCTTTCAGCCACTTATCCTGTATCTATTGACACTAGAGGGCACTGTTGTCCACATCAGATGAGAATTTCGGTTGATAAGCCAAGGAATATCTAAATATGGACAAATGAAGCTTCATGACCTATGTGCTGTACACCGCTGGATCGTACTCTCTATTCAAAAAAGGGCTCAAATCATGCCCCAAAGCAAACCAAGAGCACTATCTAGTGGGGTCGAAAAGTACAGAAAATGGTTCATGAAGCTTAACTTTACCATCATTAGCAAGAACCAAAGGCAGAGGAAGTGTTCAAGAATTCTAGCTTAGTAAGTTACTCTTAAGAATCAGAACGACGTGCCCGTATCCAACATACAGTGATTAAAAAATATGTTTGACAGGGTGTTAAGTTTAATGTTTCTAACTTGCATTAAAATGCTTTATTTGCATAACACCAGGATAAAACTAAATGCTGGATGATTATAAAAACAATTTAACAAACTGTTTAGTCGGATAGTTAAATTAAGTACTACAAATTATATTAAGTGGTAATCAGAAAACAGTCAGCGACTTAATTTACCCAGTTAATCTAGGGGTAGGTCACCTTGCTGCTGGAGATAAAGGTCTGAGGATGTACCTGGAGTACAGGGTTGCCAGCCTGGTCCAAACAGCAGTACTTACATAGTTGCCTGGTCCAGATCCAGCTTTCTGAGTGCTGGACATCCACTGGCTGGCCAGCTCAGAGGTACCTGCTGGGTCACGCTGAAAAAGACAGTGACGCTAAGGAGACCTTGTTGTGCGACATAAAAATAATTATACTGCCTCAATACAGTGCGTTTCAAAACCCAAAAATGCTAACAATCATCACTGTTGAATGCTGAATGTTCATACATCATCCCGGTTTACCTGGGTGCCCCTATCTGGCTCTGCCCTCTCCTGTTGCTCCTTCTCAAAGATCTCACGCTTCCTTGACACCTCATCTGATGAGTACAGGCTCCGCTGTGTGGCTGTGGGGGATCTGATCTTCTCTGATTTCTGGGGACAGGTTCATGTGGAGTCAGCTGGGTGTGGCACTGTCTGACTAACTACATACAACCTAAGGCTGATTGGTCAGCTGGCTTCATGCTGAGTAAGCAGAAAGGCTTGTAAACACCAATGCCATCATAGGTGAGGAGTGATTTCAGGATGATTTCAGGAGGTGCACAAATTGACCAAAGTGTCATGCTGGAACTCGCAGTTATGCAACAGGTATTTGAGAGCTTAAGAGATGTTTTTTGTTTTCTGTCGCATCTGGGGCTTACGTGCAGGTTCTGTTTGACTCAACTAATTATTGATCAATTATTATGAGCAAAGTTGTCACAGTGCCTCACAGTGATTGTGAAAAGTCATCCCCCTAATGATGTCCAAATTAAGTTTCTTGAACAATTTGCTCTATTTTCTGACCCCATTAAATAGTGTTTTCTGTTCAAAAAAGGGCTCAAAGCATGGCGCAAAGGAGACCGAGAGCACCATCTAGTGGAGTTGATATATACAGGAAGTAGTTAATGAATCTTCATTTGCACATCACTGGATCTCCTAATGCCGATACTGGAGCGTACTCACCTGTGCAGCCAGCGCCAGCTTTTCCATGGTTTCCTGAATGCTGTGGGAGGAGATTCTCTGCCGTGAGCTGTGAGAAACGTAGCACAGTTAGTGCCTCTGCCTTGAGCTGTGAAGAGTGTGGCACAGTTAGTGCCTCTACGTTGAGCTGTGAGGAGCATAGCACATTAGTGTCTCTGCCTTGAGCTGTGAGGAGCGTGGCACAGTGAGCGTCTCTGCCTTGAGCTATGAGGGGCGTAGCACAGTTAGTGTCTCACATAGCAGAGTTAGAGTCTCTCATACGGCAACCCGGCCGATTGCTCAACCTGCTTTTTTGTGACAACAGCTATCTCAACAAAAATCTGAACTGACTCACTCCTTCCTGAAGGGGCTGCTGTAGACATATCACTGGCTTTATGATGACCAAGGATGAGCAAAACTTTTCTACATATACAATAAGTGTTGTACAGCTTCTGCAACTCACTTCCTTAGAAAGGGCGATTGTTTATCCTCTTCATCATTTGGGGTCTGCAAAAACAGTCAGCATGAATGTAGGCACATCCTTACGTTAGCCACATGAAGGTGATACAGATCAAATCATTGTGATGAGCACATGCCTTTGAAATCGCCAAAAAACTGAGTACAGTCGCATGCTCTAGATGCCAGTTTATGAAAACTTAACCATGGACACTCAGTCATCTTACCTTGGCAGCTTCAATGTTATTTGAAGAAATTCTGAAACTTGCACTGTTAAAAGAAGAACAGTAAGCATAGGGGATTAGAGACGGACAGGTCCGACTGGTCACAAAACCAAACAGGATATGGGGAATGGTCTTACATCCTAGCCAGACCAGAGGGACAGTCATACATCCCAACCGGACGTGAGGGACGGCCATACATCTCAACTGGACGTGAGGGACGGCCATACATCTCAACCAGGGGGATAGTCATACATCCCAACCGGACCTGAGGGACGGTCATACATCTCAACTGGACGTGAGGGACGGCCATACATCTCAACCAGGGGGATAGTCATACATCCCAACCGGACCTGA
>JAODLD010000044.1:13435199-13449670 GCA_026781065.1 Mormyrops boulengeri | reverse complement strand
GGGACGGTCATACATCCCAACCGGATGTGAGGGACGGTCATACATCCCAGCCAGACCAGAGGGACGGTCATACGTCCCAACCGGACCAGAGGGACGGTCATACGTCCCAGCCGGACCAGAGGGACGGTCATACGTCCCAACCGGACCAGAGGGACGGTCATACATCTCAACTGGACCAGAGGGACGGTCATATGTCCCAACCGAACGTGAGGGACAGTCATCTCAGATAACCTGTGAATGAATCATATGCCCCATATTCCAGATGGATAACAATTCTACCCTCCAAACTCTGTACATGTTCATTAGAATCTGAATATTCAGAAAATATATTGATCACATTTTCAGAATTTTAACACATGGTTAGTTTCCAAGTGCACATGTCCAGATGTTATGAAAAACAGAAAAGAACTCTTTCTTACCTTCTCTGAAAAGGAAGACTTTTCTCTTCTTTTTTTCTCATTACCTTCAGATCAAAAGAGCTTGGAATCAGGTACCACCAGTGCAACAGAAGTAGCAATGACTGTGTAACTGTAAAGCAATGTGTAACTGTAAATAATGTAACTGGATGATGCAGGGATGTGTAAGACGTGTCCTTCTACAGTGTGCCGCATGGCTTCGCCCACAGAGTTACCCGGAAGGACCAGGCCCGGTAGTTCTGTCTCCTGAATGGATTCTGCTCCCTTTCCCTTGGGCTGGTGACGCCCTTTGATGGAGAGTCATTCTCACACTCCTATGCAAATCATACACAAGTCAAGTCAAACATGAAGTCTGGCTCTTTGCTTGGATTTACGCTCTGGGTAAATCACCAAATTATCACCAAATGACATACAGTATGGGCACAACCATGGGTGCTGTGTAGATTAATCATGCTGGGTAATAAGACAGAGCCTACAGCTTTATTCTTTATTTGTATTACATAAATACCCTGTAATATGACATATTAAGAATCTTTCTGTACTATTTCACAATAATCAGCTGGGCTCAGATGAGAATTCAGGTTCAAAGAGGAGAGAATTCAGGAACAAGCAAGAATAAGGGACAGTCTAAGTTTTCAAGGAGTGATCACGTTGAAAGAGGTAGGATGATGTTCACACGTTTCCTGAAAATGAGCCAAAATGACTGGATGAGAAGACTTTGCGGTCACAGAAGTCCACCTGTGCATCTCCATTCTTCCTGACGATGGCAGAAGGTTGGTCTGGGGACACTGCCCTAAAGAAGCCGGTTGGGCTCATGGGAGAACTCAGGCTGCTTCCACCAGAGGGCGACGTGGGGCCCTTGTCAAAGGATATGGAGAGTGAGCTGAAGGATTTAAAACATTAGGATATGTCAGTTCTGGGCCATGCAGTTCTCTGTGTCACATGTACCCGATAGCTGGCATTTACGAGTTAATCTCACTAAAGTGTATAAACACCTGTATGTGTATGTGTTTCAGATTGCAGCAGAGTTCAGGTGTTTGCAGTCACCTCACAAACTTCCGTGAGGATCCTTTTGGGGTTTCCGGCTCTGCATCCAGTTTTTTATTCCCTCCCTGTAACAAAAAAAGAGCATCAAAGAAGACGGGCAACGACAATGACTCAATCTAAGACTTAACGTGGACCCCATCCCAACCCCCCCGCAGGCCATTCAGTTAATGGCCATCTTTGTTAATGATTGACGGCCTCACTCAGCGTGGGGTAACAGGCGACTGCAGTATAAACACGTCTTGATAGGCTCTGGCATGGGGGCCATTTTTCCCACAAAGGGGAGAACGAGCAGCACCAGGCAAAACCCAAGAGGAACGTTTCAGCTCCTAGAACAGTCCGAAGGGTTCCATCATTAAAATGCATTATTATAGCAAGAGGTTCACGTTCTTTTGCACACTGCGTCTGCTACTTATATATTTTTGGACGTTTTACTTCATTGGTGGCCGAATCCTCATTGTCCAATTGGACAGGAAGAATGCCAGCGAATTAACCAGTAAAATTCACCCTTCATGGTAACCCTTCCAGCAATGCAGATTAAAAATAAAATCTCCATTCTTGCCAACCACATGCGTATCACTGACCTGATTTTTCACCGTGCTGTTAGCAGAGACGTCCACTGGGGCTGTTTCCTGGCTCCGCCCCCTTTCTGGCATCTCCCCGCCCACTCGGGCCTCCTGCGAGCTGGCCTGGGTGATCTCGTCCTGTCCGGCCTCCTGCAGGCGCTGCTGCCTCAGCACCTCCTCCTGCCGCTTCCTCCGCCGCTCGTCTCGAACCCGCAGCATCTCCATGAAGTCCACCTGAGCCTGATCGGCTGCATCCTGGCTGTCCTGGGTGCTGTATGCAACATGACATGGACACGTACATCACAGAGTCGGCCCGCACACACACCTGCACGACCAGCGCATGAAGACGACACACACGTAGACCCACACGCAAACACGCGCACATATAAGCATGCATGTACACTTGCCATTTGAGCATTTGAGCACATGCCCAGGGGCGCCACGTCCTCAGCAGGCACCAAGCAGGGCGACCCCCCCATAAGCCCAACCCCCCCGGTCACATTCACAAATGTCTCATAACAAGATGCAATGCAATTTAATATCTGATATATTTAATATGATTGCATGTCGTTCTGTTAAAAAGTTGCTCACTGAAAAACCTGTGAAATGTGTGCAACGTTCTTTGTATGTTAGATGCATTTCCGCATTTTGTGAGCCACCAATCAGCTCTGTTTCTTTCTGATGTAACATCATGTGTGCAGTTGCCCAATAGCACTTAGAATAGTTAATCCAGTCCTGCACTTACAAGCAGGCACATTCAGCCAAAGTTACTACACGTGCTTATACTAATTCCTGTGATGAACTATCAGATCAAGTTACATTGATAAGTGCCACTCTCATCCTTAGATGATGTCTGTAAAAATCACACAGCATACTTCTTGTGACAGTTCTTGTGCTACTTCAGGAGCAATTCCCACGTGAAATCGGACCGGGCCGACCTCACCTGCCCACCGCCGTTGGCGCCGAGTCCTCCGTAGGGTCGTCGTCGGGGTCCGTCGCGTTGCTATGGCTCCGGATCTTCCTCCGCCGCTCACGCTCCACCTCCTCCTCATCCTCCACTGTCCACTGGCGGGTCAGACTGCAGGCCAGAAGGCTCTTCGTGTTACCATGGAGACATTATCACCTTTGTTGTTTTTAGCTTAGCATAGCCTGGCTGGCTGGGCCTCGCCCCAAATCCAAACACAAGGCGGCAACGTTATTACAGGAAGGGGGGTATGAAGGGGCCAAAATGGGGCACGATGATCAGTTATGTGTAGCGTAACTGATATTCTGTGGTTATTTAAAATATTTGTTGAGATTATATGTAGAATATCAGAATAATATTCACTAGATGTGAGGTGACACTGTACCTAAATGATATCTCAAGTGGAGATAGGACAGACAGGCCTAGTATGTCTTTAATAGGGGTGGGGGGGTTAGCTGGCGATGCTAGTGAAGGTTGTTGACTGGGGGGGTGAGCTACAAGGTTAGTTTGGCCCCTGTGGTTGGCCCAGGTAAGCCTATACACATTAGCACCTCTACCTGGAGCTACTGGGAGTCTCATCAAGGGCCCAATAGCAAAATCACTCTGCTAACCCTGGGATTTGAACCAGTGACCTTCTGATCACAGACACAGCATCCTAACCTGCTGAGCCCCACACCGCAAATAGCGGGCAGCAAAACAGCAGGAGGACAATGGAATCATAGACTTTTACAACTCTCCTGAGATGCATAGATAATACATCATTAAGGGCTCTATTCCAGCACACAGAGGGCCAGGCCATTTTTTTAAAGCTCACCCCATACTCAGTGATTTAATGCCATCACTTACAGAGTAAAATGTAGCAGCGTTATCTTACCGCTACTTTTCATTGAAGGAAACCGAAACTGTAAAATACAAGACATACAGTAACAATCAGAGACACTTGAATGCATGGGTGTAAATTATGGGGGGGTTGTAACCCCAGTAATCAAAACCAGCCAATAAAAACCCGCTCAGTGCTCAATGCTCCCCCCAAAGGGACGCCCTTTTTGAATGATTGAAAGCTGGCCTGTCTTGTGTTTTCACGGTGCTGTTTTGCAGAAGGTCATTAAAACACACCCAGATATGGGTGAGCATGGCCGCTACAGCCTTTCTACGCACATAAACCAGCTGTAATTTACCGACATATTACTAACTGACGTTGACGTCATAATTACCCGTTTTAATAAAAACGGCTAGTTTAAGAGTAGTAGATCATACAAACAGATCTGCCTACAAGTATAGTCTGAGTCCTGAATTTTACCTTGAACAAATGTAATACATTTCCTTTCCAGTTAAAAATATTTTGTAGATTATTTATTATTATTATTATTATTAATAATAATAATAATAATAATAATAGCGTATGCAGTAATGAGCAGCAGACGTAGTGATATTCGCGTGTGTTGTTTTAACACTTTCCTGCACTTTTCTAGCCTCACAGTTACGGGCATATAGTATTATTTCTGGGTTGAAAGCAAAAACACACTAGTGTACCAACACTGTTCAGCTAGACCACAGCAGCTTCCTTATAATTAATGCCCTTAAAACCGGGTCCAAACAAAGCGGTTGCGATCAGGCCGATCATCTCAGAGTACTTTAATGGTCAATATCCCCCCCACCACCACGTCGGACCCCCACGTTTCACTTTCACTTCCCTTCTCACCTTGACGGACACTCACCTGGACAGAGCCGACCAGTTCTTCCGGCTGATAGACATGGCCGGCTGCCTTCTTCCAGGGGGTATATCCAAGCGCAAACCTATAACTAATAGCTTATATCAGTGCTGTAGAGCAGCGCTTCGGACAGACGCATCTGTTCTTGCCCCCAGCGCCGCGCGCACCTTTACCCCGCACCTGGGGGTGGTCACATGACCCGCCTATCTATCCCCATCTCGGCCGGTAGATTATTTATCTGTACTTATAAGCATCTCATTTTATGGATCTGACTGCAATACAGCTCCGTCTAATATTACTAACTGAACAAACTACAAGTTGTTTGTGAATATTTTAAAAATTAAGCTACCCTGACGTACAGCTATGGAACAGAGAGTACAAAACGATTTCATAAGCCCCCGCCCCGTTGATTAACTTTTAACTGGCTTTAATCCATATTGAAATTGCCCCTCACGCCCCGACCCAACCCGACCCGACCCGACCCGACTCGACCCCCAAACTTATAAAGGTGTGATATGTATAAAGTGTTATAACATAATAGTGGTGCTGCAGTTATTTAAACGGCGGTGTAGGAGTCCGTGTGTTTGTTCTTGAACGGCCACACCTTTACTATAAACTCCATATCGCCCTTTGGCCATTTCTCATAAGGATGCATATCGTCCCGATTTGCATTGAAAATGAACATTTGACTGGAATTTGATCATCTGCTTTTGCAAGAGAAATGTGTATGCTATACCACAGTAAAACGATCTGCGACAAGATGTTCTAATAAAATAGCGATTAATTAAATGAATTTTACACATTTGATTCATATTGCCTGGTATTAAAGGAATATTGATCCTCATTCACGACCAAATGCTCATAATAAATATCACGATTTAGAACAAATGCAATATATTTCCTTTCCAGTTAAAAAGACCTGAATACATTACATTAATAATAATAATATCTATTCATCCATACATTTTCTGTAACCGCTTATCCTATACAGGATCGTGGAGGGTCTATTATTATTATTATTATTATTATTATTATTATTGTTGTTATATTCGCATTCAGTATCTTGAACCAGAGGCATGCTTTGTGGGTAAATGCACAGTCACACAGTGTGTGGTGTCCCAGAGGTGAACTTCAGGGTTCGTCTTCAAGAACTACCCTCATACGCGTGTTTGCCTCCAGCACCATCCCAAACTGAACTCTGTCCCTTATCACGCTCACTAGGCAGCAGGGGCTGTGGCTTTGAGGGTGAGGCTGTGTTTAACCGCTGCGTTATTCATCCTGAAGAACATTCACATTTCATTTCATTTAGGAGACGCTTTTGTCCAAAGTGACATGTAAGTCAGGCAAATAATACATTACAAACATACGGCTGTCAAGGAGTCAGCTAGACTGAGCTTCCAGCGAATGCCCAGGTAATGGTGTAAGCGGTATAGGAGCAAGACGTTCACAACATTGTTCAAACAAACAAGAACAACAAAAAATGGTTGCTGGGAAAGTGCATTCTGGGAAAAAGCAACAGTGTGAAGGGCTGCACTGCCAATGAAGATTGGCGTGATTCATTATGTGAAAGAGCCATGCTACTCATGTATGGCATTCTGGATGAATCATCCCCTTGTTGTGTGGAGGGGTGTGACCAGAGATAACCAGGAACTGACCTGCCAGAGTTTTCTGTTTATGGCATTCAAACCTGACGGGTGTTGGCAGGGATCCAGCTATATGGAAGGTTATTGGGATTTATTTTGTTTCAGAAGTCGACTAATTAAATCTCATTTTGCTGTAAGGTTGCATCATGTGATTGTAGCTGTTGAATGGAAAATAAGTTCCATAGGAACTCTAAAGAAGTCACCATCATGGAAGTGAGGTTCAGGACATCAGGAGTTTTATTGTAGCCTAATCTCATTGGCTGCCTCTTGGTCATGTGGTATCCAGCTTGGTCCACAGCTAGTCAGGGGAGAGCAGTAACTGGCCCAGCCTGGTCCCCATTTGCATCAGCTGGCAGTGTCATATCTGATCTAAGAGATCAGTGACAACTCCAAATATAAATGCATGGTGGCTGATGGTTGGCTGCCTGCGGCCAGCTGTCGCCGAGATTGTCACCATCGCTCGTTCGAAACGGAGCAGTAGAAAGGGTATGCATCTGAACTCATCAAAAAAAAAACTTGCCTTCCACTGGTTTCTGTTTGAAAGTTCAGGAAAGCAACTGATTCTGGTTGAATTGATACTGGGGGTTAAGGGGCCTGCTCAGGAACTCAGCAGCGGGAAGCAATCAGTCCTCAGGCCCTGGGATTCAAATGAGAAACCTACTGATTACAGGCACCACATTCTAACCAGTTGGATTACACACCACTCTCCCAAGACCTGCCCTGGCTAGGAATGAGACTGGGGATGGGTGGGGGGCAAAATAAAATACTGATATTTCAGTGTCAGTACAATGAGAAAAAGGGGAGAGCCCAGCCTGAAGGGAGTGAGGCCAGGCATTGGGGGCGGGGTGTGTCTTAGAAAACAGACCCTGCATGTATGATTGGGAATCCCCTACAGGGGAACACAAAAAATACCCTGTCACATGACAAGTCACATGACAAGGCAACAGGGTGTTTTCAGGAGCAGAGCATTCAGCAGAGAACCTGACCTGCTTGTCTGTCAGAATGACCAGGCTGTGAATAAATAAATGCCAGGAAGACCCATCACACATCAGACATACCCAGGATGTCGTTAACCATAGAAAAGATTTATGACTTATTACACAAACATCAAAGGGACACAGAAAAGCAGAGACGGGAGAGGGGAACCCCACCCTTTGGGAAATAAAAGCCCATTCTTTTTACAACATGCAGAATGAAACAAATGCCCTCTCTCTCTTCTTAATGGGAATTTGCATGCTATGCAGAAAAATCCATTGGGCTCTTTATAAATGGTTAATTATAGTAAAATGACACTTTTCTTCTTCTGGTTTCAGCCACTGATTAAATCAAGCAGCTGTTGTGGCAGCTAGCTACACAGAGGCAGGATCTTGCACATCTGAGCCGTTTTTCTTCTGTGCTGTCTCCAGGAAGGAGGGAGAACGTCTCATAGGTAGAGTGGGGGGGGGACTCTGACATCATTTCCTGTAGGGGACAAAAGATGGCATTGGGACAGAAAACTACACGATGGGAGCATGACCTGAGGAAAGTGGGTAATATATAATCAGGGCTGATGAGTCATTCAGGTGACTGAGCGAGGAATCTAAGATGGACGAAGGTAAAGATAGAAACAAGAATTCTAAATTTCCCTGAGAATGACCAGAACACCCAGACAAACATTTGCTAGAAAACAAATCAGATGTTTTCTTTTAAAACTATAATAATGGATGTTGTTGGGTACAGTCATGGCTTACGAATATGCGCAGTACGAGCTCAGGGCGACCCACCAAAAACAGCAACAACAAGAAGAAACTACAGACGCTCCTCTACCTGCGAACGAGATATGTTCCGAATGGCCGTTCGCAACTTGAAATGTTCGTAAGTCGTCATTCACCATCATGTTAAGGACATACGCAAGTACAAAGAACTAGGATGCTGGGAGTACGCACGCTACGCTGCTGCGCGGCGGGAGTAGCGGCCAGAAGTCGTACTAGGCGGAATTAGAGCGCAGAAAAAAAAATTGATGTTGCAGACAGGTAATGGGAGCCCAGTGAACACAATTAGGACTTAAAGATCCTCTTCATTCGTATGTCTGAAAGTTTGCAAGTTGAACGCTCGTAAGTAGAGGAGCGTCTGTATTTACAATAAAGCTCTATCACCCTCCTGAAATTGGAACAGAACAGGGGGGTGGCAGGGATCCTTCTGCCTTTCTTTTCAAGTATTTTAATAGGAATGCAGGACTTGAGTTTACACTGGAAGGTTACTGGTTCAAATCACACCCCTCCCTGGGCTACACTGCAGTACTTTATACTTTCATCTAAGCAGCCAGTATATTTTTTGTAGTTAGATTAGTTTTAAATGAGTGCTTTGGTCCAGATTACAAGTGTGAAGTCCCTTCCATGATCCAGCAAGTATCAGGTTACCAAGCCGTCGCCCTAACCAGCAAGGTTAACACTAACCCAGTGTTAACCTCTTGCTCTAACTTAACCTAAAGCAATTGAGTAAAATACAAATAATCTTTATTATTGAGTTAAATGTGAAAAATTTGAATCTCTACCATTTAATTTTATATACTTTCAGTTAAACTTACATCTTAGGTTCTGCTACACACTGAAAATGGCTGACGGATGGTGACGTTGCTGCTGAGGTCACCAGGTGGTCTCGTCCTGTCATGTGACGTCGCTCACCTCCTTACTGTGCGGCAGCGTCAAACATCTTCTTCCTGCCTTCCATGCCGGACATGGCCTCCACATTCTTCCTCCAGTCGCTGTCCTCCACAGGTCGCTTCTGTGGGCCCGAACGTGGTAGAGATGGTAGATTAGCGGGTGGTATGTTGTAAAGACGCCATAAGCTACCCAGATGTCCATTATCTATCATCTGACCATTTAGCCTGGACAGGACTGCAGCAGCTTGGAGCTACTCTTATGCTGGGGTACAACCAGGACGGGACACCCGTCCACCGCATGGTGCATACACATGTGGTATGGACAATTTAGGGATACCAATTAGCTGAACTGTCTTTAGATTGGAGGAGGAAACTGGAGGACCCAGAGGAAAAGCAAGTACTTAAGTAATTATGCACACCCAGAGGGAGCCGGGATTCAAACCCACAACCTGGTGGTGTGAGGCAACAGCACCTCCCACGGAGCTCCATCATTAGAGCCTGCATTAGGTAATGAGCAGTATGATGAAATAGGAATGTTGGTAATTACACGAATTATAATGCAATTATTCACATCAGTCCCCATCTGTTGACCTTCCTTTGTTCATTTCTGCTTTGGCAACACAGTCTCATTTCACGTCAACGAAAAGAAAATCTCGATGGTAAAACCAAATGTTAGACTCAATGAGGGAAAGGGAATGAAGGATAGAGTGACACAGAGCGACAGAATAAGGGAGAGAGTGAGAGAGCGAGGGAGCGTGCCGACCGCAGCTGCCCAATCCGGGACTGCCGAAATGGGTCGCTCCTCGGAACTGGAAACGCTCAGCTTCACGTGAACCCCGTCACCAACAGGAACATCCGGTCCAGGTCGAGTCCAGACAGGTGGCATTTATAAGGACTCCCCCCGAATAAAAACACAAAGATACACCCTGGCGTGCATACACACCTGTGGCGTCCCATCATGTTCCTGGACACTTGGCGTACAGCCAAGCCCCGCCCCCCTTCTCCAAATGCACAAAACCACATATTATAAATATGCAGCATACGGTCTGTTTACAGAGATCCACGCCTTCTGTTTATTCCGTTCACACAGGGCTGTTTTACTGCCTCCTTGGCTGGATTGTATGACAGTGACAATGGGGGAGCCCACTCCCCCAGGAAGTGACACTTCTTCATGCCCCCCCGCTACTTAAGGGGCCCAAGCTGGCAGCTGGGATAATCCCCATGACATCTTTCAGCTCCTGTTTCTGCCGAGTGCCAAGTGGCTGCCTAGGCAAACGGCCCGTCATGCCGGTCAGACAGGTTCTCGCTGGGGGGGGGGTGCTAAAAAAACCGGAGCATGACCTCTCTGAGCGCTAGCAAGTAGAGAACTGACACGCGCACATCGCATTTGCTCAGGCCATCTGTAGAGAGGCCCTGCCTGATTCCTGCTGACATTCCCTTTGTCCAGGGGCCAGTTTGCCGTTTCTGGGGCCCCATTCAAAAAGTCACTCCCCCACCCCACATCAAATGTTTCAAACACTAAATAAATAGCTAACAAGTAGAGCCAGAAGATGGTAGCTAGCAAGCTGGTTAGCAGAACATGCCACTTCAGCATCTCCTACATAAGGAATACATTTATTTAATATTCAATGTAGTGACTGTTCAGGGCCAACAGGGGGCCCCTTGCAGATGCTTCGCCTGCATTGTGCCAGCTACCAGCTCCCCGCATCTATCCCGAGTGATCCTGATCAGTGATCCTCAGTGATGTTATCAGAAGGGCTCAGGGCCAGTGGGCATGTTCAGACTTCAATATTTTACTGGAGTGTTTCATGAGAAGTTCTCCACCCTCTCCGTAAGTACGCTGATCCATCTTCATCTCTTATGAAAGCTCCCAGACTCTGTCTTTTCATAAATTAGCTCAGCCACTATTTTCCCCATTAACCACCGTAACTGATAACCACATACATTATATCACTGCAATATTGCATCAATAGATGCAGTGTAACACATTTATGGGTAATGGGGTCTGATGTTGTCAATACAATTTCATTATGGTGGCTGTGTTTAAGGTTGCTTCAACTTTGTTTCTTTCCCACAAAGCGCACAAACTGGCCAGCGTCTGAGTGAAGTACACGAGCTACGCCTAAAGGATGTAATACTTAAGTCTTTTGCTGACTGACAAAACGTCTTTGCAAGGTCAGTTTTGGATCTGCAGCAATTACAACCTGTTTGTGATCTTCCTGCAATGTTTTTAAAGTTACCAATGTTTTAAAGATACATGTGACCTCGCACAGGCAACTTTGTCAAGCAAACGACTTGAGTGTTACATCGTTTAGACATAACTTGTGTAGGCCTATGTCAGGCAGACATTTGTGTGCTATTAGAGTTTAGATAAATATATGTATTTACCGGGTGGTATGGTGGCGCACTGGTTAGCACTGTTGCCTCACACATCTGGCACTGGGGTTTGAGTCTCTGCCATAGGTCTATGTGTGTGGCGTTTGCATGTTCTCCCCATATCATCGTGGGGTTTCCTTCAGGAATTGGAGATACCAAAGTGTCTGTAGGAGTGAATGGTGTGAGTGTGCCCTGCAATGGGTTAGTGCCCCATCCTGGGTTATTCCCTGCCTTGCACTCATAGGCTTCAGACGCCTTGCAACCCAGAATAGGATAAGTGGTTACAGAAAATGGGTGGATGAATATGTATTTATCGTATATTTCTGGAAGTATTTTCAGCAATATTCAATTTAAATATTCAAATATTTCCTGCCCTGTAAGTAAACATTTTGACCAGTGATAACGTTCCCCCACAGTATTTAATTTTGTTTTTTTTTTTTTGAAGTCAGTGTGATGTCTGTGGGGGGTGCGGTCAGGAAAGGCCTCCTGCAAGCCGCACGGCGACAGGCAGAGATGGCCCACCTTCTCGGTGTCCTCCTTCCTGACGGACTTGAGGTTGGCCCTCAGGTCCATGGAGACCTTGTGCTTGGAGCCCAGGAGGGAGCGGAGGATGGCGTCGGCAGACACGCGCACCCGCCTCAGCGTGGGTCGCTTAAACTTCCCCCTGAGGTCCAGCACCTTGATGTTTAGGTCCTTGATCTGGGGGTAGAGAAGAGATGCAGGGATGGAAGAAGTGGAAAGGGGAACCATGGTTGGGGATCATGGCCAGACAGGAGGACACTGACCTCTCGAGTGTTGAGCATGACTTTGGCTTCTATGTCATACCGCTCCTCATCTGCAATGTCGATCTTGGCATGTAGCTCACGGCACAGCTCCTGGAGATGGAGGAGGGGTGGGTTTGGCGTCTTAACATCTGGGCCTGCATAGTGCACCTCTAGAGGGATATTAATGGCAATGACGAGGACACTAATAGTATTGTACCAACCTTCCAAGGAATAACTGCAGAACCTGTGTGGAAGTTGTAAATCCATTATGACATCATCTGTACAAAATGGTGCATGATACAGGGAAAAAGGGAAAGAAGGAAAGCCAGAGGACAACAGAGGAGGGGAACCAAACACTCCCATGGTAGACTGGCTGGCCACCCCAGGCATGCTAACATCCAATACAAGGAGAATGAGTCTGTTTTAATAAAAGCCAGGTGTAAACTATGGTCATAGTCAGTCCAGCAGTGAGCCGGTTCTGCATGCAGGTCTGTGTAAGCTAGAAGATTGTATGCCACAGCCACCATGTCACAGTTCACAAGCTAGCAATGACAGAAGATCAAACAGCATCTCCGAAACCAGTCTGAGCGAGAAATACGTCGATTCCTGGCACAGAGAGGAGCAGCTGTGAGATGCGGGCGTGTGCGTGAGACTTGAGTGTGTCTCATAGGGAGACAAGGGAAGGGGACTCTCCATAACTATCACTAGCTGTCACTAGCGGTATCAGAGTATCGACCCGCGGACGATCATGCTCCGGAAGAGCTTGTACCCTCAGGCAGTCAAGCTGCTCAAAGGCTGATCAGGCTGTTAGTGTGAACACTGCAGATTTCTATTTTTTCTTTATTTTGTCACAACCTGTCCAGTCCATCCCATGCTGTGACCAGCAGGGGTCGCTGCTGGTCCTCCGAAACCCTTCTTATTCTACCCAGGTGTGTCTTTCTCGTTGTCCCCAACTCTATTGTGCTGAGTACCCGCACCCACATCGTGTCAGCCCCTCATTATTCCTGTATATAAGTGCCTCCCAGTCCTGTGTTACCCAGTCCGGTCATTAACGTCACTCCTGCTATTTGCTTGTCCTTCCCCCTACTAGTCTTCCCATTTGACCCCTTGTGATCCTGTTTATTTCCCTGCCCCTTTTGTTCTCCTAACACAACTCAAGCTCTTCATTTTGCAAGTCAAAACAAATTTATTCTATTTCATTATCTTATTTTTAATTTATCTTGTATTTATCATTAACTGTAACTACAGGGAAACAATTTCATCGCCTGCATCTACATGGAGTGACACAGTACACCTTAAAATGCAGTCCTTCGTCAAGACCTATCTGATAACGAGCTGACTGCACATTAATGATGTGTTTACGCTTTCATGCGTAGGATTATGATAAAGAAGGGTACGCTTCACAGCTGACTGCAAAATGAAAACCACTGTGAAATGTGGGCTGATCTTAAAGCTTGAAAATGAATTTACAGGCGTATTACCCTGGAGAATTTAATATGTAAAAATTCAGTGTCTGGGCTTGTTTCGTCAACAGATAAAGGGCCCACCTCAATTGTCACGTCAATTCTTTACTAAAAAAACAAACAGTTTCTCTAATTATATCAACAAAAGCAGAGGCATGACCATTTTTCCGTTCCCTGCCAATCGTCGCTTTTGCATCTTTAGGTCGGTCTCAGTTGATGGTGGCGTTGATTTGGATAGGAACTCCCCAACTTTTGATGTTTTGTGGGGTGGGGGGGGGGTGGGTCACCCCCATGATAACGCCGAATGAAGGGGGGAGGAAATATGTATAGAAATATGGAACAAAATTGCTTATATTCATAGGTCACGCCTGTTTGTTTTTCAGTACGGGACAATCCCATAACATACAGCACAGGCGGCAGCTCCACCCCAGCAGTCTGTAGCCCGGTGGAATACTGGTACGGACTGGTACCAGTCTGTGGACAGTAGGGTTGAGAACCTCTAGATTAGTGGTGTCAAACTCCAGTCCTGTGTAGCTTAGTTCTTGCTCTGTTCCAAATGAAATGATTCAGCTCAAGAGTTGTGTGGTAATTACCACATGGAGGTACAAGGAGTTGAATCAGGAGTCTTAAATGAGGGGAAACCCAAAAATATGCAGGTCTCTGGCCCTCCAGGACTGGAGTTTGGCACCCCTGCTCTAGATTAACATGACTGATCTGTCTCTGTGTGACAGGGTAAGAGACAATAACTAAGGACAGGTCTCGTATGGATTTTTACTGCCTTTATATTGGTCTGTGCTGCAGTCTGATGCTCCTTATCTGCGGGGGGGGGGGGGGGGGGGGGGGGGGGGGGGGGGGGGGGGGGGGGGGGGGGGGGGGGGGGGG
>JAODLD010000044.1:13421419-13435099 GCA_026781065.1 Mormyrops boulengeri | reverse complement strand
ACCGCATGACCCCCTGTGAGCCAAGCAGCCACTGCCCCACTACTCAGGTTACCTGCAGCTCGGTGAAGGACATGCCGCTGGTGACCAGAGGGGGCGCCTTCTCGGCCAGGTACCGCTGCTTCTCCTCCTCCTTGTCCAGGATCTCCTGTTCAAGCTCCTCCTTCGCCTTGGCCACCAGCAAGCTCTGAGTGCCCACACACACACACACACACACACACACACACACAGGTGAACATGAGGCAAACACTTGAATCTTTATTATGGCTTTGAGAAATTGTAAGTTACTCAATCACACCCCCTTGTGGTGAGCAGATGCACTCCCGTTCAGTTATTTTGTACATGTAACGTTTGGCCAATGATTACCTTCAACATGAGCTTGCGGGAAGCGGAAATCTTGGACTTCCTCTAGAAACACGAGAGCCAGTAGGTGATTTATTTGGTTTAGTACTTGTTACCACTTTACAATAAGGCTCCCTTTTGCCACTTAAATGGTAAATGGTAGTAACTCATTAATAAAAAGAAAACTGTGTTATAACTTGTTTAAAATTGTCTATTAATAATTTACAAAGTGTTACAACCTAATTAATAACCAGATTATAAACCATTCATAAACTCTTTACATGGGTAGCCTTATTGTAAAGTGGCACCTAGTACTTTGTGCGCATACAGGCAACAGACGCATTGTAATCAGAATTAAAGTTATTATACATTAGAGAATGTTCGTAATGTTACCTTATTTAAGCATAAACAATACCTTTCGAAAAGACATATTTACATCTTACCTCTTGCCTGTAAAAGAACATGAAAGAAACATTTATGAACGAGAAAATATGAAAATTGGAAATTCAACCCCCAACACGCAGGGATTTTCTAGCTACAGGTGTAACCTATAAACATTTAAACCAATTTATTATAAAATAGCCAGAATAATATTTCATTATTATACGGGAGCCCCAAGGGACTTGGCAGAAGAAGAGCAACAGAGAATAATAGATAATGGTCATTAAATTGGCCTATTTGAATCGTGATGACAATCACGAAAAAATATTTATTAACAGTTCTTAAAGATGAGTTTCAGTGTGTTCCTGACCCCGCTTTTATTTCAAGGGTGTGTTTTAATTAATTTCTCATTAAAGTTGAAATAGACATTCTGCAGAAGTACGTTAGTCACCGAGTCGGCTTGCGGGTTAACGGGTCTGAAATAGACACACAGAGCACCCGGCACTCACCCATGTTCTGGCATCTTGGTTTTTCACCTACAAGACAAAAAAATAAGTCCTTATGATTCTGCCTCCTTATCGGTCAAACGCGCCTCAGATGGCTCGTACTGCACCGGTCGTGGGGTGTAGGTCGCATTGTCTTTCAGTGGTTTCTACAACGTGCGACACGCCAGAAGTGTATCTGAAAGTCAACCTTAAGTCAGGATGGATGGTTTGTATTGCCAGAGAAGTGACAGAAGCCAGAAACGCCCCCAACAGACTTAATCTGACTTGGGGTGAGGATAGTGGCCATTACAGACTGCCCCGGGAATTTTGGACAGATATTGCGGCGAACCTCTTTGGCTTCTTCCAGCGGATGGACCGCGTAAATAAAGCATCAGGTCACTGTAAAAAACCACAGCTGTCCTGCACCATTTGAAAGGCTAGAGGATTTAATGTACCGGCGACTCCGAAATGCCAGGACATGCATATGGTGACTGAGAAAGTCCGCTGTGACTGCGTAGGTATCACTCAGAGATGTAGGACCTGAAACAGGAGCAGGCAGCAACGGATACCACTATCCGACAGCTCCAATAACAAACTTCTTGTTTATTGTGTTTGCCTTCTCTGAAATGGAAACAATTCACAGCTGTAATATACCCAATTGCCACTTTATTGCCGATAATTAAATAATTACAAGTCCCACTTAAACTACAAAAGGAATTCCCGAATAGTTTCGATACACACCGACAGAGAAAACGCACAAAATAATGTAGAAAACATTGTTTTTTGCTGAATAGGCTAAATGTAAAAACGATTGACTTAAGTGTTGATTGAAGCAGTCCCGCGCAGTTACCGCACCTATGGCTGATAACAACAGTGCATCCCTGCGTATTCGACGCAAAAGTCCCTTCTATAAACATCACCCACCGCACTAGTCAGTGCTAGTTAATAAGGTAACCCGGAGCTGCCTGCTGCCGGGGTGATGAACCGGAGCATCCTACCTTCCCGCTTACTGTGCCGCTGGTCGGACATGGGGACCCGCGATCGGCGGCTCTATTTAACCCCGCCGCAGCTGGGTTTTATTTTTAGACCATCTCCCTCTGTTTATCGCCCCCTCTTTCTCTCTCTCCCGGAAAACATGTAATATGCCAGCTTTCCGGTTTTCTGTGTTATGCAAGGGCACGTTCTCCTCACGCTTTGAGAGTATTATAGAGGGACCATGTCCGTCATACGACTGACTCACCAGATGGTGGGAACCAAAGGCGGATTGGTACCCTGGCCCAATTAACACACTTTCACGCTTCCCAGCTTCTTCCAGTTTGTGCACAATATGGGTCTCGCAAGTCTGGCCTGGCCACAGCCTGCAGAGTAAAAGCTGTTCTCTGCCAATGTGGTATTTAATGATTGTTATCCAATACTGTGGATTTACTACTTATCTAGCAGTCACATTTGTCCTCTTCAGGTCAGCTAGTGAATCTTGACAGCCCCCAGGCATGCATGATTCAGAATAGCTGCTTGCTTGTGCTTGTATACAGGATTTGTAATCAATAATGTTATTCTGAGACTGTGGATTTGAGCCTGAACTCCTACAGGCCTGCATCTTCTCCTGGGATTCCTGGCCTTCAGACCAAGGCAAGGCATATTTACACTTTATTGCACGTGAGTATCATGGCAGGGCATGGCGCAGGCAAGAAAAAGGTGACAATCCACTTAGCAGATCCGAGACAGCAAAGGGTTTATTGATTAAACTGAACTGAACCCATTGGGGGAAGACCATAACATAAAGGGACCACAAGAGGTCAGAATAAAACAGGAGAAAAAGAAACAACTAAAAAGAACCGTAAGTAAAAGTACTAAGGGAACCACAGAACTAGGAAAACCAGGCAGAGTAACATATGCAGTGAGAGACTCAAGAACCAAGCATGAGCAGGCAACTAACATAGGCAGCCAGGCTAATGAGAGGGGCAGGTGTGGAACATAAGACAATTAACCAAACAGAAACAGCACTGGAAACAAGCAACAGGTGAAGTAACTAACAATTAAAAGCAGAGAACTAGGGAATTTAATAGACACCCGTACATGAGAAACATGAGTCACACACTAAGAATTACATCGCTAACATAATAGAACAAAAGTACAAAAGAGGATCCAAACAGAATAGAAGCAGGGCGAATCTTCCACAGGGAAACAAAAATAGAAGATATCGAATAATGAGGAACAGAAAACCAATAAATACAAAGTGGTGAGATTAGCCTCTGACCAACCTCAAATCCATGACCAGAGGGTTACAGCCTCCCTTTGAGTGGCCTGGAGAGCAGGTACAACACACTAAGGCTGTAGGGCTATATGACAGGGAGGGGGAAAAGCAAGATGAGCAGTAGCACATGCTAGCCAAATGGGGAAGAGACACAAAGGTCAGTGTTGGACGGCACCGACCCTGACGGTGAGTGAACTTAGTGTCCTTTGAGTCTAGCTTGCCGTTGATCACGATCGAGTGCCTTCACCACTGGTATGGTATGAGCGCCCATTTAGCTATTAATGCAAAGAATGCTAGGATGGAAAGGGGTTGAGGGATGAAATTTATCCTCAACATTGGACAAATGGCTGCAATGCTAGTAATCCCATATGTGTGTGTCTCAAAGACGAGCAAGATATAAATCATATATATATAAATATATAAACAAAGCACCTAATGTACCTGTACTCGTTCTTGTGCTAAGGGCTAATAACGGTATCATCTCACTTCATTTCCCATGTAAGATTACCCTACCAGTTGGGAAGTTAGCCATTTAAGAGCAGTTGCTTCCTTCCATGTATGATTACCCTACCAGTTGGGAGGTCCGCCTTTTGTCAATTGCAGTTATTCTATTTTTACTGCTAATACATCTGGGGCCCTATTAGCATATATGCTATAATTAGCCACTCCAAGCACATACCAATTAACATTTTCGAGAAGGGGCTGGAAGAAAACAGAAGGCCAGTATGTACGTCAATCCAGTGTGATCCCTTCCTGAAATAACCCCCATCAAGGGACCATCGGCCCTCCACCCAGGGAGGATAGGTTTACGCTCATGAGTGAGGATGTCTGGTACTTGGTGGGGGTCTGGGCGGGGAACACCTGTCCCATGTGAGAGATCCAGTTGCCACTCGCTCTCTGCTCCCCAAAGCATTCCATTCTCCTTTCCGACCCTGGCCAGATTTCTAGAGAGCCCCCCGCTTCCCACCACCACCACCACCACCACCCCTGCAAGCATAGCGCTGTGACACAAAAGCCTGAAAGTGCTTCAAAACAAGCAGATGGGCAGCTCTGACCAACATGCAGTAAGCTTGATTTGACCGTTGGACTCCAGTGCAAGCCCCTGAACCTCCGGCTTCCCCAGGTACTAGCCGACCCTTCTTTCAAAAGAAAATGAATCTATATTTTTTGGATAAAAGTACCTGCTGAATAATATACTGTAAATGTATGAGCATCATCCTGCTCAAAGAACCAGGCGCATTGCAGCCCATCCTCTACTTTAAACCTGAAATGTTTCCCCCAGGTGTCCAAAGGCAGTCACACTTCAGACCAAGGTCTTGCCGTTTTTATATCTAATTAATCTGTCCAGGTAAAAAAACAAAATGTCAAGAAAGAACAACCGGCAATGGTGGAAACCGTGCTTTTGAGTCATCGTTATCTAATAAACAATGTCTTTGAAAGGAAATCCCAGATTAACTCAAGGTGGATAATTCTACATGCTTTGTCGGAGCTTTGGCCCTAATGTTGTGTCCAAACATGTTAGGGGAAGCATGCTGTTGAACCTTTGATTATGGTTCCAGATAGCCGTCTTAGCCTTTAACAAAACAAATCGTTTTGCCTTTCTATATAAAAAGCAAGTGAAGGGAATGAAGTAAAAGTGTTTTTAATTCAGAGACATTTTTTTCGCCGTGTCATAATCTCTGTGCCATAACCAAACACAGTGAGGGTGAGGGGCCAGCTTTCTCCATAAATCACAGATTGGGGCGGTCAGGAGAGGGGGGTCCAATTGTCTGCAGACTTCTAAAGGTCAGAGTGTTGCTGTGTGCGGGTTATAAATCTAAGGTGATGGCAGTCAGGCAGCAGGCGGTGGCTTCAGCTCTCAGCACTGCTGGCCAGGTCTTTATTTAACGCCCCTTTGATGCCTACGGGGTTTGGCGGGAAGGAGGGAGTCCCCCACGCTGGTACCCCAGCCACGGAAGCTTCTGGACCATGCCCGTCGAGGGCAGAGAGGCAGAGGGCCAGGCTGGATGGATTTACTGGAAGAAATGGTGCCACAATGTTAATGTGACATTGTAAGAACGTTGCCAAGTGGATGGGGTAATTGGAGAGCTTGGTGAAAACATAAAAACCTGTGACTGTTTGTTTATGAGTCCTTTGCCAGGGAATGTGGGAATCAAGGCTTTGTGCCGATTCACAGAATATTTTTAACATAATGTTCCAGGGGTGCAGAACCCTGTGCTCAGACCCCAGGCTTCACCCTCACATCTATGTGTGTGTGTGTGTGTCTTTAAAAGTAGAGCATGATGGGATATGTGACAACTAACACATTCCAATGTACTGTACCTGTACTCACACTTGAGCAAATGGCAAAAAATAATGATTTAATGTAACTTAATGTTTAGACATTTCAGTTTTGACATTCTGAACATGGTGGGGAGGAGGTTTAGAAGGTGGGATGCCACTGTGTGTGTGTGGTCCAGATATACTTTACCTTGTGGGGACCAAGTGTCCCCACAATGTGATGAAAACCCATTTATTTGACCTTATGGGGACCAAGAAAACTCTATTTTCTAAAAATCTGCGATTGCAATCAAAGAACTAAAAATGCAAAAACTCTTATGTCCTGTTTGGTTCCGTATTGGTATGCATAGGGCTGGGTAGGGCTTATGGTTGTCAAAGTTAGTGTTAGTATTTTTCCCATAGAAATGAATGAGCATTAGGATCTGTCTGTGTGTGTGTGTGTGTGGGGGGGGGGGGGTATGTATATATTATGCTGTGGGGCCGAAATGTCCCTACAATGTAATAAAAACTTATTTTGATGTGGTGGGACCATTTTTTGATCGGGTTTATAAAAATCTATGACTACAATCAAAAAACTAAAAATACCAAAAGTCTTGTAATTTGTTTGGTTACTTATGGACAAGGCTAGGGCTGGGTGGGGGCTAAGGTCGTCATTGTTGGGTTTAGGGTTATGCCCATAGAAATGAATGGAGAGTCCCCACAAGGATATGGATACAAGTGTGTATGTGTATGTGTGTGTGTGAGAGAGAGAGAGAGTGAGACAGAGAGAGAGTGAGACAGAGAGAGAGAGAGTGAGACAGAGAGAGAGAGAGAGAGCACATGTGTCATGGTTAATTCCTGCAAAATGCAGCTCTGATGTTCATATAATCAGAATGATAAGTAATCATATCCGTTATTGACCTTAGTCCTCTGAATACTTTGTGTACACAAATGGTAACATTTACTGCTCTGCTTTGGCTGATATGTGAGTCCCTGACTAGTAAATTACATTTCCTAGCAACATTTACTAAATGAAGTGTGAAAACACATTTTGGTTACATCATATCCATAGTGAATTACAGGAATTTATTGTGGCTGAATATCCTACAGTACATTTTGGCAAAAGTATGTGTTAGAGTAACAAGAGCTTGAATTATTATTCTTATTCTTATTATTATTGCTGCTGTTGTTAGTATTATTTTTATGTTGTATAGATATATAGATAGGGACAGGATTACTGGCCCAAATGTAGAATAATCATTATTCTCCAAATGGTTCTAAGGTGCTCTATTATCCCTTTGGTGTTACAGGATACCACACACCAGCACTGGGTCATGCCCACAGACATCACACCCAGGGACGATTCTTGTAGAAGCTCAGTGGCTATTTATCAAATGTCCATCTACACTGAGTTTAATTTCCCATGAGAGATTGAGACAACATTTTGGCCTGTAATTGGCATCCCAAGCATGAACCCCCTCCCTCCCACACACACACACACACACACACACACACACACACACACACACACACACACACACACACACACACACACACCCTTCATCCCTACGCAGCCCTAACCAAGTAACCGAACAAAATTTTGGCCTTTAGTTTTCTGATTTGCGTTCACGGATCTTTGTGGGGACCTGAAATGATCCCCACAACGTCAAAATAACAGGATTTTGTTACATTGTATCACCACAATGTAATATAAACATAATCCATCACACACACGGACAAACACAGATACACACACACACACGCACACACACACACACACAGCACCCCCAGTTGGCAAAATAACTCTGCCCTCGTACATAATCACCATCACTTTAGTTAGTATCAAGTATGTAACTTGTAAACTCCAGGAAATACCCTTTAATATTTTCTATACATAAAGGTATACATTTATCTGAAACACTTGTTTTCATTCTGTTTTGTGAAAATTTTGAGTCTCTGACTGTTACAATGTGACACATTTTATGTAGGGGTGGTTCTTGGTAAGGGCAAGACCTGCACATGCCCAGGGCAGCATTTTCTGAGGATTCTCCCCCACCCCAAGATGGTGAAGCTCGTATAGAGCTCCACATGTACCTTGACCAGCACTGATTTCATGACTATTTATGAATAACCCTTGTGATGTATGTGCTTCTCTTTGATAACAGCTAGATATCTACTTTTTACAGGGTTAGATACTTCACTTGTAGAATGACTGAAATGTGAAAGTGCATTTTTTGCAACATTGAGTAGCTATTTGACATACAAACAACACATCCCTTTGCTGTTGGCACAGTAAATAAGATATGGAGAGAACTGATGTTGTTCTGTGAGCCTATTAAGGTCCATTGGGATATTCCTGATATGTTAATAGATGTAGTTTGCAAGGACGTACATCTCAGATTCATTCCTTATTAGGGTGTCTGGCAGCCGTGTACGACGGGATTCCATGCAGAAAACTTGGGGGCCAAAAAACACCTCTGGCGGTTGCTCCCAGATTCCCATGCAGGCAGCTATACTGCAGACAGCTATGCTACAGGCCATATGGAGCCGAAGCCTTCAAAGAAAGTGCCTCTCTCATAAATTACTCACGAGGTCGAGAGAGTGGGCCTGCGCGAGGCCATGCGATTGGTCTGCCGCAAATGACCATGGCTCCGCCCCCACCTAGAGTCTGCCAGGCAACACACTGGCCACAGATCTGGGCACTGAGCGTCCCTGCTACACTCCAGCGGGACAAAAGAATGCGAGTGTGTTAAGGGGGATTATTCAGGATTAATGGGCCCCTCTGCAAACCCGGCTATTCTGGGAAACCACAGAAAACAGCCCATTTGCTTTTATTTTTAAATGGCTGGCTCACATGCCTGGATAACAGGGGATAAGAGGAGATAATACCTTCAAGCACACACGCACAAGTAGCCTAAGCCTAACCCCCCCAAGCTCAGACACCCAAGCAGGATGAGCCTTCACTGAGATGGTCACAGACACAGCACAGATTGTGGTTATAATTCTTTTACACAAGCCGTTGGTATCAGTAAAAGTGTTAAACCTGCATAAAAAGATATTTTTAGAAACATGGCTATTTTATTTAGATTTTACCTGAACTGATGTATGATGAGAATGCAGGGCCAGATGCAGGAATCCAAAGGTGAATCAGCTGTGTCTGGCGTGGGATTTGAACTGGCAACCTTCTGATCAGAAACGTAGCGCCCGAACCCACTGGGTTTACGCTGCCCTCATCGTAGGTTGCTAGAAATGAACAGTCAACCTTAAACGCTTAGCATAACATGTCAGTATTTATCTTGCAAAAACAGTGGAGAAGGCAAACATTTTGTGCTGTTACTGTATGCTCTAACATTGGCGTCTATCAGTCTCAAGTGAAGAAATTTGCATTTCAGCTTCAACCTGATCCCCTTATAATGGGTATATTTATTCCCGGTATACTGACTGATAAACTACAGAAGGGTCAAATAGCATCCAGGAGCAGTTTGGGTTAAAGGCCTGGTTTAAGGGCCTGATGGTGATATGAATCCTTCACAGTCCTTGGGATGTGAACTCTTGACCTTCCAGACCTTGATGTAGGTTCCTACCCCACTGAGCTGCACACATCAGACACAAGAGAGAAATAAAACAATGGCTAAGTTGTAAATTGGGATACTTCTACCTTCAGTCCTCCCAAGAAACACAGTCTGAAACAGCTTCCCAAAACAAGGTTTTTGTTTTTAACATTGCCAGTAATCTGTAAACCATTAGTTGTAGTTGGCTATTTTAAGCTATCTTCAGGATTTCTCTGTTATTAATGCTGTTTTCTGCTGTCTGTTCAACAGGCCCTCCCTAGTTTGTTTTTATAGCCTTGTGTTGGTATAACGAGTGTAAACAAGGCTTGGGTCCCTGCCTTTTCTGGGCTTTTATTGGAGCAGGGATTGATTTCTGAAAGTGCTCCGTTGGAGCCTGGCACAAATTCTTACGGACATTAAGGGTCACGTTGTATGTATAAGATTGTTTATAAATTTTTTTTTGTTCCACGCATAGTTTTTGGAACCAGTTACATTATTACTTATATATTTCTGTGTATGACTTGGTTGATTAAACTTAAATGTTTCTGAATTGAAAAGAAATAAATTCATCTCAGTCACATGCAGCATTTGGTGATATTGAGTGATAGTTCGCCCCCTGCTGCCCAGATTAATATATCACATTGTACAAACGGATTGGTAACTTGGTTCTGGTCATTCTCTCTTTACGGGATTCATAAGGAGCTGAATCTGTGATAGCGTCACAGCCCAGTATGTCCAGGCCCATCAAGCAGATCTATGCAGGAAGCCTGACCTGGATTAACAAATACAACAGCCAGTCAGCAGGCCTTCTGGGGTCTGGGGTTTTCACAGTGGGCAGCAGGCCTTCTGGGGTCTGGGGTTTTCACAGTGGGCAGCAGGCCTTCTGGGGTCTGGGGTTTTCACAGTGGGCTGGCCTGGCCCCTTCACACTATTCTGTCACAGGCACTTGGAATGTCCCTGCTTTGCGATAAATGTCTGTGTTTAGAGATAAATCTTGTGTCTAGAGCCTGGTGGGACTGAGTCTGGTTGTTAAACGTTCCCTTACCCTTGAAAGTGAGGTACGGCAGCCAGGGAAAGTCACAGAGTCTCCTGCTCTGATAGAAGTTCTTCATCTTCAGATATCCTGGTAGATCAATGGATTGTAAGAACAACTAAATTTAATTTAGTAGACCATCTGAGAAAATTAGATGTGTTTACATTTCACCCTAGCATGTTAGCAGTAAAATTCTTCATTTTAGTAGTAGGACTTTCAACAGTACAGGAGAACCTGAGATGATGTTGTGATGCATTGCTGTGAAGCAGCCTGTTGCCTGACAAATGAGCTGCCATCTTAGTCATGAGGCTGAAGCTGATTAGGGCTCATTTTGGTCCATTTCATGAGTAGCATCACAGACTCGTCATGGTTGGGTGGGGCTCAGTGCCACACAGGAACTTTTTTGGGGAAGGAAGCCGAACACAGCGCCCCCTATCAATCAGTTTCATTTTACTCACCCTTACGTTTTACATTTTATTTATTTAGCAGACACCTATATCCAAAAGCGACGTAACATATTTTTAAGAAAGCAGGGTCAGTCAGTCCCTGGAGTGACTGGGTTTAAGGGCCATGTTCAGGGGCCCAATGGTGACATCATTCTGATTCGACCCAGCACCATGTGACTTACAATCATGTTTTCTTACCCCTGAGTCCTAAAGCTGTAAATTTACTGAAAACTTGGCCTTGAAGATTTCAGCCTCGATCATCTCTGCTGATACCTAAATGAGACGGAACTTAAAGACCATTTAAATGTGTCAGCTGTTTGAGGGGCCTGCCTGGACCCCAGTCCCCACCTTAATTTCCCAGTTAATGTTTATTTCCCAGGGTCTCACCCTAAAGCCTGTGTGTCTGGCACCTTAAGGACCATGAGACACACAGTCTGCCGCTGTACCCTTGAAGGAAGCACTAAATCCAAAACACTTCCTTTAAGAAAAGGTCCCAAAAATGGCGAGCTGTGCATATTTATGGGCAGAACTGTCTGCTACGGAAAGCAGGAGGTGTGAATAGTTATGCACCATGCCCGGCCGTGTCAGCTCGAACGTGAAGCCCGAGATGGCTGGACCAGCAATGTGGATGCCGTCTGTTTAATCTGGGTAGCAAAAGAAGGCGTGGACTCCACCAGAGCGGGGGTGGGGTTATAAACCCCCAGCTAAGCACCCCTCCAACTTTGCCCTGCCCCACCCTTTCTTACAGTGGGGCCATGCACAGAATCCTTCTGTGGTCTTGGGTGGGTTTTTATTTCCTGGGCCCCATTCAAAAAAGTCACCCCCTGTTCCTCCCCCAGACATTTCAAAAACTAAACAGCTAGTGAGTAGAGTCAGAAGGTGGTAGCTAGCTAGCTGGCTAGCAGAACATGCTATTTCAGTATCTTCTAAATAAGGAACGTCTATTTAATATTTAGTGTAGTGGCTTTTTGTGACCACTGCTGTCTGCGGTTTGCTTTACGGCCCAATGGAGCTGCTCTCCTCGGACATTAAATATTAAAAATCAGGACTTTGGCTTTTCCGGAAAACTCTGGCGCTGTAAGCTTGAAAGGCATTCACAACAGTCGACTTACAAACTTGCTTAAAGTTACAGACCTCCACTATTCATTGACATCACTGGAAATATTTTTAAAGACTGATTTTCCTACCGTGTTTGGATTACGTTTGCTGTGTGCATCTGTTACCCATTACCAAATGAAATAGCAAACTCAATGTTTTATCTTCTATTAATTTTCATTGATTATAATTTATTCGTTATAAATGATTTTATGTCTACAAACTATTTACAGAATGTTTATATATTTTGGTTGAGATGTATTTATTATATTTTAAAGTCATACTGAGCACTGCACTGTGCCCTGTCAGGACCTCTCTGCGTTCTCCCATCTGATTGGGAATTACCCCCCTCCCTGTGACAGTGGCTGAAATTAGACTGAGACACAGGAGATCCAACCTGCAGGTCATGAGGGCAGCAGTTCTGCTCATCAATGCTGCATCCTGCTCGCCTTGCAGCAAAACCAAACTCTGCCGAAACTCACGTGTCTGCAGACGTTCCTTACAAATGCACATTAACTTTTTAACGCTTAGCTAATCTTTGATTTGGAGTGTCTTAAATGGCTGGAGTGAGTCTGTTTGAAGTCTGAAATATGGTCTGTATTAATTCTGCAAGATTTTCTTTTGCACAGCCTAAATGTGCAGTACAGGGGTGCCACTAGATATTTTGGACCCCATGAAACCATATCATGTTCAGTTCCCAATCCAGACCAATCCAATTATGTTGCAAATTTTTTAGGGCCCCTGTCACTCAGGGCCGCTAAAATTGTCCTATCCCCCACCGCCATGGGACCCCGATGCAGCATCCTGAGGAATTCAGATGTTCAACCCAAATGTTCTGGGCTGATAAACTTCCAGACTGGGATTCTCACCCTATCCCATAGACTTTTTCCCTTCCTGACTCTCCACATGTCGGAGTGCTGCTTTCAATACAGATCCTCCGTGTGGGTTCTGATAATAGGGTTTCGGGTCTTGTTAAATACATCTGCTGGGTTCAGGAGTACAGCTATGCTCTTAGAAAACCATGTTTATCTTTCTCTTTAATGCCTCAGATGTTCATGCCATTTTTTTCTGGGGACCTTGCATTATTTTGGAAATTCCATGGTCATCTACTCAACCTCAGCTGAACAGACGTTGGAGTTCTAGCCTGGTCGATTGCTCAATCCAGCCACCGCTGACTCTCGCCTGGGATCGCACCCATCCATTCCAGCATTTCCGTGGGAGGCTTTTAAACTTCATTCTGAGAAAAAGAGGTCTGTGGCCCCAGTTCCTCTCTGTAGGTCATGCTTATTGGACCGTGTGGGCAGCCAGCAGATGATCATCACACTTTATTTCAGACGGTTGTCCAATCCACTGATGATGAGAGAGGGGCAGAGATGCAGAGCTTCAGGAATTAGGAGAAACCCTGTTTACATAAGGTGTTGCTCACACATCCTCTCTTTCTCTCTCTCTCACACACACACACACACACACACACACACACACACGTCCTCCCACTCCATCCTGTAATGCTCCACGCCCCTGTGACGGCATCACATTTTGCCCCTCCAGCTTCAGGCTAAAGAAAGCACAGGGTGCGAGATGGAGCCCAGGGCGTCTCGAGCCCCGCCCTCCAGGCCTCCCGTCCCACACCCTGCCTACACTCTAACCTCTTCTGATATCTCCCAGTGTCCCAGCCATGAAATTCCCTGCATCTGCCGACACTGAATTCCGGAGAATATGTTTTCATCCTCCACTTCCAGGCAGCCCCGTCGCCGGAGGGGAGGCCTTTGCCGTTACTTCATCGCCACTGAACGGTGCTTTGTTGCCTACTCTCCAACTGGGGGGTGGTGATGGTGGT
>JAODLD010000044.1:13403872-13421319 GCA_026781065.1 Mormyrops boulengeri | reverse complement strand
GGCCCCGGCCCCCCCCGCCCCCCCCCCCCCCCCGGGGGCGTTCCAGGCAGCACACAATTAGCTCATTATAAGCAGGCAATGGGGTAGGGGCCAGAGAAGGACTGAGATGGGTGGGGCCATCATCCTGCCCACGCCATGAAGACAAGGCCACCAGCGACGACGGGATTCACGGGCAAAGGTGAGATCTCCGATGCTCTGTGTCTTCAGCCACGACCAGCAACTGATCACGACATCAGCACAGGATGATACAGGCCAGAGAAGAGAGCCAAAGACAAGCAGACCAGGCACATTTGTGGGAGACCACCCAATTCTTCAGCCCTGAGTGGGCAACCACAGGCATCAGCATGCTATTAAGAGGGGCTTCACACATGACACTATAATATCCCAATTTGTATCCTAAAAGCAAGAAACCACAAGAAACCAGAGCATGCAAGTGCAATCTAGTCACCATTACTAAGACGACGCAAGAACATCTGTAAATGACTCCTGCAGAACCCGAAAATGATAAGGTTTGAGGTTATTTGTATTATAACAATAGGGCAGAAGCAGAAATCCAGGTACCAGACTCTAAATGGAAAAGACGATCCGTTCAGAAGACAGATAAAACCACCTAACCTGTGCATTTTTGATCGACCATATCTTTTTTGTAGATGTTGCATCAACATGACACGTACAGTGCCGTGCAAAAGTCTTAGGCAGTCAAAAGAAATGTTTAAGGCTATTTATCTGGGTAGTAAGTGCACTTCTGCTCAGAGCAAAAACCACAATTTAGCATTAGAGCTTGTAAAAATTAAGAGAAACACAACAAAAACTAGCAAGAATCTCTTCTGTTCTCCAAAAAGTTACTGATATTGGATGGCGAGATGAAGGCCGCCTCAGTTCCCAAACCTCTCCTCAGGGGCACCTCAGTCATTCCATGTGTTTATTAAATTGCACCACCGGCTCATTTAATTAATTGATTTAATTCGTTTAAAAAAAGTGAATGAGATACTGATTAGCTGTAGGGGGTGTGCTAGCGGTCGAGTCAAAAACGACATGGGTGTGATGGACGGTTGCTGAAAATATTGGAGTGACTTTAGAAGAGGTTTTGAAATGGCTAAACTGACACACTTTGACAGGCATAATATCGTAGTTTTACACCAACACGAAGATCATTTAAACATCATTTTCTTCAGCTGCCTATGCCTTTTGCACAGTACTGTATATACTCATTTTATACTCTCAGTTTTAAATGTGTAGTTCTAGCGAAGCTTCGGTCACACTTTTTTCCAATTCACTGTTCCTCTTGGACCCTTCATTGGAAATCAACCCCAATCAGTAGTTTCAGAAGGAAGACGCACCACGCATGAGAATCATGGTTCACCGGTTACTTTACACTAGAATATCAGCTTGTCATGGATGATAACTTATGCGTAGTAAGTGCAAGAGAGTAATACATCACTTAAAACACGCGGAATAAGCAGACCACCACTGACGGTACATTAAATGTAAAAAGTATCATTTAAAAAAACAAAAGCAAGAAATACACTTTGACAAGTTCCAAACAAGTAGCACAGTAAGACTCTTTCATCATAGATAGAGCCGGTTCTCCGGGTTTGATTGTACATCCTCAATACTGGAAGTGAACCTTCTCTCACTGTTGAACTTCAAAGGGAATCCTGTAAATTGGACAACTATACTAGAAGCCATGATGACCCAAGTAGTACCGGAACAAAGTTCTCCTTCAAAGACAAAAATTTAAAAATATCTATAATAACAGGTTCATTCTTACAGCGACACTCACTCAAAACTCTGGTGATAGTGCGATGACTGTGTCATCTCCTCCTGTTTAATCCCCTTCTGGGTTTTGATTAGTTTGCTTGCACAGATATGTCTTTCACACAGATATTTCCCTATCTGCGCATCTGTCAGACACTTTTCATGGGTGGGACTCGCAGCAAATTAATAAAATATCTGACCATGACCCGGACGGAATCCCAGGAAATTCCAAGTGATCCAATTTTCCGTTCTGAAAAAGACCACAGGTGCTCTTTTCGCCAAGGAGCCCTTGAGCTGAAAGGCCGTCCTTCTCTGGTTTCCATCCCTGAGCCAAAGGGTCTCGCTCATGCCAATAAAAACGTGGGGTGACTCACTGCTTCGGCCTGCCCCGCCTCCCTGCCGCTAACTGCTCACATCGCCCGTAATGTCTGAGGGCTTGATTGTTGTTAAATATGTAAAATAAAACAAGAGAGATGTCAAAACAATAACATAAAAGATCAATTCTAAGGAGTAAGATGTGAGGTCCGGGATTCTTAAACACAAAGCGGACAAATTCTGCTATATGTGAGACAAAGCAACTCAAAATACTCCAGTTTTCAGCCAGGATGAAAGAAATGCCGTGTGGTCTGAGGTTCCGGCCAGTCAGGAATGTGGACTGGATGCTGCAGGTACTGCCTCTCCGTGATGGGATGTTTCTACATCCGCGGTTTGCCTGTGTCGGCGTGAGGGTTTATGACAGGGTCAGACACTGGAGGTTCTAGTCTTTGGTTCCGCATGATTTCAGGGAAGATCTTTTAGACACCCCAGCCGTCTGTGTTCTTAAGGTCCAAGGCAGTAAGGTGCTGAAGAACACAAATATCACTATCGCCTGCTGTTCCAGCTCTGCAATGCGTCCTGCAAGATGACAGGAATCAGTATCAGTGCACAGGAGGCTGGGAATGGAACCCTCATTAACAGCATTCAGGAGGATCTGGTCTAGAAAACAGGACTTTGTAGAGTGGATTAGCTGTTAGGGATTAGCAGCCTTTGGAAAATACCACATACAATATAACTGTAGCAAAAAAAAAACTGTATTAAATCTCCCCACAGACATACAGCGATACAGGCTCACACTGTTTTACTGGGTACCTTCAATTATCACCCTAAACAGAGACAGGTACACTGAATCTCGAACCTCTAAATACAGTGCTTCGAACACATTGTACCTCGTTTAGGGTGATAATTGTTCCAGCTGGAGATTAAGAGGCCAATGCTTAATAAGTAAAATAGCTAATGATTTTTATCACCCAGTGTTTCCATCTTCCAGCCACTAAGTGCAGTACTGGCAAAATAATACACACACAGACCTACAAATTTAGGAGGAGGAACACGTTCAAGTGAAAACTTGATTGCGTGGATAATCTTTCATATTTCAAAAAAGAAAGACAAAATTATGTTAACAGAATACTTATATTATGTAGAGACTATTTGTGTCCTCATTCGGTATTTTTGTTGGCCACAGTTGGCAGTCTGACATCTACATTGCCGGACCAATCTATGATCGTAAGCCTTACATCTGAGCGCAAAGACGGTTAGAGTGCCGTTCCTGTCCTATGTAACCCCCATACCCTCGCAGTGATACGCCGTATGGGGTTATTTTAAATTGCTTTATGAGTTGTTGCATGTGGATTTCATAAAAAAAAGAGACTTTTTTTATAAGTCTGAACGGCACCATGGAGCAATTGCTACCGCCGCGCTAATGAGAAGCAGATGTTGTTTTGGAGCCCAGCTCCGCAATCTAAACCAAGGAAGCGTAGGCAATGTGAAATCTGTAATTTTAGGGCAATTCGCAAATACATTAAGCTTTGTGATTCAAAATTTCCCTATAAAGTGTTTTCACCTAAAACATAATGCGCTTCAACCAGAGGTTATGTTGATGCGCTGTTTTTGAAGAGATGTGCAACCTTGTCCCAAACATGCCTGATTTTAGAAATACCGATACTAGAAACTGCGGGTTTAGGGTGCGATCCTGTGATTCTGTTATGTTTCTCGGGCATCATACAGGTGTCAGAGCCATCGTACCTTCCTGGCCGCCATCAGCAGCCGCCCTCCTCGGCGCCCCCCGGGTGCGCACGGTGCCGCACTGCCAGCAGGTTCTTGAAGCGCACAAGCGCCAGCGCGATCTCGGCATTCCAGGCGGTGCCGTCCTGCCGGCACCTGAAGTCGATCTCCCGGCCGCCGGCCATCACGATGGTAAAGTAGATGAGCCCCCGCTTGTGCTCCACGCAGTCTACGGCGGCCATGCGCTCGAAGCGCAGCTCCTTGGCGGCGGCGCTGAAGCCGAGTGTCCCGTCGCTGTCGCGCCGGCGGCCGTGAAGGCGCAGCCCGTCCTCCGTCAAGACGCAGCGCTTGGTCTTCCAGAGCTGCAGCAGCCCGTTGCTCCTCTTCTCCAGCACTCCCTCCTTCATCACTTTCTGCGAATTCATTGTTTCGGGACCGGCACCCCGCTTCCCTCCTAAATCACCGTATCCCTATATTCCTCCTCTCCTTTTTATTATTATTATAAACCAGTCCGCAAAAATAGATCTATTCGCGTTTTATTACATGTTACAATCGAGTTGCGAAATGTAAAGTTTTTTCCGCTTTCTAAACACTTGAAGACGTTAATGATTGTAACGCAGAGGAGCTGGATTGGTCTAAACTTTACGGATTTTTATTCACTTCCATTTATTTATTTTACCTTAACACCCAGCTCGTTTTTTCCGGACCCCGTGTCGGTAAGCGTAATCCCGGTGCCGTCACCAGCTGCGCTCCTCTGGATGTGTCCGCTCCTGCCGGAGCCCCGCCGCCCCGCTGCCAGCCCAGCCCCGGCACATGATGTCATGGCTGACCGCTGCGTTTAACCCGTCTCAGCCGCTCCACTTTCTCCTTTGCCCCGAGCGCCTCCTCGCTGAGACTCATTGACGAAAAGCTTTTTAACCAGAAACTGGGTGTTAAGCGAGCGCTTCTTTGAAATCGCCAGCTGCTGTAACCCCGCTGATTTTTTCTGTTCTAGGGACGTTTGCTGAACGTTACGCTTAAGGTTTGTAAATGTTCAGTGTCCAGTTTTCCTGATGTTCCCAGAACGTTACTGCACTACTACAACTAAGACTAACAATATAAATGCTAATGAAGCACATGGTAGATCACGGGTTCAAGGATGGGTGATGCATGTGCTATATACAGCACACATATAGCACTTTTATAGGCCTACAATAATATTTTATCATAAAACAATATTTTCAACATTCATTGCATTAAAAGGATGTTCAGGTAATAATTTCATCGCGCTGACATTGAATCGTTGTTACAATATAAAACGTGGAAATAATGTTCCACTAACGTGACAGCGTGCCGGCTTTGAAAAGACCTTCACATATCAGCTAAAGTTCTGGGAACATTTCCTCTTAGCTGGGAAGACAGGAGGATTTTCTACACTCAGCATCCTTCAAGATGGAAGATATCCATCACTCCATCCATTCATCTCCCATAACCACGTATCCAATAGTAGTTCACGATCAACCTATAGATAACTTTTTCTCAATCTTTCCAACCTCCTCCCGGCTATTCATCACTTCTTTTGACCCCAAAGGGTGGCTACCTTTCGTAAATATCACCTTGTCAGCAAATATTTTATCAAGCCAATATTTCATAGTAGTAGATTTTATCGATTTTTAGTCTATAACGATATAATCCAAGTAATTATTTCTTTACTTCGAGGCTCCATTTTTACTTAAAATTCGCCTAGGAATGTAGGTTCAGAAAAAGAAAACAAGAGACAAATCGAATGGACTGCGAATTGAAATCATATAACAATCAACATTTTGTCGTATATGATGTACTGCTATATTTTTCTATGGCGTTCTAGGGAATGGAGCTGTCATCCGTCCCACAATGAAAAATAAAATGCTGTGTCCCACTTTTGGGGAAAAAGGCCGATCCTTCTGACAAGTCTATCACATGATTGGCTGGAATCGTGTTCGTTTCTGTGGTGTGATAGGCTGGTGTGTGGTGTCATGCAGTGTTTGACAGTTTATCGAAGTTTCTCTTTTTTTTTAATCGTTTAAATTTTATATGAGGATAAGTCGAATATATCATCGATATCAAAATTTCGCCAGCGAAGTTCTCTTTAAGGCTGATTTATAATTCCGTCGGTGGCGGCGTAACCTGAGCCATCTAGACTTTGGGAATGGAGCAGAACATCCAGAAGCCACTCGTGTAAAGACCAAAAGGGGTGGGGGCAGGAATCACACGGCGGCTCTGGAGGTGCGAGGCTGCAGCGCGACCAAGGTCTCACCTGCAAAGCAGTCATTTGTCGGTTTTGAAAATCCGGAAAACAAGACGAAAAATGCAACCTTAGAATATATATCAAGGTTTGCAATGTCGACGAAAACAGGCAAATAAAGAAAATAACAATGTTAATTTCAATAAAAAATGTGGCACATTGTTCGATATGTCTGTATTAGTCTATTTTAGCAGGTAGTGCAGCTGATTGAATTGGTTTGATGGCATGTTAGGGAAGCTGTGTTGAGACCAGTAAGTAAAACTAAATATCTGGTATCACTTTTAAAATGTATTTATTTCCTTAATATGAATTTCCCCCGAGAATTGCCCGTGTATTAAAATATCCACGGCAGCGTGTCTCCTTTTGCTCTCACGCCTATTTCCATGTCTGTGCCAAAGCGGAGCGCGTCTGATCATTTCTTTTCTTTTTATTCCAGCTTTACTGACTCATAAGGTCATAGCAAATAACAGTACGCAGATTCATCTGACTCTGACATGTGAAAGTTACATAAAGTTTAAAATAGGCTACTTAGTGTTTCGCATGACTCATTCTCCGCTGTATAATTTACACAGCAGTAATACTGTGCTGTTCACTGCCTGTGTCAGGTCCTTCGGATGAGTTAATGTGACACAATCGTCCATTTTCAGTAACTGCCCAACCAAATCTGTCCCGTCCAGGAAGCCATCTCCAAAAACGACCTGAAAATGTTCCTGTCAGTAGTTTTATGAGGCAATTCACCGTATATTAGTAGCCTATATAGACCTACTGGTAACCGTTTTTATTGTCACGTTCTTATAAAATCTTTGTTCATTCATTAATGTTTATCCATTGTTAATTTTTTTTTTTTTAAAAAACTTAAAATTTCAAGGCAACTTACATTTTTGAGTTCGGAGGGCTACTCAGAGTTTTATGTTTTGGAGAAAACTGCATATTGCTCTGCCAACTAATTATTTTTGGTTCAGAGAATTTATCTTTTTTTTTTCTATAAAACTTTTTTTTACATTTTTAGTTTTACGTCACAATACAATAAGTGCCAACTTATTGTCTTTATTTGGATGATTTATCTTTCAGGTGTGTAAAATTTTTTTCCTCAAAACTCAAAAATCTAGTGCAGCAAGTTGCCTTGAAATTTTAAGTTGTCTTAACTTTGGAAAATTTGTATCCCTGAAAAGCGAAGTTATGGTTCTTTGACAAGCATCAATCTTGCGAGTTCACTGTCATTTCTTTGTCAGTCAGACCTTCGGATCAAACTACAGACAATCCCTCACGATTACCGAGCTGCCAGAAATCACGAATCTCCTTCAAATTCCACTGCCCTAAGACCACGCGAGTCTGTTCTCTGAGAAAATTAAGAAGTTGATGTCAAAATTTTGTCTGAACAAAATTACATTAAATTACGTAACATTGTCCACTAGAGGGCGTGTGAGAAACGCTGATCAAGTGCGTGCCTACAACAGACAGCTTATTGAAATGTAATCATGACTTACGTGTGAAGACAGCCCTGAATAATACGTGTGGGGCACTGCATGGGGTGTCAACTTAGGTCTTTTCTCCCTGTTGTCTCAATGAAGCCATTCAGCGTAAGTAAATCAGGGAAGGCCAGGCGGATGGGAATATCCCACAATGCACAGGTAACGTTTTCCAATTAGCGGCCCATTAAGCTGATTGGCTAATAAAATAAGCATCGTTCTGCTTGTCAAAGACGCGTGGATAGTGGATTCTTGGAGCTTCATGGACCCATCCACTCGAAATGCACACAGTCTCTTTCCTGTAAGCAGTCCTTGGTCTGCTTGCAGGAAAACAATTTTACTACTTTTGGCAAATGGGGGTAATTGTCAGAGCCAGTAAGTAATGGGGGAAAATTTGCAGATGGTCTTCCAGTCTGGTTACTATTTCACAACACCACTATGTAATACTTTTAGTTGTCAGAGGTTACTGGATGGTCTCTGAACTGCATGGAGTAAGTGAGTTGTACACGTGTCTTTACTCCAGTGTTCAATTGACCTTATCTCTTCTGTGTTCTGTGACCCATTTGTGGACTGCGCCGGGGGGTGAACTGCTTCCACATTGTGATTGGGTCTTTTACTCACTACTCTTTGTGTCTCTGTTTCGGTTTGTGGCCATTGTTACGGTGAACAGACTAAAAACTAAGCTTTTAAGATAATGATTTAGTGGCACCATATTAGCTCACTTTGTACTGCTGTCCGTTTTTAGTTTTCGGGTCAGTGATCTGGCGTCTCGGCTGGGCTGAGTTTGTGTGGCTTTTCATTGATAAGTCAAGGCTATAATGATGGATCACACTATGAAGTGAGGCGGTGCGAGTGAATCACCCTTAGTTGGCGTTTGTGTTTGTGGACTGCTGTTGTTGCTAAGAGACGTCAGCAGTGCTCACTAACCCCTCCCACCGAGACTTCCAAGGCCGCGCTTCGAATCAGTTACTGGTGTCCAGCTAGAGAAACTGAGAAAGACATCCCAAAGCAGGCAGTGGCCCGTGTGTGCATAGAAACTCCCCATTCACACGTGTAATATGGCACAAGTTCATTTTATTTATCCATTGTTTTCCCTTCTGGACGGAGAGCAAGCTGACAGTTTTGTTAACGAGTAGAAATGGAGCATTATACAGCCTGGGTGCTTAGAGGATGAGGGATTCTCTATTACGGAAGAGGAGGCAGGGATATGTTAGGGCAGCAAGCTGTCTGGAAGTGATCACAGAGTCCTGTAACTGGAGAGGCAAGATCACAAGGCCCGTGCTCCATAGTGTTGATGATGCGTCACTGTTTGGGTATTGACGCTGTGCCGGCATCTCTCCAGGCCGGTAGCGGAAAGCCAGTGGTTTGATTAACGTCCACGTAACATGCATAGCCTAAATAGACACTACAGCTACCCTTTTGTGCATTAATTAACAACAAACAAAATAATTAGCTGGGTAAACATTTGCGGCCGTGAGCGGTTCACCTGCGAGTGAGCGATTAAGGATTTCAGGTCCCTTCTCTATGGGGGTGGGTCAGTGATGCAGTGGGAGGCAAACCAAACCGTCCTCGTGACTCTTAGCCCTTCACTGGGAAGGGTGCATATGGAGTGGGGCGACAGGGGGTGCTGCTGAGGGCCCTGTGCTCTACTGAGCGTGTGCGAGAGCCCCAGCCCCCTGACCGTAGCCGAATCCCTTGGGCCCAAAGTTTTTTGCGTAACACCCTGCGGACACAGAAATAGAGCCAGAGTCAGTTTATTCTTTGATTAATAAAAATTAATAAGTGATAAATCAGAGTTCAGATATAATCTTGTACTGGATGTATTCGCTGAAGTGATTCAGGTCTCTAGCTAAGGGCCAGCAGCCATTTCCTGGCTGAGATCAGAGCTGCTTAATTGTTGCAGCCAGCTTGTTTGTGCAGGATGATGGCCGTATGGAACAGTCACCTTTGCAGTAGATCTCCCCGTCCTTGTCGGCCAAGGTAGTGGACTCCAGGCCCTTTCCACACTTAGCGCAGCGGAAGCAGCCTTTGTGCCAGGCCTGTGCAGAGGAGAGATGTATTTTTACATCTTATTGAGCAGATACTTTTATCCAAAGTGCATTTTTTGAGAAAGCAAGTTGGCAGTTAAGGGTCTCGCTCAGGGATCCCACAATGAAATCACTCTGCTATCTTTGGGATCTGAACCAGCAACAGACTCAAAGTCCACACATGGCCTCCACAGCACTAGCTACGCTCCTCTGGCGTGCGGGAGGCAGAGGGTGGGATTCTAGCGTGAGCCAGGATGCCGCCCCCCCCCCGTTCTCAGGAAATGGAGGTTGCTATGGTGATTCATGTGACTGGAATCCAGCACCTCTGACGCGTTTCCTGCCCGTGATGGGTGGCAGCACATAGCTTTGGGACCTCCTGCCGTGTTCGGTCGGTGAAAGCATTTTCCGTAACGGTACAGCGCCCGACCCCCCCCGGAATAGCCCCCTGAAAATCATTGTTTCTTGACCATCAGTCTCTGCCCTCACTTCCCATAAACTGCTCTGCCTCCCATGAACATTTCTCTCTTCCTCGGCCTCTTGCATGTCCGCCGAACATCTCAGCCGCTTTACACTTACGCTGCTGGCGCCCACGACCTTCTCGGCGGCGTAGACGGCCTTGCTACACCGCGGGCACACCTCCGAGCCGCCGAACTTCTGGGCGAACTTGGAGGTGTTGGGGTTGTTGGTGGGCCGATGGGGTTCAGGCCTGTGGGGGACAGGATGACAAAGAGCTCTGAGGCCGTGCGTCATGCTGCCTTTCAGACAAATCAGGCAAAAATCAGTCAAATCACTAATATCAAGCAAATCAGTCAAATCAGCCACAACAGTGCAAAGCAACACCTAGGGCAGAGCTATTCAAATCACGGTCTTCGGGGCCGATCCCTGCTGATTTTCCAGCCTTCCTTTACCTGTCAGCCAGGTGTGAAGCCTGTGGCCAATCAGAATCAGTAATTATTAAACTAACCACCTGGGAGAATTGAAAACACGGCCTGGATTTGGAATCGAGGTGCAGATTTGAAGAGCCCTGATCTAAGGACAGAGTGAAGTGCTTCCTTATTATGATCATTGCTATTTGTCTGTTCCCTCACTTACCCTCACGTTTCCTTATCAAATTAAAAAAAGTTCAGAATGATTCTGTCTTTCTCTTCATGCAGTGAAGATGGCAGTAGCTCCGTTGACATCCCTTAGCTGCCCAGCTAACAAACTGACAAACTGATTTGATTTGTTGCTGTGAGTGTAATTTTACCTGTAAGCATTGGTTTCATTGGCCTGATTGTCTCCGAATTTCATAGTCAGACTGATTTAATGTAATGATTCTATATGCATTTCACAGTATCTGTTTAAGTTCCTACAAAATACTTTTTCAACAATCAGAAAAGTAGATGCTTACAGTAACAGCTAACTGCTAACATTCTTTGGCAATAGTGATGATAATCCAAGGTCATTAATCCTTTGTTGGATTAAGCAACATTTTCTTCACCTTCTAGGACCTGGAGTTACAGAAATCCTCTTGTTGCTTTAAGTTATGTGTCATCGCCTTCCAGGACCTGGTGTGTGACCTGTGTGTAAGGAGCTGGTCTTACTGTTGGGGTTTGATGCCCAGAGCCTCGCCCGTGTCCATGCTCAGGGTTCCCGCTCCTGCACCATAGCCGTAGCCTTTTGGCCCAAACTTCTTGGCGTAGCAGGCCTTGCAGTACAGCTCGTCCATGTGCACCGTCACTGTGGTGCTGTCCAGGTTCTTCCTGCAGACCACTGAAGCACAGGGAACAGTGCATGGGTCGGCTGACCTGGAGGGATCGCTCGGTGATGTTCGAAAAGGGAGAGACACTCTTCACGGGGTTTTTTCATATACAATAACACTGCACATGCTGTAGTGAAATAAAGCTTGATGTGAAACGTACAGAATTTAGCATTCCATTTAATCAGTAAGTTTGCTGTATTACAATGCAAAATCAATAAGCTTCCTTAAACTGCTGAAATGTCAATGGCTTTCAAGTACTATAACTGTGAAGCTGAGGCTGAAAAGCCACCCACTGATTTTTGGAACATCTTTCCTGATTGACAGACAATGCCTCCTATGAGTATTTCAGTAGATATGGATTAACGTCAATGCTATTGAACTTACTAAACACTGTTTTTGTCATTGAAATCGTCCCAAAAGCACCAGGACAAGAGTGTGGGGAAACATAAATGATAATAAAATACAAACAATGTGCTTCCCAGAATATAACATTCTTCCAAATCCATCTGAAGATGCTGTTTTCCTCACTGGGAGTCAGAATTAACCCCGACTGAGTGACACTCGGGCTCAGTCCGATATCTCCAGCGATCCCCAACCCCCCCCAATAATCAAAACCGGCTAATAAAACCCCCCAAATAATCATGTCTTCCCCCAAATGGGTGGAGACCTCAACCCCCCCCCCCCATGTTCAAACCAAAGTTATGCCCTTGCTTAACAGTTCTCAGCGATACTGATCTCAGATCAGATCTAAGTGGCATGCTTTGCCTGATGTCACATGATCTCTAATCAGTGCTGCTGAGGGAATCTCAGAGTGCAATTAATAAACCCACATTCCTAGTGCATTCTGGGCCTCGGACAGACTAGTCACCTATTCTCCCTTACATGGAGAGGAGCCCACATCCCGTTAAAGAGCTACATCTCCAAAGATGGGCAGCCAGACTCCGCCTGTTGTGAAACAGCCCAGTGCTTCACTTCCCTTTCCGAATGGTGAACACATTCCTTAAAAAAAACCCCAGCACAGGAAAAATGCAGTGCATTCCTTTAGTGGTGGGACATGATTACAAAAGGCCCTTAAATAAACTTCAAAACAAGCTCTAGTTGAGTTGCACTTCTAGAAAACAGATTTTTCTTAAATCTGAGTTAAAAAAAAAAAAGGGATTTTTGGAGGAAAATTTGTGAGGTTTTTCCCCTAAAGTCAAAAAAATTCTTCTGTTGTATTTTGTTTTAAGAGGCCCTTAGCGAATTTCTGCATAATGCTTCTAGCTAAGACGCCAACAAGAGACCTAAGGCCTTTGTTGACACACATCAACAACATTGTGGTTTTGGTCTGAGGTCTTTCTACAGACCAGGGAGCGGAGAGTTTGTGAATTAAGCCCAGAGCAAAGAGCAGAGGCACCTATCATGCCAAGTTACTGTTTATTAGTATACCTAAGTATGCTGATTTTACTAGTATTAATATGCATTGTTAATAGACCTCAATGGACTTTATGCAGATGTCAGTCATGTGATTGTGAGTTATGATTGGCTGCTGGGCGATGGGGGCGGACTTACGACACAGGAAGCAGGACTTGTGATAGCTCTGCCCATCGCACACCACTTCTTCAGCGAAGTACACCGTCTTCTGGCAGCAGCCACACTTGTTCCCTCCTCCGAAAGGCATCCTGTCCAGAGAACCAGCAGGCAGGTCAGTGGGTCGCTCTGGACCCCAGTGGGACTCCTCACCTGCATGTCTCCTGGGACGTTATCTAAGTGGGATGTGCTGGGTAGCTCTGAACATTAGACAGGAACAGGACCAACTGATTTTATCAGACAGAAACAAAGCAGCGCATGCCTCCTAGTGCTTGGATGTGCAGTTTTTGGTACAGGAGCGTGATCTGAAGCTCCCAAAATACTACACCAGCCAGTTCTGAGGACCCAACACTAGGGTGACCAGATAATCCATGTCATGGAGGACACTTTGAGCTACTTCGGGTTTTACAAACTACTTTCAAACTGAAAGGCTCCTGTGCGCCGCTAAATAGTTCAGCTCTTCTTGCGCTTTGACTGGTTCGTTTCCTTGATTGAAAGACTCATCCAGCTGTTTCACATTAACATTAGTGACGCATGCATGATTATAGGAGACTGACCAATAAGCACACAGCAAGAACTCAGTGCTAAAGTAAAATCCGGGTCCTTTTAATTGAAATGGTAATTTACAATTCCTGCTTTAGCTCAGAGTGTCCTCCATGACATGGATTATCTGGTCACCCTACCCAACACACTGGGTGTTTTTGTAAACCAAGGCACACTGTATGTGAATTTACTCAAAAGGTTACACTACCAGTCAAACGTTTTTGCACACACTGAGATTTCCTACATTTGCACGTTACTCACTTAGCATTTATTAAAAGTACACTCAATATGCTTTGCTAACAAATAATTTAACAATATGTTCACCATTTGAGTATCTTTATTAGCAATAAAATGTCATATATTGATTCGTCAAAGTCACCTCCTCTAGAAGTTATAACAGCAGAGAAAATTCGAGGCATTCTTTCTACAAGGGACATTAAATATTGCTCTGTTTCATGGGATGAAACAGTTAACTAGTGCATGTAAAGTTAAAGGACAGAATTTGACTTTGCCATCACCAAACAACCACTTAATAGCATGTCAGACATGTACTGTTACATACTCTTTCCATGTTATAAAGGAAACTTGTTTTGTTTGACTTGTATTTTCATCTATAGTTGTTCACTCAACTTTCCCAAGCTTAACAAGAATAAAAAATCTACAGATTATGAAATAAATGGAAAAGTGATAAAAACCTGTGGCATGCAGAAACTTTTGACTGGTTATGTAGCCAAAATGTGCCCATTGTACCGTCATTCGGTCTCTTTACATGCATGTGTATTCTGGTAACAGCTGGCCTTCTGTTTTTATGGACTAAACATAGCAGCATGTTAGAAAAGCTCGTTAGCATGGGGAGCCAAACATTCTGATTAATACGAGTTTAATGCAGGTCAAACAGGGAGTTGGTGCTTTCGTGTCTCCAGGCGATGATGGACCCTGCCCTGCTCTGAGCTCTGCGTAGCCCTTCCTAATGACTCCTATTACTGCCTCTTACATCATCTTCCAGTGACATTCCCTCACCTCTCTGTAACAAGGTGGCCTGGAGCTGTCTGCACTGTTAGGATACCCTCGTAGATGCCAGCTTATAGGGTGAACGTTTTGGGGATTAGACCTTCTTTGTGCACTATTTGTCACTATTTCACCTCTACTCTAACTCTGTGGGCGCTTTTAAGAGCCCTACACACTCTCCCTCATCCAGGCTGAACAGATGCGCCCGTTTGTTCACCTCCCATTGAAACGGATGCAATGCAGCAAACAGGAAGCTATGGTCCACAACTGCAAGAGATAAGCGACCACTTAGGGGGCGCCTCTAAAGCTGAAGTATGGCTTTGGGCGAGTCACATTGCCAAGCTCTCCCTACACTGTTCTTCTGCTTTTAATTTGCAAAATAAGAGCCTCAGACTCCAGTTCTGCAAAGCTGCAGATTAAACCTGGGTAATCATCTAAAAAACCTCTCCTTAATCCGACGGGGCCGTTCGATATTTAAACACCCTACAAACACTGCCTCCCTTCTTCACTGGACAGTTTTAATAAACAGCTGGCGTCCAAGTGAGTGTTACCCTTATAACACTCATATCCAGGGTCAGTCCAGCACAAGAACGTTCACAAGCATCATGGAGGGTTTGACATCACGTCACTGCCTTTTTTGGAGACATAGAACCAGAACAAGTTAGGGCCAATGTGCTGACTTGGTTATAAAAGTACGTACCGCATTCTGAAAGCTTGTAAAAACTGAAACATAGAACTTGCTGAACTTTTAGTGGAAAACTCTCTCCATTCTCCCAAATCCGGGAAAGCAGAGGGGAGCAGGCATAGATACAGCTACAGATACACGTTCCGTCATCATTAACCCATTTCTGCCAAGCGATTGCATCACTGTAAATGAGTAATGTCACACCCATAGCCACACTTAACCTAACGTCTGCCATTTAACAGTCAATACACACTGCTTCACAGCACAGTTTAGCTTTTAGGTCATCATTTGGTTTCATCTGACTGTTGGAAAAACAAAAATTTTAATTCTTCACTCTGGTGCACAAGCAGGAACTGGCAACTCCAGTCCTGTTTACAAGACTGTGGGCGTGAGCTATTCTGCTCTGTCTCAGGGTCACCAGCTGTCTTGCCTTTGCAAGTCTGCTTTAAAAATGTCACCTTTGCCACTCTGTAATGTGCTAAACACAGTCAACATGTGAATGAGAAGCTTAAGATCTGTGCATCTTTCTGCAGTGTTTCCAAATCCGGTCCTCTGGGACCCACAGTCAGTCCATGTTTTTGCTCCCTCCGAGCTCCCTGCCAGACAGACCACATTTTTGCTAAACGTGGACTGTCTGAGGGTCCCCGAGGACCAGATTGGGAAAAATTGTCCTACAGCAGTAAGGTTGTTTAAAATACTTTTCTCACACCACCTAAGCTACACTGAGCCCAGTTTCCACCCCTTGTTGGCTCGATTTCACTTCACCCTTGGGCTGAACAAGTCTAGACAGCGCAGGTCCATCCTACCGCCGCTAGTCCTCTCCACGCCCGCGTGCACTCTGACTGTGGACTCGCTTGGACTGGGACTCCATGAGGACTCACACCGATGGAGAGGCTCGTTAGGATGAAACAGAGGAACACCACGGGTGTGGCGAGCCCTTTCCTGAATGTGCACGGAGTCAGGGTGTCGGTTCATCTCTACAGAAACGCTGCGAAATTGTGCAACATACCTCTGAAAAGCGAGATAAGGAACAGTCTGCTCCGTGTTGCTGTCACAGGGCGCTCAGAAACGCAAATGAAAATGACAATAGCAGAAGTTCAGCGTGTGCAGCACAGAAAACAGACCATCAGAGGCAGCCTCCAAGAAGCAAAGGCTTGGAAAGTGAAGCCAGGCCAGCGGCTGGGTGACAAACTAGATCCTGTGCTCAGCTCACCTCCCACCCCCGCATTCCTGCCTCTTGCTTCACTTTTTCATGGTCATATTTTAGAATAATGCAAAACAACCTAAGAAACACCACAGCACTAGTGCATGATGTTGCACAGCTCCCAGAAACTGTGAAGAAAACCGAAAGACCAAATCCTTAAGAGTAACAGGACAAAAGAAGAAGAAAACTTTGTGTGCTACTGCGATGCCTCGTCTTACCTCCGTAGCCCAGGCTGGACGGCATGTGAGGAAGAGCGAAGGATTCTGGGTAATGCTACCCTACCTGCTGTGGTTGGCAGAGTGAAGGGCTGCGGCCGGATGAGGAGAGAGCGTCGAGAGATCCAGATACGGTGCAGAGAGGTGGTGGTTGTGTTAATCACTGCGTCGGGTGTCTGCCGTGCTCTCTGCAGTGAAGCTGGGGGGCGGGGCCAAATGTAGTCAGAGGGAGAGGCCAGTAAGCAAAGAGATGGGGGGGTGGGGGCTGACAATCAGGGGGAGTTTGGGTCTGAACTTAAGAGATAAGATAAGGAGTGGGGAAGATGGATGGAAAGGAATGGAGTTAGGAAAAAATGGAATGTGAGATGGAGGAAAAGGCAAGTGGAAGAGGAAGGAGAAGAATTAGTAATCAAGCGTGTGCCTTTCGACCATTAGTAAATCTCTGTGATAATACCCCTTCATGTTTAAGGCAGTGACCAAAAGTTCACCCCCTTCCTGGTGCCCCTGCACAAAGCCCCTGTCCAGAATGGTGGCGTCCCATTTTCTCACCCACAGTTGAACATTGAACAAATCAGTGGACTAAATCGCTTATTTAATTCAGGGAATGTTACAACTTAATGGTGCAGCTACCAGCACCTCACACTTGTCTGCCGCTTTGCATTGTGTCCATACAATACATGCTGCCAGGTACAGTGACCACATAATCCATGTCAGGCGGGACTATGAGCTACTTCAGGTTTTACAAGCTACTTTAAAAACTGAGCACGGCTAAATAGTTCAGTTCTTTGGCTTTGGTTCGTTTCCTTGATTGAAAGACTCATCCAGCTGTTTCACATTAACATAAATGGCACATGCATGATTATAGGAGACTGACCAATCAGCACACAGCAAGAACTCAGTGCTTAAGTGAAATCCAGGTCCTTTT
>JAODLD010000044.1:13367370-13382762 GCA_026781065.1 Mormyrops boulengeri | reverse complement strand
TATTTTTTCCCCTCACCCCCCTCTTTTTTTGTTTTGTTTTTTCTTTTTTTGGGGGGGGGGGTCAACTTTTCCCTGGGGCCCCCCCAAACCCCCTCCCCACCCCCCCCCCCCCCCCCCCGCAAACTGACGAACTGCTTGGTCATACTCTGGAATGAGTAGCTCTGAAAGGGTGCACCACCGGTTCCTGAAGGGCTGTCCGATCGATGACCTTCAAAGATCTGAGGAACTTCTCACTTCACACAGCATGACTAATGGTCTGGTCCGGCCATGCCGGTCCTCCGTCCCTCACATGGAACGTCTGAGGCACAGCCATCAACACCACGACTTTGTAATGAAATAGTCTCATTTCCAAACCTAATGTCTGCGATCAGTTTAGCTTTCAAAGTGATTGAGCTCTATATTTAACTGTGGAAAACACTTCTGCCGGCCGAGCTGCCCACTCAGAACCTCGCATCTATGATGCTATGTTTAGTGCAACATTATCACTTGTACCAAACCATTACTACATTACCGTATATTGATGGGCTGCTGGGGTTTTTTGGGCGCACATTACAAACATTAAGATCTCAATCCTCACGATATAAAGTTTGTGCCCCCCTTATGAAATACCGCGAGTTTGTTTCCACAAGCCGACGCAAAACAGCTTGGGAAATCAGACTGTGCGTTTGGGATTTTTTTCGTCTCTTGGATGATGTGAATGGGAAGCACACACAGCTTTCGTTTTTCCTGGCCTGCATTTTGATTTAATATAATTTACTCATCTGTTATTTATGTCCTAGGGCTAAACAGTGCTTGGTCATGTGATCCATATGGGCCATGTGGTATGTGGCTCAGGGTGCAGTGGTTGTGATCAGAAGGTCGCTAGTTCAAATCCCAAGTTGACAGGATGATTTCACTAAACACCTTCTCCAAACAAATGTACATCGCTTTGAATAAAAATGGCTGCTACATTAAACATAATATTCTCCCTTTTCAAACAAAGTAATATTCCATAAAGCTTTGTGTGTACAGTTGATGCTTTCTGAGCTGTGCTGCAAGACAAGGTGGTGAGCAGATCAATGATATCATCTCAGTGGACAGTGTGATCTGGTGTAGGTTGTTTTGTTAAGCAGTTTGTCATAATATGACCAGGAAGTGACATCACAACCCCTCTTTCCAGAAGCTCTGTGACTGAGTCTCCTTGACCATGAGCGGAGGAATCCACGTGAAGTCGGCTCCCAGGAACCAGGCGGGCTCTGGCATCCCCACACCGCGGAGTATGCTGCCCTCCCCCAAGCCAGACCCCCAACACCTGGGCGGGGGCCTCCCACACCCTTCCACGCAGATCCCTCTCCCAGCCAAGAACTCCCTGACTTCCTCCTCATCTTTATCTACTGCTTCCCGTGACCTGCTCAGAGATACGACCCTGAGGAATCAGTTTCTTCTGCAGAGGAGCAGCATTCCCCTGGCCCATGCTTCCTCTAAGGCTACCTGCGCTGCTCTGCGGTGCGACGGCACCCGCTCGGCCTACAGCAGCCCCAGCATCTCCCGGAAGGAGGTGCCGCGCTCCAAGGATACCATGGACGCGCCACAGGGGGCGTGCTCCCTGGAGGCCCTCCGAGAGCTGAGACGCAATGGGAACAGGAACCAACCTGCAGGTGCCTCCAGAGCCCAGCAGAGGAGGCTGGACAACACGGAGCACCCGGGGAGCAAAGTTCCAGGCGCAGAGGAGAAAGGAGGCCCATCAGGCCAGGACAGAGAGCAGACCCACTGCTCGTATAAACTCAACAATGCTAACCTGCTGTGTGGGCTCCCTTCGTACGGACTTGGTGCCCCTCAGAGGTCCAAACTAAGCCTGGTGCGAGGCAAGGCTGGCAGCCTGTCCGACGAGGAGATGGAGACCCCTGAAGCTCTGTCCCCCGCCACACCCAAGCCCATGGCCACGCCCGCCAAAGGCCAGAGTGACAAGCCACCTGAGGGGAAGTCAGTGTCAGGTGTCAACATGGCCGCCATTGCGCCCTTCAGATACAGGTGAGTGTCTCTGCTCTTCAGTTCCATGGCTCCCTGAGCACCATCATGTCCAGCTAACAATTTTTTGTTCTAGAAATGTTTACTAAATGTTAGAATTAAGGTATGGAAACGTTATGTCTGCATCTTCCTGAAACATTTAAAGTGTTCAGTTGTCTTGATGTTCCTGGAACAGGAATATTTACTGAATGTTATGATTAAGGTATGGAAATGCTGTGTGTCAATGTTCCTGAAACATTCAAAGTGTCCAGTTTTGTTCCTAGAATATTTTCTTCATGGCTTTGTAAAACAGTTTTTGTAAATTGTCCTTCTACCCATCACCTATACCTGCTAAATACAAAAAAATCTAAAACAAAACAAAAAAATTATATCAAGTTTAGATGTAAACCAATTCTTGTGATGACTCTTGTCTGTATGCTGTGAAACTGAAATTAAATAAGGCCATGAAAATATTCATTAATATGGATATGGCTAATGTATTTCATAATTCCTACAGCTATTGTGTCTGTAGTATAAAGTGATCCCAGGGTAAGATTTAGCAGTAACACTTTACTTAAGGGTGCCCTTCATAAGGTTAAGACACCAACATAAGCCCTTCATGACAGCCGACATAACATACAAAATCACTTTTAAAGGTTCATTCCAACTTTTGTAGCTGTCATTAATGCTAACATTGACAACTTGTGTGTCAAGTTGACATATTACCCATGTCAGAGGTTTATACATTTGTGTTAAGACACTATTTTCTTTCAAGTGACATAAAAGGTTACAAGACTGACTCTTCAGTGTCAGAGTGACATAAAGTGCTGTAATTTTCCATGTGAAGCTGGCTCTGAAATAGAAGGTGAATACAAGAACGTTACACATGACCACAACGAACAGCAGCATCAGCTCACACCTCCAAAGGATGGTGGTTTGTATCTAGTCTCTTGTTCTGTGTGTGCAAATGTTGGGTAAATGTTCCGGGAACAAAAAATTGTTAGCTGGGGTTACTTAACACGTGTAAGGTTGTGTTTAGAATTCGGTTTTATAAATGTTTGTACTTTTATATTTTAGGAACATGTTTCAAGTTTGGTTTTATAAATGTTTGTAATTTTATTCTATGAACGTTTTTCAAGGTTGGTTTTATAAACGTTATTTTAACATGTTCCCATGACGTTCTTTTTGCGTTATTGTTGTAGATCAACGTTTTATGAATGTTGAAGGAACGTCAGTTACATAATGTCGCAGCAGAACCTTCTGGGACCGTAACAGGAACGTTAGTGAATGTTCTGGGAATGTTCCCTGTTAGCTGGGGTCACCATCGGGTCCATGAACGAGGCCCTTAACCCCAGCTGCTGCAGGAACGCTGGCTGCTGCTTGATCTCCATTCTGATCCCAAAATCTTTTCTTAATTATCTATATACAGTATATCTGTCATGGATATGCAAAATGATCTAATTTCTGCCCTGGAATGAAAAAGTACCCTTATTCTATTCTATTCTATTCTATCACCATCAAGCATACATATAAAGTTATCGAACACCAAGGCACTAATAATGAAAATGTATTGCTCAGCTGGACAACGTATATCACTGTTCTTGCTGCTGTTTAACTCCCCTCTCCTTCTTCCCCTTTTTGTTATTTAGTTGGGTAAATGGCTGTATAATACACTCTGTGTGTATAACATGCACCGAGATCCTGAACCTCCTCCTTCCCATTATCCCCCATCTCTCTGCCCCAGGGCCTCATCTGTATTCCCCCCTTTATGTGTCGTTCAGTCCCCTGCTAGACTCATAGCTACCCTTTCATATATTCAGCGCCTCCCATACCCACCCCTGTCTGATTTCCGGTCGTTTCCACGCACCTTTCAAGCATCTTAGTAAACATCCAGGCCCTTGTTGGCCATTTCCACTAACAGAGACTTGAACCCCTAACAGCTTGCAAAATATAAAGACAAATAAAGACTGGAATCGCGCGAAAGCCTCTGCCGATGTTAAAGTCAATGCAGTGAACACGGTACATTACTCTCTACTATGTTACATATAATTGCTTTTAACTTATTCCAAGTGTTCACTTATGGTGAAGGTGATTAACAGTTAAAACTCATAAGTGTCTGAGAAGAAAAAGACAAACATCTCTGTAGAGCTGCCTTGTACAAAAATAGGTGACTTCCAAGTTATTAATGAAAGCTACGTATTCAGTCCAGTTGCTCATTTATAATCAGGGTAAATAAAAAAGCAGTCAGTACGGAACCCTGACGAACATTAGAGGCATTAAGGAAGCCTGTCACCATCCACATTCACGCCCTTAATTCTAGCTGAGACATCATTTATAAGCAAATTACAGGCAGCAGCTATTATGTGACGATCAAGAGGGCATTATTCACAGTATCAAAGGACTGAATTAATGACTGCCAAAGTTATCCAAACTAAAAGCAGTACTCACCATTTCTTCTGTGGCTTGTAACCTCATAAGCCCTTCCTTCCTCTCCGCTTCCTTCTTAATCAACGCTAATTTGTTCCTGTTTCCCCTCTTGTTGAGATGCGTCCTACAATACAGCAAAGCTTGGGGTCAGTGTTTGGCTCACTGGGTTAGGCCTGTGTATTTTTGATCAGAAGGATGCTAGTTTAAATCTCATGCTCAGCAGAATACCAACATCTCCACTGAGCCCTTGATCAATCCCCTGAAAAAACATCCCAAGGTTGCTGGACAGACGGCTGACCCTGTGCTCAGACCCCAAGTTTCACTCTCCTTATGTGTGTGTGTTTTGAAATGAGAGCATGAGGGGATATGCGAAAAGTAACACATTTCAATGTACTTGCACGAATGGAAAATAAAGCTACATTTCAAAACATCACTTTATGCCAGTGGTTGTCTCCTCTAGACTGCAGGCACAGCAGGACTATGACACCTCGTCTCTGGAGGACCTGAGTGACTGCTCCTCTGACTCCATGGAGGTTTGCTGTGAGGACCTCTCCACAGGTAAGATGGCTGCATGAGTCTGCAGCTGCTCTTCCACATTGCCCTCCTGGGTGTTAAACCCAAAACTTTGGTGTGCGGCAGCCAGGAAAAACGCAGAATGCACTGCAATTTGAAGTGCTCAAATGAAGCACTTGGAAGATGGAGCTTGGAGCTGACGGTAGTTAAAGTACAATTTTGTATAAGATTTTTCTTAGATATGTTATAGACTATAGAGGAAAGGAGAAAAGACTTTTATCTAAAATTAGGGATAGTTACAGTTTACCATGTTCATTGTACACAGAATGGCTTTGAAGTCTTCGGGGACTCCCAGACGGTTCACATTTTTGCGTCCTCCCAGCTCCAAGGGTGCAAAAACTTTGATTATCTTGGGGTCCTCGAGGACCGGTTTGGGAAACACTGACCACCATTCCAGTTTTATATCATTGCTGACCCATTGCTCCTTCTATAGACCTTTAGATTGTCCACTGCAGAGTTGAAATAGGGTGCCATTAGGCAGGGGTGTGTGGTTTTATTCCCCCACAGCTTTCAGGGAGGGCTGTGGGAGGGAGCAATTGTTCCAGTAGTGGACTAATGCACCCTGTCGATGTACTTCTCACTGACCAACGTCACCCTCGGACTGTGTGTGGCTCTTAGATTATCGGAGGATGACCGGCTTGCTCAGAGAAGGTCTGCAGTAATCATGACTCTCTTAATCTGTCCTAGGTGGGCATTAGTTTAAGACTTGTGTCAGCCTGCAGTCTGAGATGTGATCACACACACTCCTGGTTTTTCAGCAGCTTCCAGTGAAAGCATGCAGGGAATCTTACAAACCCAAACATAGTGATTTCCCATGGCAGATATTCAGGTTTGACCGGAGCCCTTAATCTGTGGGGGATTATAGTGCATGCAGGTGTTTAAGGCACAGTTTCCACACCAACCCCCCACACCCAACTTTCAGTCACCCAGACAAATACATTCCTCCCAATCCGGATATGCAGGGTGAAATCCGTCAATAATCATATGTGAATAGTCAGGCCAAGGAGGAGAGGCAGCCCTCTTACCCGCAGTTTCTGTCTGAATCATTTCCCCTTAAGCTTTAGAACCAGAAAGAGCATGAGCTTTATGCTCCATGCCGCCATCTCAAGCCACTCGTTTTTCTCTTTATTGACCTTGTCCTGCTTTTGCTTAAACTTTCGTATCGCCATCTTCCACTTATATCTCCAAAACTTAGAAGGGCACTGTCCATCTTCCAAGGCTCCAGGCTGACTGTGACTCTGCATTGGTGAAGCGATTATGAAAGATAGATGGGTGGATAGGTGGATAGATGGATGTTGTATGGATGGTGCAATGCTAATGACAATTTGCCACTTCAGTTTGTCTGAAGGAATCAGCTCACGACCACTCTGCTAAAAGGCACCAGGGGGAATTAGCAGCCAGAATAGAGCCCAGATCATTCCATCCACGGTGGAGCATAACGAGCTGAACACAGGTGTGGTAATTGCTGTAATTACTAGCCATGGGCAAAGGAGGAAGCAGCAGGCTATTAACTGAGGAGGAAGAGGATGTCGAGACAGATCCCTCTGTGCAGGAACAGCAAAAAAGACAGGCATGCGTTAAAGCCAGATATACAGCCGATAGCTGCCCTGCTCTCTTCACAATCATCCAGTATTTCTGGGACCTCAGCTAATGAGGGAACGATCTTATCAAAAGCAAACTTAACAAGCCATGCCGGTCAGAGGGGGTTAACTACGACTGATATCTGCTCAATGTTAACGCCTGTGCGTTCTTCCTCTGAAATAAGGCATCCATCTTCTGACTTGGTCAGGGTCGGGGGTGTTAGAGAACCAATCCTAGGCAGCACTGGGCAAGAAGCTAGAAGGATACTGGGTAACATATGTGACCTATTTACCAGGTCTTCCTTTGTTACAAGACACACTTAAAACACATTATTTTAAAATATTTAAATATGGATGATACTGAAGGTGCCTCTCTGACTGCATATTTGACATTTACATTGATTTATTTAGCAGGCGCTTCTGTCCAAAGTGACGCACAAGCGAGGCGGCACGTTACTTTGTCAGCGTGTTGCTGTCGTGAACAGGCAGACAGAAACCCTTTATTCCATCCACGCGGATTACAGACGGCATTCACACTCCACAAAAGCTCGGGAAAAAGTCAGCGTGTGACACATGAACACTGAGACATGCTGACAGGTTTTCAAGTGCCTTTCATGCCCAGTATCCTGGGGAAATCAGCCAGCTGTGGTTTATGAAAAAATAGTAATTAAATCTCTCCCCCGTTCATGCAAACCTGTGTGCACCCCCAAAACTGCCGCCCCCCAAGTCAGTCTTATCTCAGACATTATCTTTATGTTCCACACAAATGCATGCTTTGTGTGTGTGAAGCAGTGAAACATTTTAAAAGCCCCAATTCTTGTACTTGCGATTTATGTTTTAAAAGACCAAAATATTACAGATCTATAATTTGTGCGTACTTTTTAAGTGGTTTATTAACTGCATACCTAAAATACCAATTTTCCCAGTTCTGTCTGTTTGAAATTGTGCCATTATACTGTACAATGATAACTCCAAAGCAGTGTGCACACATGTGTATGCAGTGGAGTGGGCCCCCCCAACCCCCCCAAAAGTCCATCCAGGCTGCCGGTCTGCAGGCAGACACAGGACGGACGGCTGCTCCACTTGATCCACGGGTCAGATTTCGCCAGCTGTCGGGGTGGTCCGGCGCAGTCAGGACCGACAGTCCCACGGGGCACACGTCATTCATCCACGGCTTTTGGGACGGGCTAATCCTTACTGGTATTGTACATACATATATATGTATACACACACACACAAACACACACACACACACACATTATTTTACATGTTTCTTGCTAATCTTTTTTGTCTGTCGATGGCTGTTGCCAGATTGTTTATGACTTCCCTCTGTCTAATCATTTAACAAAATTTAACAAAGCTTCCCTGAAATATTCTATGTATACAACAACAAAATATAATGGTACTTAAACATTTAAAAACTTCTATATACACTATGTCTTTGGTTAATTCAGCTGTGATATATGTAATCTAAGGGGATTGAGAGTGTGTGAGATTAGAACACACTTATCTAAGCTAGTACAATATTACAATAAGGCAGACAGAAAGGCAAACAAGCTAATTAATTATTAACTTCCAATTAATCATTGAAACAAAAACAGGGAAGCAACAGTGAGAACTTCCTTCTATTTTTTTCATATTGTCTATTTCAAACAGCGACTACATGATTTTTGTAGATTCCGTTTAATCACAATGTAGGTGATTCATTTTGATTAATCCATCTGTTATCCACCCTCTATTCACAACACACATAAATCACAGACTTTGGGCGAAATGAAGACACCTGTCTGCTTAAATGCAGAATCTCTTTGGACTGGGGATGCAGCCGGAGTGGTGGGAAAAAAACTGAAGATGCGCACACCAAACACACATTCGAACCTGTGACCCTGGAGGTGTGACGTAACAGTATTTCCCACTGAGCCTCCCTGTGCTGGATAAGGCAGGGTCTACTCATTACATTCAGTTTCTCCTATTGGTCGATATAGAAACAATAACACTGCCGCTACATTCATATTGTAAAGGCTGCTACATGTCCTGTTCTGGAATGACTGGGTAAGGATTGGTTCGTGTTTGGATTCCCATGATCCTTAGGGGCTGTTTGGTTTAGTTATGAATGTACACGATTATCTTTGTTGAAGTTTGTTCCAGTAATTAATGTTCCTTTTGTAAGTTATAATGGTGAATATATATAGTTGCGTCATAATGTTATATTAATTTGAGGTGAGTTTGTCGGGACGAACCACCGAGAGGAGTGTGACATGCAACTCAATGAGGTGGCTCCCTCATAGTATACGAAGCAGTTGTAGGTTAGTTTATTGGATATCATAACACTCTGGGCTGACCTAAAAGCAGTCATAGAGTTTATAATACTAATCCTGAACTCCCACAGTTATCAAAAAATGATGTTTTGGTGATATTGAAATGCCATCAGTGTTGACTCATTTTTCTCCACACTCATTACTACAATAGAGACATACAGCTATGGAGAAAATTAAGAGACCACTCTATATAATTAAGCAAATCTACATTTTTAAATCATGGTGTAATTGTGGTTCTGCTGGCAGAAGACTGCGCTGAGCAGCAGGTTGCTTCCTGGTTCAAAATTTCATAAGAACAAAGTGAAGCAGGAAACACTGGGAATGACCAGAAACCAACCAGGTAAAAGGGAGGAAGCGACTTTCTAATGGCATGATATGACAGTTAACTTATCATGAATCGTAGGATGACATCAAGTGACCTTCAAAAGGAATGGGAAACATTAAGTGCAGGTGTGAGGTGCACTGCTAGGACAGTCTGTATCAGGCTCCTACAGTAGAAGCAGGTCTGAAGTCCCACAAAGCAAGGAAGAAGCCCTTCATTAATGAGAAACAGGGAAGAACCAGGCTGTAGCTTGCGAAAGAAAATATATTATTCACATACACGCACCCATAAATTGAGAAATGAGTAGAACAAAAAATTGCACTGTGGTCTCTTAATTATTTCCACGGCTGTAAGGAGGCATGTGAAACAGACATACCTGCACCTTAGTATATAGTATTTAGTTGAAGGGATAGTAAAATTTGTCTTATGACAAGAGAGATAATGGTCTGTAAACCCTAATATCACTGTGAATGTGGGAGTAAAATCCTTCTTTGTTCACCACAAATAATGGCTTTGCACGTACGGTACAAACCTGTCTGGGATTCTTTAGTTTTTAAACAAGATACTGTTAAATCTAGATGACAAGCTTCACAAGCTTGTTCATGTAATAATAACTTACCGTGGATCTATACGGGATAGGCAGTCGGTAGACCGGTTTAATGAGCAGTTTAAGTTGTGGGTTCACCTATAGGTGAATGGAGTGTCTTACAATAACCATCATTTATTGAGCATCTTGCATAGCTTTTCAAAACATATCAACTAAAACTTCCTACTTCCTGACTGCCCCCCTTAATCCAGTCAAATTACTCCAAATTGAAATATGTAAAATATGCAGAAATCTTAAACAGCAGATTCAACACAATATTAATGTTTAAATAAGTCAGTATATTTAACAATTGCTAACAAAGTAATTGTACAAGCAGTATGATAATAGTAATTCTTTTGAAATTTGCCACAATGATAAACAGCAAACAGTGTAGTGGTAGTTATCCCTGAGTGCTTGTTAGCCTTGAGTGCTAGTTAACCTTGAGGCTGAGTAGTTGATGTATAACCCTGCATAATTGTAGATAAGAGATTGGGAGAGCAGATGCTTGTTGAAAACAGTAACCCCTGTAGGTTGATGTAATAGAGATGACATCGCCAAATGTTTGTAATGAACCTGCATGTGGGCCGGGCTACGTTTAAATCAGAAGTCTTTGTAGTATGTATTAATTCAAAGTGTTCAGAAGCCTCAAAGTAGCAGTTAAACTGTTTAACAGTTGAGAAGGATATCATGCCTTATTGAGGCTTTAATGTCTAACGATACATTTATCCTTTCCCCGAAGTGCCGTGTGATTGGATTTGCATCGCTGCCGTCCACTTCAGTGTACTTGGCTGGCCCGATCGCAGAACATTTCAAATCCAGCCCAGCAGGGAAACTGCACTTCCCAGTAAATCTGTCCTTCCCATTCACTGTCTCTCAGGTGCTCTGCTGTCAGTGCATGGTTTTGTGTGAGTCATGAAGGCCATTGTGATGCAATGAATTAATTTCGCTCGGCAGTTGTCGTAGGTCAAAGCCTCCCTGTCGAGGCCCTTTTTAAATGGGCTTTGTCATTTACTCTGCAGACTAATATGCTCCAACTGACCTGGTGATATTTGGGCTGCAAAGGGCTCTGACGTTTGCCCACTGTGGCGGAACAATGGACAGCTGACTCGGAGGGTGCCAGAATGTCAGGGGATATAAAAGCCCCACTAGTGGGGGTCCTCGCCTAGCCGAAGGCTCCAGTAGCTAAGATGTACATGTATGCGGACAACGAAATTCAGTTTGGCAGCTAATATGAAAATGCAAAATAGCATTAAAGTACTTGAAACAGCTATACAATATGTACATGTGTGATAAACAATTAGTGAATCTACATCTATACAGTACATGATGTGGTATAAATGATGTGTATAGACAGCATATATGATGGCAGCAGAAAGAATGTATAGCCTATGGAATACTGTGCAATATCCATACAGTATATGTACACTGTTCTCTGTGTGTATACAGTACTGTGCAAAAGTCATGGGCAGTCAAAGAAAATGATGTTTAAATGATCCTCATGTTAGTGTAAAACCGCTCTTATGCCTGACAAAGTGTGTCAGCTTAGCCAGTTCAAAACTTCTCCTAAAGTCACCCCAGTGTTTGCAGCAGCCACCCAATGCACTCGTGTACTTTTTTATTCGAACATTAGCACACCTCCTATAGCTAATCGATAAAAAAAAAGACTTTTTTAAACTAATTTAATCAATCAACCAATCAATTAAGTGAGCTAGTGGTGAAATTGAATAAGTACATGGAAAGGCTGAGGTGCCCCTGAGGAGAGGTTTGGGAACTGAAGCGGTGTTCGTCTAGCCATCCAACTAGATATCAGTAACTTTTTGGAGAACAGAAGAGATTCTTACTACTAATGCTAAATTGTGGTTTTTGCTCTTAGCAAAAGTGCACTTACTACCCAGATAAATAGCCTTAAACATTTCTTTTGACTGCCTAAGACTTTTGCACAGTACTGTATATAAAGGAGGGTGTTACATCACATGACTGGCCACCTGACCTAAACACAGTAGAGATGGTTCTGGAATTGTTTGACCAGAGAGTAAAGGGAAAGTGGCCAATGAGTGCTCAGCATATGTGGGACCTCCTACGGAACAGCTGGAAAAGCATCCCAGGAGGCCACCTCATGAAACTGGCATAAAGGATACAGTAGGGTCAGCCAGTCCCTGGAGCAATTGGGGTTAAGGACCTTGTTCAAGGGTTCAATGGTGGGATCACTCTGCCAACTATGGGATTGGAACCAGCAACCTTCTGAGTCCCAACCCACAGAGCTGACCCCCCAACAAATTATTTTTTTTTAATTTAATATATTTTTTTATAGTTTCATAATTTTTATGCCTTTACAATTATTCTAAAATGTAGAGAATAGTACAAATAAACCTTTCTATGGGTAGGTGTGTCCAAACTTTTGACTGGCTCTATGTATACAGTGTGTATATATATCATGTCTGGCTATCCAGCTTTAAAACAAACATATGGTCACAGAGACAATGATCTAATGAAGCCAGCATCACATGGGTAGTGGGTGCCGGTGCGTCTGTCTCCAGGATATGGATGAATGAGAGGCTTTGCATGGCTGGTCAGCAACTGAGGCCAGCCTGCTTTCATCCAAGCTTTCTAGCCAGAGCTCCGGATCATTCTAGGACTCAGCATATGCACTTGTATACGGCTTTCTAGATGATTATGCCACCGGTATTACAGAAATGTAATACTCAGCATATGGCAGGGTAAAAACGCATATAATGCCATAAATATATCCCCAAGTCTGTGCTCAGCTTCAGTCACTTTGAATCAGTGTTGATGCCTTTAATTAACACCTTTTCGTGTGCCTGTAACAGACGTCCAGAAACCACTTTTTTAACAGACACATGGGCTCACAAACACACCGAAACTGATCCAACGGTCTCCCCCCAGAACACTTGGAGACCCCCCGCTTCCAAAATCATAATTGGTTCCGCTCTCGCCATTTGAGTCTCTGCTTGGCCGACGGCTGCTACAGCTGCTATGAGGTCCTAGATATCACCTGGCGATTTCAAGGGTCATACACAGCTGTGTGGCCTCACCCTCTACATGCCCCCATCCCCCACCCCCCAACTTTAAGGTAGGATCTCTGAGATGTGCGAGAAGGCAAATATAGAATGTGCCCTAATGAATGAGTATGTGATCCCCTTACCTTATTCTCTAGCTAGGTTGGCTTTGAGGGTTAGGCAACTGTACCTATGATCAGTAGGTTGTTCGTTCAAATCCTGGAACCAGCAGAGTAATTTCACCATTGTGCCCTTTAGTGAGACCCTTAATCTTCAATCGCCCTTGGAATAGGTTAATGTTGCTCTCTTAGAAATGTGCGTTGCTTTGGACAAAAATATAATTTCAATGGATGATGTTGTGGTTAATTAGCAAGACTCTTTAACACAGACTCTTTAATAAGACTCTGCAAACAGTTTAAGGCAGTGTTTCTCAGTCCAGTCCACAGAAACTCCATAATTTTGCTCCCTCCCACACTGTCAGAAAAAAGTACCAATTTGTACCTTTGAGGGTACAATTACTGGTCACTGTGGCTGTACCCTCAAGGGTCTGCCAATTGTACCCTAGCTGTAGGTAAATGTACCTTTAAGGTACAGAATTCTGAGGAACATTTTTGTACCATTGGGGGTACATTAATGTTGTTTGTACCTTGGGCAAAACAAAATGGTACTACTGCTGTACCCCTGCATTTCCCTGGCATACAGTCCACATTTTTGCTCACTACCAGCTCCCACAAAAACGTCTGGGGGGTCCCCAACGACTGAGTTGAGAAACACCGCTGTGAGGCGCCCTCGAACAATGCATCACAGTGCCACTTTCCTGCTCTTTACTGAGCATGGCATCCTGTCCCAGGTGTCCCTGACATCGAGTGGCCATTACCGTTTTCCCGCTGTCCGTTATAATGTCACATGACAGCAACACGCAATGACAGTCAGCCTGTGGTCTGGAAATGTAAAAATATTCAAATGGATAAATGGCTGAAAAACAAATACGCCACCATTAGTGATGAGCTCCGGGTTTTTATTTGCATGGGAGAGAGAAACGTTAATGAAACAGAAGACTATGTTTGCGGAAAATTCATTGGATTTTCCTGAATGATGGATCAAGCTACATGTTATGTGTAGTACAGTGCTGTATTTCCAAGGCTTTTTAATTTAATTCTGTTCATTGTATTTAATTTGCCCGGTGAAAGGCGTGCCTATATGTCCGCATTACAGGTGCTCAGTACAAGCCACGGTGAAGCAAACAGTCCATACAATAATATTAAATTATTTCCTAAGATGGGAATTCAGTAAGCTAAGGTATGCTAAGACGTGCTGGAAGTCCTGAAGGGTAATTCCATTTCATTCTTTTTGTGTCTGACTGAACAGGGATTTGTAGTTTCGTTAAACATCAAAGCCCTTGGGTTATATTGTCCCAAAGTGACTGCTGATACAAACACTATGACACTGATATGTGTCACTGTCACAGTCAGAAGTGAATCAGTAGGGCAGGTCATGGACACAATAGAGAATACTGTCAACTCAGACAGTGTCAGTGACACCAGGCTACATCTAGAGGGAGCTAGATGGACAAAATCACCCCTTAAATCTGCTCCTTCAATCTCTACTCCATTCGAGCAGATGTGGCAACATGCTAACTGCTACTGACATTCCCTACAGAAATAAAATAAGAGGCTCCTCTCAGAGTCGAATAAAACAGACACAAGCCAGTAAGACAGTATTTCAATCAACCCTAAGTATGGCCTCACTATCAAACATACACGGCAGATGTTCCAGAGTAAAAACATGGCAAATTTCACATGATGTTGCCTGTTGCTTGGGTGATAGGGACAGGACGAGTGTCTGGCGCACCGTGCCGTTTCCATGGAGAGCACTGTGGCAGCAGAGCATTCTGGGAAACTCCTGGGAGGTATGTGTATGAGGCATATCGCATAAGAGTGATGCTGGGCTAAGGGGCCGTCTGGAAAGAGTGAAACCGCACGTTTACAAGCCAGAGGAGGTCCAGCATTTTCATTCTGTAAACTGAGGCTACTGCAGTAAACATAATGCTGCTCTCACCCAGATTAAAGCTAAACCACTTCACAATGTAAACACCCTACTCTGTGTGGCGATATCATTTAGCTACCTAGCTACGCAGGGGTGGCTGTGACCCTTAACTCATACTTGCTTCTAGCACAACTTGTTTCCTTCCTGAATGCTGCACCTGCTTCCAAAGGATGGTCCAGCCTCTCTTTTTCAAAAGCTGGGGAGATCTTCACGGATTTACAGCCGCTCTGCTTCCACGGAGGCCATCTCCGTGAAAATAGGTGTGACTCTGGAGGCTGGAAATAAAACGTAACACAGCCGTCTGGAGGACTGTCGTCTATATTCAGATCTTTTATTTGGAACCCACAGAGCCAAAGACGAGCATAAATCTCCTGGGAGGGAAGGGGTCAGCTAAGCTAGAGCGAGGTTTGTCTGGACATTTAGAGCTTAAAAACAGCTTTATTTATACGTATTAAAAAGAAGGGCAAAGGAGGAGCTCTGAAATATTGCATATTACTTTCAGACCAAAGGTTCTTTGTTTAAACATCAATACTAAAT
>JAODLD010000044.1:13352300-13367270 GCA_026781065.1 Mormyrops boulengeri | reverse complement strand
CCCCCCCCCCCCCCCCCCCCCCCCCCCCCCCCCCCCCCCCCCCCCCCCCCCCCCCCCCCCCCCCCCCCCGGGGGCTGATAAACTGAGAAAGCCTGCTTGACAACCATGGTCAGGATACACTTAGTAAAATTCATCACCAAGCATGTTTTTGGTTGCATAAATCTGGTTGCATAAAAGTTGCCGTCCGTTTGGAGGAGGGGGAAGTCATCATAACAGTGAGGAGCGAGGCCCTTAGTTACAATGCGGTGTTCGTACTGCTCACGGGAAAAAGAACAGGTTTTTCCAATCAATGAGTTGCAAAGAAACGTGTTCAGACCAGATACTCTCACAAGGGCTTGATTGCTCAGTACGGCTGAGGGTGCTTCTCTGGAGGAATGCGGCAAACTCTGTAAATATTTGTCGGGAAGCGTTTTGCAAACGGCCTGGGAATGGCTGTTCCAGACTCAGCCAAGCGGTGTTTGTGCGTATGACTTATGAGCCTTCAGGCCCATTTTTCAGTCCAGACAAACTGCAGATGAGTTTGCATTTTCCAAATGAAGGTGTGATGAAACGCTGATCATCTGACTGAGGAGAAGGCTGAATCCCTTCTGAAAGTTTTCAACGGGGACTACGTGATATATGAACCAACGCTTGCTGATCTGGCCCACCTTAGCGTATGACGTAGTCATGGACAGGGAGCAGGAAATCCAGTCTCTAAATCCACCCAGCCAGTCCACAGAAACTCCCATTGTGGTCCGAACGGAGTCGTGGAAGGTTCTGCGAGAACGTAGAGCGCACAGGATATCCTTCTCGGGAAAACACAGCTTCCCCCCTCTTTTGTGCTGTGGTCAGAGGGTGTGACGCTGGTGCAGAATTAGTCACTCTCTTGCTCGATATGACTGACTGCTGCACGACTCAGCCTTGTGAACGGAACAAACTCCTTAAGCACTGCGCACAAAATGGATTGGATTGAGGTTTCTGAGGACGTGAAAATCTTGCCTGAGAAATGGCCTGTCTCATGACTTTCAGAAAGACATGTACCTTCTGTTAAAATGCCCCAAAGAAATGATTAGCCTGAACTTGACTTGATGAGGTTTTTACGAGCTGAGGGGACCCATCCAGCCTGTGAGTCCTGCAGGGAGATGAATGCGATTTGCGGTCGGTACTTTCAACGGCTTTCAGAGGTGTAAACAGCGGAGGTAAACAGGGAGGTGTGTTCAAACCTTCGCAAGCTCTGTGCCTAGGTGAACTGGACAGGCAGGTCACTGTCGAGGTTTATGAAAGTCATTTCTGTGTGGAAAAGCCAGCCTGTGGACTCCAGCACGGCACCCAAATGCCTCCAGAATCATTCGGGCAACGCTAGTGAATAAACAAAGTGGCTAATTGCTGTACGTATCCAGCTGCGAACTTGAATCCCTGCAGCTGTCTCCCTGGGATGCTGTGGAACAGGGATACTGAATTGGCGGACCAAAACACAATTTAATCCTGGCAGTGTGACCCCCCTCCCCGCTTGACGAACCACCACCCCGGTTAGTGAAAGTCATTGGGGGAACTCAGCAAGATCTAGTGGAATCCCCCCTCTCTGGATGGCACGTATGACAGACTTTGAGGTGACCCTGGTTGGCGAGTCTTTGAATGGTCCCTGTGTTGAGTGATGTAGGCCAAGGCAATGCGGTCAGACCAGGGGCGTGTCTACGGGTCGCCTGCCTCCCCAGTGGATTGAACACTGGTGCCCACCCATAATACCTAAATGCTCAGCCCAGGATAGCGTTGTTAATACCGCTGCGTCAGACGCCGGTACTGATCATGTCCACTCTGTTAGACCTCAGAGCTCCAATCCAGTCTTGGAAGAAGCCTTCAGGATTAAAGCTCTCACATGAAAATGAAAGTAAGCCATGCCAAAAAACGTTAAATGATGATCTGATAATGAAAACACAGCATTGTGTCATGTTTGCATTTTTAACAGACCTATGCCTAGTTGATATCCGGCATGTTTTGCATATCCGCGGTCTTGTTGAGTGTGTCTTGGTTATATGTATATGTACATATTTAAATTCTCCTCCCTTTTGAATACTGGTTGTAACGTCTGTACACTGAATAAACACACAGCTGATGTTGTTTTTTTTCACACTTCTGTGGCAGTAATGTTCTTCGCCTGCTTTTACTGCAGTAGTACACAAGTCCCAGTCTGGATGTAGCCATACTCATGACACTCCCCTAATTCCGCTCAGGGAATGGTACAGGCACACAGTGTTTGTATTTCATGAAGACTTCATGCTCTCCTCTACAGACAATAGAATATGTGGACCATGGATTCTCCTGTGAATCCCAATCAGAAGTCATTGATTGAATGTAGACAGGGGCAATAACAGCTACTAAATTAATTTACCCCTGTCATAGCAGTGCAATTTAAGACTATTGCCCCCATGAGAAGATCTGATAGACTGAAGGGTCCTAAATCTATGAAGCTATTTCTTGTCTGACGTGATGTAAATCAAAACATGTCAGTTCATGTTCCAGAGAATTTCGGTTCTTTAAATTCTTCATAATGTTTGAGTGTGGGTGAAAATAAAAATATTGGTGACAACTGGCCCCGTTTTAACAGCTGTTTTTTTTTTTTTACATTTAGACTACACATCTCAGACCACCCAGCAAATGTAATCTAAATGCCCGATAACATGACCAGTCAAGAAGGCAAACAAGCCACACATCGTTGTGATAATAAGCAACACCTAGCCGTCAGAAACTTTAGATCATCAGGTTTCCCACTTCTTCATTCCTTTTTGCACATTTCCTGTTGATATTAAGAATCCTGTTACCCAGATATGATGGATATTTGGATACGAGTTCATGTTCCATACATGAAGTCCATGGAAAGAGTTTTTGAATAGATACGCAGAGTATACTAAGAAGCATAAATTAAAAGGTGTTAATTTTTTACAGTCTGACCCAGATGCTCAAGGTTTGACATGATGGCCATTTTAAAACCTGCCTGCGAGAGCTTGTGTGACTTGTTCGTCCTTCCGCATGGACTCACCAGTGAGGGAGACCCACGCAAAGCTGAGGAGCTGATTCTGCGGCTGCCATATCAATCCGACGTTGTACATGACAGGCGTTATTGTGGTGGGGGGTCCTCCCTGCCACCACCTCAGGGAATTTAGCTGGGGCTGAATTTACTCGAGGGTGCAGCATAGTTAGATGTTTACGCCACCAGTCATTTCTGTCAGCCAGCACCATTTTGGACAGTTATGACAGGGAGAGGAAGTGTGGAGGTAATTGTAGCTCGACAAGGATTTTTCTGTTATCTGATTAACCGAAAACAAGTTCAGAAATCCATGTATTGTCTGAAAAGCTGAGGGTTGCTTTGTTCAGTCATAGTATTAGCAATCAATGCTCAAGTTACACTTAAGCTCTTCTAGTACCTGTTATAGCACTGGAGAAATTTTCTATGTGGGGAAACCGGCGGTGCATAATTGTGGGCTCCGTCAATATGAGGGGCACTTGAGGTAGGAACAAATGAGGGGGGCAGGAAGGGAGAAAAGGACGCTACTTGGGTGGTGATACACTTTTGTAAAGGGGCTGATAATTTATTGCCGGCCCCTTAGGTTTCACACTTTGTACCGAGGCACAGCGAAGCATCTATAAATGAGAGAGAGGAAGCAGGGAGGGGGGTGAGAAGGGGGTGGGACCACAGCTACGTCCTGCCTCCACTGTCATTTGGCCGCCGCGCGATTCAACAGCGGGAGGTGCTGGTGGAGGGAGGAGAGACACAGAGGACGAATGAGAGAGAGAGAGAGAGAGAGAGAGAGAGGCAGAGAGAGAGGGAGAAAAGGCAGAGGCTGGGCGGCCCAGAAGCAGCTGCTGCAGCAGCAGCCTGACTGGACAGGGAGCGTGGGGATTTCACAAGCAAACTGGGCCCGTGGATTAGCGTGACCTCAGTGGACTGCTGCTCCTCCTGCACATCAGACAGCCCCAGGGGTTGCTCTGTGGGGTGAGGGGCCCGGCGAGAGGGGAGCCCCGGGGGTCATTGGATTGTTTTCTTCTTTCTGGCTTCTCTCTGCATGCTCTGCTGATGCTGTCAAATGGTCCCACGCAGGAGGGATGCTTGGGGCTAGTCTGAAAGGCAGAGAGGTAGCACTTGAGGCAGAGCGGGAGGGGAGCAGCGAGACCTACGGCCAGGCGGAGAGCAAGAGGACGCCGGGCAGCATGGCCGCCAGACGGGGCAAGACGGGTATCCCGGGAGCGACCCCCCGAAGCGAGCTGCGGGTGTATCGTGGGGGCAACCTTGAGGGTCGCCCACCTGTCCCCGCTGGCCTCCGCAAACAGAAGTCGCTCACGAACCTGTGCGTGCTTACCGACGCCGAGAAGAAGATGCAGCTCAGCGAGCCCAAGTGGTGCGATGACATGAGCAAGCCGGCCGGCGCGCACCTCAAGGCGGGCAAGCCCAAGGAGGCGGGGATGGGTGGCAGCATGGGCGCCAGTCCGCTGTCCCGCAGCCTCTCAAAGTCAGAGCACTCCCTCTTCCAGGGCAAGCCCAAGCCGTTCAGCCCGCTGGCCGCCCCATCCACGTTGGGCAAGCCCAGCCGGATACCCAGGGGGCCCTACGCCGAGGTCAAACCCATCAGCAAGGCGCCTGAGCCAGTGGAGGACAGCAAGTCGGATGACGAGATCCTCTCCAGCAAGGCTAACGCTAATGCCAATACCAAAAAGCTCACGGACCCACCTGGCCCCATGGGCAAGGGACAGGGGGTGGATGGGGAAGGCAAGCCCTACCTCAAGGTGGACCCCGAGCTGGTGGTTACTGTGCTGGGAGACCTGGAGCAGTTGCTCTTCAGTCAGATGTTGGGTAAGTACTGGCTAACCATTGCCAGTCACCTTCTTCATTCTGCCCAATGCTTCTTGCTAGTGCTGCCAGCTTACCAGCCGGAAAACTGAGCCCCCCCACTCCCACCCCCCGCTTCCTCATTGCCTCCGTCCAGCCCTGCAGTCATCTTGATTCCCGTTCCTATGACATTCGCTGGGGACCTGCCTGTCATTGTGAGGTTTGCAGTTGACATGACTGCTCTGAAAATAATGCCATCTGCCTTCCTAACCCATTTCCTGGCACTAATAACACGGTATGCCTTTAAACTCAGAACCTCAGCCGCCTTCCGTCAGTAGACAGACGCTTCTCAGTGAGCTTCGTGTGTTTCAGTTGTGATTGCAGGAGAGCGGTGGAGTAGCGGTACGCATAGCTAACAGATGTCGCGGAGCGTGTTTGCATGATAACGTTGAACTAAGTGCGGCCGAGGCTAATTTGGCTAATCATGGCTGAACGCGGCATTGGCATTGCTGGCTGAACACAGAAATGTCAATAAGGCTCCTGGGTGGTCTGTGGCACGATAGCGGCACCCGGAGAAGCCTGGACCTGGACCCCTCCTCTGGTGGGCACCCAATACTCTCACCCACAAATAGGAGGCCCGCAAATAAACCAGGGTTAGCAGAATTGGCTTCAGAGACTGGCCAGTGACACAGTGAGCTCTCGCTCCATTGATGAGGGGGTCACTGACAGATGGTGCTCCCCCCTCCCTTTTTAACTGGGGGGGAAAGCGAGAGGACAAAAAAACAAGAGATGCCCCCCGCCTGTGGGAGTCAATGACTAAGTACTCACGATGGCGGTTTTGTTTACATGCGGATAATGGACTGCACGGGTCGCACTGAGAGCAAAAACTTTATTAGAATGATTCCCCATTTCTCTGCATGCTGGTATTGATGGCTAACCTCACAGCTGAATGTTCCTTATGGGCATTTCTCATTCTCACTAAACATGGCAGCATGGCTAGCATGGCATACTTGAGTAATGCTGCACTTACGCCGTGTTACTTCCCAAGAGGGCATCGGCAGGTGTGATTCAGTAACCAGTATGTGATTGCTAATTTTCTGAGGGCGTTATGATATGATGAGAAGGATAAGTCAGCCATATTCAGCACCCTGAGGTAAACAGACATCTGTCACTGAGTAGTTGAAACTCTGGAAAGTTCTCTTTGGAGATGAGTCAATTTCCTGTACTTTTATTAGCTTCACGTCACTCTGTTTTGTTGTGCCTCTGTGGTTCTGCCCCTGCTATAAGGAATCCCCCATAATACTGCCCTCCCCTCTGGCCTTTCATATGTGGGCGGGGGGCTGTGTGTTAGCAGGCAAGTCACAGGTCAGAGATAAGACCCCCCATTGACAGGCTCTGGATTAGCTATCCCTCCCGCCCTTTCACATCCTCATGGCTGCCCGGCTCACCTCCTAACCCTGCTGTTTCTGCACACATGCCCCCCTCTGACCTGGATGTCTATTGGTGTCCTGTATCCTGCTAGTAGAATTGACCAGGAAGCCCAAAAATACTGCATCTCTGCTGTCTTCCTGCCCCCTTCAGTCCAAAACAATGTGTTTCCTCACGGCTGGTAAAAAGTGGCTTTACATATGTGGCAACTAATTCTGAAGGAAAAGCTCAATGAATGATGGGAATTAGTAGATCAGAAGAATTACATTAGCACTCACTTTGCCCTCTGGGCCAGTAGGTCTTGCCCTTAATTAAATGTGATGTACTGAAATAGCCCATGGTGTCCAGGTTTCTCCTGGGGACACTGCCAGTTTCATATATCCCTTTCTCTCTCAGTGACGTGCCTAATTTGGCTACTCATGGGTTCAATGAGTGGTTAATTAGCTAAATCAGGTGGTCTGGAGTAGAAGACAAGAAACACTAGATACTACAATTACCAAGATTGACTGAGGGCCAGTGTGGGAATCTGGTACAAAGCACAGTTTGCTGAGTCCAGGATTTAATATATTGTCCTCAGAGTTCACTGAGTCCACAATTACATGTGTTGTCCACAGAGTTTGCAGAGTCCGCGATCATGTGTGATGTCCTCATAGTGACCATCATTCACGGTCGAGGATACAAAGGATCATGTTACCTGAAACACTTCAAAAAGCCTTACCAGTGCCATCAGCAGTCTTTCAGTATTTCTGTGCAACCACACGGCCTGTATTTCAAAATATTGTAACTACTGACCATCGCCTTGGCCTGGCTACTTCCTCTACGCCGATGCCGAGGTATGTCAAATTGCAAGGCTCCATCTCCATGATGGAGTCACAGTGAGTTATTCACTATCATAAATAGCAAATTTTTCACTTCTTTTTCATATCATTGCACATCATCCACACTGTTGTTATCACGTTGTCATAATATTCAGTTGTGGAGAAAATAGATTTGAAAAATTTTATTTCCTCAAAAATATGGGAGTTACTCTCTTACTGACATTGTTGAAGGGTCATCTCAATGGAAATGAGGCCAGTGGGGGCGGGGGGTGTATGACTGTCAGGGGCTCAGTGTGCTTCCTGTCCTCCATTTTCATAACCGCATTTGCACTCGCCAAGTGGGTTACAATCCGCTAAACCAGGAGAGTCCTTCCTTTGCGACCACACGCAGAGATGCCTCTTAATGCGCAGCCATTAGCGATACATCCAGCACTTACGCATTGCAGTTAGTATATCGAAAATTATCGAAATGCCACCCTCGATGATTTGGCTAAGCATGTCTCCACTGCTAGCTAAACCCCATGCATGAAAGTAGCCTGTTTGCAATTAGCTGATTTGAGGTCGTTTAATCGAAGCGCTGAACCTGTTAATGTCACCCTGTCAGCAGGCAGAATCTTAATCTGATCTTGTCGGCAAACCTAATCGTACCGAGTACAACAATGCAGCTGGATCCACGGCATAGCTGCACTAATACGGAAAAGCATAGCATAGGTTATCGTTAGAAGCTCTATTACGCATTTCTGTAATAGATATACAGATGGCGCTATCACTGCAGCCTGCATTGCTTCTTGATTCTAGAAATCAGGTGTCAGTTTTGTTTAAGAAATAATATGACCAAACTCAAAAGACTTTGGAAGGCCGACGTTCAGGCGTATTGCGGCATGGGTTTCAGAAAGCACACAGCATTTCCTCCACAGCATTTCTCCACCAGGGTTGCTCTTGGCACATAAATTTAGCTCCTTCTTGTGAATTATAAAGGATCTGTCTACGAGCTCCGTCTAGCCACGCGGCGTTTCTTCTCACGGTAGTTTTACATGATGGTTGGGGGGTCGTCTGACAATGTCCCCCACACTCTGTCTCTGTTCCTTGCACTATATAAAGCTAATTGCAAAACATAATCAATCCATATCATGCTTGCCAGAGGTTGTGCATGGATTCATATTGAGCGCAAAGCGATGCAATCGAGGCTCTGGGCTCAGGAGCTGAGGTTGAAAGTACGTTATTCCGCGGAAAGAAGAAGCAGCTGGTGCTTTAAAAAAGCAAATTGCAGAGGACTGAATAGGCAAAGAGCGAAAGGTTAAACAATTCCTAGTTTATGCCCCGCGCAATGAATCATCCCCCAAAATGTTGAAAAGACATTCACTTCCTTTGTGTGTCTTTCTTTGGTGTCTTTAGTGGGTATCTCACTTTTGCCAGACATGACCTGATGTACGTCAGCATGACGGAAAAGAGCTGTAATTCAGAAAGGGGGGGGGGGGTACACATGAGACCACTAATATGCATAAAACAAATACTCAGCTGTAAACTTTGAGGTCAGATCGTAGAAGACATTAAATGCCAATAAAATCTGAAAGCTTAGCTGGATTCAACTGATAGAGTGACCACAGGGGGTAAAAACAACGGGTGCATTCACTGAAGCTGAAATGTTACATTTTCATTTCAGTTGCCCAATGGATAAAGAAGTGAATTATTGCATGTAAAAGTATGTTAATTCATGAGGCTTGTACGTCGCAGATACGTCCCACTGCATGCCTTTGGATAACAATGGGGTTTTCAGTTTCAGAGAATGGAGGGCCCACCATGCGCCCCGCATCGCTGACTGCCGGCTAAGCAGCCGTTTGAGTGACTCGCCCTCAGCCTGGCCATGCACCTCGTGTTTATAAGAGGCTGCGTCGCGGCGATCCAGTCAGACTGTTTGCTTATAGTGTCATGGTACAGACAGTCCCTTCATCGCTGTGCTGAAGCAGTGATTTGCACTGGCTCGTCTGTTTTTACTCCTGCACACAAAGCTCCTTTGTGCTGTGGATGTTCCGGACCGGTGGGGGGCCTCGCGACCTCCATCCGCAGCTGTCCTATGCGAATCACATGGCGAGCAGCCCTCAGAGCTGTGGAGTGGTTGGACTCTCAGCCGTTCAGGCTTCCTGGGGGCTCTCTGCTTCGCTGTGGCCTCCACTGTCACTAAATGAATTTATCCTTTATGGGTTACCGTCGCGATGTGGTAGATAACATGGCAGCTGTGGAATCCAGCTGAATTCCACATCCTACAGCAGGATGGGGATAATGATCATAATTCAGGGGCATAGTGGGCAGTGTGTAGCTCAGTGGGTTTGGATGCCATGCCTGTGACGGGAAAGTTGCTGGTTCAAATCCCAGGGTCAGCAGGTTAGGATGCTGTGCCTGTGATTGGAAGGTTGCCAGTTTTAATCCCAGGGTCAGCAAAGTGATGTCATCACTGGGCTCCTGAGCAAAGCCCTCTTTCTCAAAAATGTATGGCATCTTACATATAAGTGCCTGCTATATAAATAAATATAGATGGCTTAGCGCACTATTTAGTAATGAGAATGTTCGTCCGCATGTGTGTATCTGTGTCAGACTGTTTGTGCCTGTCAGCCATGATGTCAGTTTTCTCTGATCACCGTGAGGATCACACTGAACCACATAACAACAGAATGGGAGGCAGGATGAGGGATGGGATTCCCCCATTTTAGGGCTACAGGAACTGAGCAGGAACTGGGGAAAATATAAGCAGTGGGCGGCTAAAGCAAAATGACAGAAAAGCTGTTCCAGTGAGACATGAAACTTTGAATTGTTTTGGGGGTCAGGGACAACGATTAAGGTCACAGGGCATAGGCTGGGATTTGAGGTCCGGGAGGGTCGACTGTGGAAGGATGAACGTGCACACCTGTTCCCATCACCTGTCCCCATCACCTGTTCCCATCACCTTTCCCCATCACCTGTCCCCATCACCTGTCCCCATCACCTGTTCCCATCACCTGTCCCCATCACCTGTCCCCATCACCTGTCCCCATCACCTTTCCCCCTATACCAGCTTCTGCCCTTCTCTTTAGCAGTAAAGGTTCCTCAGCTAGACTCTGCTGTCTGATAAAACCCTCAAAATCAAAAGAGGTGGCCTGCAAACCCATCTCACGTCCTCTTCTTATGATCCCCTGTAAGACTTCTCCACCTAACGCAGGGAGAGCACTGGGAGTTGAAGAAACACACAGAACGCTGCATGCGATTCCTAATCTGACACCAGGCGGCCCGACAGACGCCTGGGTCGGTGAGAAGCTCGGCTCCTGAAGACCAGTGGACCCCGAAATAGAAAACAGAGGAGCAAAATAAAGCACGACGGGAGCAGATGTTCTTTAGCTGCTCCGATTCCGAAAGTTTGAATCTGTCCAGTGGAGGCTCTGGAGAAGCATTCAAACTTTGGGATAAACCATTGACTGCCAATGAAGGGGAAAGTCAATGATGTTTCAGATGAGCCTTGTAAAGGCTGTTCTGCGTGCTGCTGTGATTCCGCTAAGGGGTGCCAATGCTATGAGCAGTGGTGGCTTAATGGTTAGGGAAGCACACTTGTGATTGAGAGATTGCTGGTTTTAATCCCTGACCAGCAAGGCACCACTGAGGTACCCTGAGCAAGGTACTGCTCCCCAGGCACTGAATTAGCTGCCCCCAGTTATGTCACATATGGGTTAAATGCAGAAGACACATTTCATTATTGTGCACTGTGTGCTGTGGTGTGTCAACAATGACCACTGATCACAAAATTCTAATTCTAAAATGAGCAGGGAGAAACCTCTGGAGAGCCATCTGTCTCCAACCTCTAGTGATCCAGGACTGTAGGTGTGTGAGAGACATCCATGGAGATGTGCAGGTAATCACTGGGCGAACAAGGATACTCCCCAGCCAGGGCATACGCTCCAAGGGTATCTGCTGGCAGATAGGGTTAGTCTAGGTTCTAGGCTGGCTACAGTATGATCCTCATCATTCCAACGAAAAGCAACTGTAAGTAGGTAAAACAGGTGTACTGACCAGGGGATGCATGGCAAACATAAAAAAAGGCTGGGCCAAATGTAACAGATATGATTCCCTGCAGTTTTATGACAGTGATTATGGTCTCAGTGTAATCACATTATCATACAGCAAAGTTCAACGTTAGAAGTAGTTGTCCGTGATAGGATTTTATTACGAGTCTGGCATAGCATTACTCCCAGGTTAAATAATACTAAGTGTGATTCAGTGTTTTTTTAACACAATGGCCTTGTATGAAAGTGACTTACAGTATCGTGTCGAGCCGGGATTTTAGTCGGTTTTCATTCCTCTTCAGTAAAGTCAACTCCTCTGAAACATGCCGCTTTGGCTCTTAAGTCATCTGTGTGCTCCGCCTTGCACCACCAGGAGGGCGTCCCACAATGCCGCCACGCGGTGTTTTCCTGTAAAAGTCAGTGTTAAAGCATGTTGCTGAAAGTGGACATGTCAGGTACAGCAGGTGTGGAACTCAGCATTATAGGCCTTGATCAGGACATTTTGGGAAAACATGGACCCAACACGAATCCATCCAAACTGCACATCTTGGTGGCCATTATTTATGGACCAGAAGATGCCATCTGGGAAAGAATGGATTTGTTTCAGGATGTACTAGTGCCCCGATATTGCCCAGGCAAGTGAACCAAAGCTCAGAACCACCAGGACGTGGCCATTCCGATGTTCCCCAGTAGATACGGCGCTTGCTGGATTCTACGCCTGCAGAATGAGCAGCTGGAGCTGAGCCGTAACCTTTTAAGCGTCATGAGCATTCTAGGCATTTAGCTGAAAGTGCCATTTCACAAGCCCAGATGAACCCTCATTAAGGAGCTTCCTCTTTCTTTGGCACCGTATTATTAACCTCTGACTGGACCTTAATGTGAGCTTTTATAGTCCTAAGTATAAATGGGACCCCCATTCCCCTACATCTCTGTAGGTCCTTATATAGCTGGTTTTTGAGTGAATATGTGGACTAGTATCTGGATTTAAGCTTTTTATACCGGATCTTTTTGTCACAGTATTGGTTGGACATAGCGGAATATGTTGTGTCTCTCAATTATGATGAATCTTACTTTTTCAAGCAGGAAACTTAATTGAAATCTGGTCTGTGTCTGAATCTAGGCATGAACTGTAACTCAGGTTACCCCAATGGGATGGATTGTTCCTTGTTCCCTACCCCTTTGCCTTGGTCTCGTACCACAAAGACATGGCTATGTGTTTCATGCTGGCTGAGAACAGCTTTTCCATGGGTCTGAATTTTATAGCTTGTTTTGGCAGACACTGGACCCTGGCACTGAGCGTATAATCTGGCCATCCTAGGCCCAGGCTTGCCGTCTCCTGGCTGGGATTCAGCCTTTGCTGATGCCACAGCTGTGGCTGCATGTTCCTCACCAACCTGAGGAGGAAGTTTCCGGTGCTCACAGGCACCCTCCCATGGTGAGTGCGAATTAGCTATCTTATGAGTGAAGAGCCTAGATTTTCTGAGGTCATCCCATCTCCACTGGTCACAGGGTCCAGCTCCAGTTCTAAGATGGTGGGTGGGTCTTGGGATTCTCAGGAAGGTCTGGGGGGTGTTCCGGTCCATATTTAAAAAATGAAATCTAGCTTGTTTCTTTCCTTTTTTATAATAATCAAAGAATTTAGTGACTGGTTGGCATTTGAACAGCCTCGAGATGGGCCAAGTTTGTAATTGGGTGGGTCAGGCAACTGCAATCCAGTGGAACGGAGCCTGTGGGTCACCTAGATTAAGGACAGGAGCTGCTGCTGCTCAGCTAGCTGAGAATAATGGCACTCAGAGCATGACACATTCATGCGGGGAGGCAGGGGTCCAGGGCTCTTCTTCACGCGTCAAGCCCCCATCGTATCTTGCCTCTCCTCACGCTCTGATTCTCTCCTGTAAGTATGCAAAGAAATCGAGCGGTCATGGGAACAGGCCTGGAAAACTGGCAAAGGCGGTTTCTCAGCTGTCATATACAGGGAAGAATACATTCTGGCAGAATGGTGGATTAGCATCGCATGCTAGACTTCCTGACGATAGATAGATAGATAGATAGATAGATACTTATAATTTAATTAACTGAAGTTTTACAGTAGCGCAAGATGCACATTTAGACAGTAAGAAAGACAAATCTCAATAATAGTGCAAAGAATGTCAGATAAACTATTGCATGGAATTCTGTAGTAAATCAATAGAAATACATAGTATTGCACAACGGATTTCCAGCTTGATCTTCCAAGTGGGACAGCTGGAGAAGTACAGTCCTGTTCTCTTCCCGCTTTTCACACGTGTCTCTTAGCCGTGGCTCTGAGGCGGAATTCCTGAGTTATTTATAATTCTCACGGTTTCTCTGATGTGGCACAGCCACGTCGAGATGTTGGGCCACGTGTGGCTCACCAGTCCGGCCAAAGGAAGAGGTCTCGTTTTTCCGCTTCCTGTTTTTCCACTTCCTGTTTTCCAGCTGGCGAGTGACTGTTAGCAGCTGCATAAGGGAAGAAAGGTACACGGTTTTAACCGGTTAGATATGACCCACTCGCTCTGAGTCTAGCATAAAACTAGAAGAAAAGAGTTTTTTCAGCAAATGAAACAATGAGTAGAACAGGTGTGGGGGCACAAGCCGATCTGTTAGGCTTTGCATTTCTGGGCAATTCTCATTGTACAGTGATCCCCTGCTATATCACGGTTCAGCTACCGTGCCCCCACTATATCGCAGATTTTCACCTATCGCTTTTAAAGAGTGTGGGAGGAGTATTTTAAGGCTTAAACTATATAAAAAATGTTTATTTATATGGTCTTTCTATATTGCGGATTTTCACCTATCGCTGATGGGTCTGGAACGTAACTTCTGCGATAGGCGGGGATCACTGTATTTTAGAGACAAGCCAACTGAACAGACTACAGAAAGCAACACAGTGTATATATATATATTCTGCTGAAAGGTCAACAAAAGGTTATAAAAAACATTCCTGTGCAGAAACATTCCAACAGTATATCTGCTGTTCATGAGCACTTCCTGTGAAAATAACAAAAATAATTATTTGTATCATCTGAGAAAATCTTCCTTCTAGTCATTGATCCAACTAGTCATATGAGTTGTAAGCAACTTTCATTTATTTTTGTTAATGACTCACAATTTATTCCTTCATCCAACTGCTTATTCAGGACAGACCCGCAGAGTTTCTTAAGTGAGTGATCAGGCAGTCATGTGTTATCCTGAACAATAGCGGGGATAGGGCATACACAAGTGCGGATTTGTTGTTTCAGGGAAACCCACTCAAAAAGTCACTAAAATAGCTAGGGAGTACAGTCAAAGATGGTAGCTAGCTAGTTGGTTAGCAGAAAATGCTGCTTCAGCATCTCCTAAATAAGGAATGCGGCTATTCAATATTTAGCATAGGTTTTCCAGCCAGAAGGACGCCCCACATAAATGTGTGGTTTGAGTGGTGGGGAACACCTCCATTGGGTAGCAGTACTGTAGGTCTCAAAGGTTTGCTGCATCCCATGAGCCCCCGCTTTTCACCGTAGACTGTCACCCTCCTTTGGCACCTGATTGGTAAATACTACTGCTGAGCACGTGTTAACCAATCAGAATGCAGCAGAGCTGATTCGCCTGTTTTTTTTTGGGAAACCGTATTACCAGGCATAACAGACACAGATAATGGGAAATCTAGACTGTAGTCACTTGTTTGTTTCTCTAGGGAGTGCAACCACCACTGCCATCATTGCCAGCCCTGGGTCCGGTTGTGCTTTGGCGGTTTCAGAACATCGATTTCTCGCAGCCCCCTTGACCATGTCGACACGGAGCTGCTCATCTCCTGTTTGTAACATTACCCCCCCACCCCCCCAACGCTTCACACCACATGTTGGATTTCCCCTGCTGGGTTTCATGCCAGTGATTG
>JAODLD010000044.1:13335286-13352255 GCA_026781065.1 Mormyrops boulengeri | reverse complement strand
AATAAAGTCTGTATTTCAATGGACTCACTGCTAGGTGTGTGCTGTCTTTGTGCTCATAAAGACATTATTGCTGGCTTAGGCTACCTGTTACGACCTTGTTTATGTACCGGCAGCGAGATCCTATAGAGTAGGTTTCAAGCTGAGTTTATGATCAGAAGGCTGATGCCAGGCAGGGTGGATAGCTATAAGATATAGGTTTGAGTCTTAAAGAAGCGTGCTATTGTACCTCATAATCTTAAGTGCTGTGTTCAAATTTTCACCTCTAAAAATATATGAAGACGCTCGGGAAAAAAACTTAAATAATAATATAAGAATAGTGTTAGTTGTTGCCTCAACAGAACGTCTTCTAGGAAAGCTAGCACTTGGAGGTTTCCCCTATGCTAGACCTCTGGCTCCGTTATTTATATGAAGGATAACAGTTGTGTTTGTTGCTAGGATTGGCAGCGTTAATATGTTCCATTATTGACTTGGAACCAACACAAGGACTGTGAGGTTAGTGTGGTTGGCAATCAGTGCAATACAATGACACTTTCTGCTCTGACTGACTGCTCTACAATGAGTGCATGTGGCGAGGTAATCTCGGTTGCAGTGATGTAATCCCATTATTCTGTACTCAGGTAGTTTTGTGACAGAATAAGGCTGATGGTCATGGAAAGCTGTTCTTGGGTTACCTGCCCTGCAGACTGTCTTCCATAGACACTGACTGGCACATGTAACCTTGTGCTAGGACACAATCCATCACCCTCATGTGGATCGAATTCCTGGCAATAGAAACTGGCTGGCAATACAATTAAGGTCTTCCAAATGAATCTCAAAATCCCAGTCCAGGCCCAAAAGCTGCACCACAGGTTTTGGGGGAACAATTACAAATTCTGATAAATCTGTGTGCAAATCCTCATTACTGGCATTACGAGTGTTTGGATTACCCATAATACCCCCACTGACTGGTCTCGAGGTCTTTTGGGGCCAATCTAACATAGCTGCGTCCTCTCTTGTCACCTTTATCTGCAATGGTAGGGTTAGTTACCCAAATTGTGGTTCACAGTCTCACCAAAAAAACATCATAGTTTACAGAGAATGAAGACTTCGGCATTTTCTCCATAGATCCACTTCCTCGACATATTTAAAGACTTTAAATGTATCTTAAGGCTGAAGCTGTTTCCCAATCTTGTGCAGATCCGATCTTGCAGGGAGCTCCCAATGAGCAAAAACGTGGACCAACTGTGGGTCTCCAAGGACCGTATTGGGAAACACTGGGCTAAAGCATTGAGCCTGAAGCTCTTTAGGCTTTTAAGGAGAGTAAAATGTTTTCTCATCTGTTTATTGTCAGGACCCAGCAGGACTCTGTGTACTCCCTGGATCTGACACCAGTGTGTCACGATCATGCTTGACGTGGTTTCATCTGGCATCATCAACTCCACAAATTTTAAAGTTGGCTTCAACTCCATGGCATGCACTAAGCTAAGATTTCACTGAGGCCAGTTGTTTCTTGTATATAATTAATTGTTTCACCATCAAGAGGGAACAAGGGGTGGTTAAGCTGCTGGGAGCCAGGAAAATTGATGCCGAATGTATGATGGACATCATGAGAGTGGAACACGTCAACATCACCTTTTGCCTGAGACAAAAGAGAGACTGACACACCAAGCTGCCCATTGCTTAATTAACACAAACAAGCTTATAATGCGAAATCAATGTAGTGCAGTTAGGCTGGTGCATCTTGTATGCAGCTATGTAGATACATGTGTGTATCCTGGTCATGTGGACTTCAAAGCAATCATACCTTAAAGGCACCGTTTAAATATTAAACATCACTCTGTGTTGATGCACATGGGTTCCCAATAATTTGAAATATTTTGTGCCCTTGGAGTGACTAGTCATCTGATAGCGTAAGAATGGAATAGATCATTTATTTAGTATATTATTAGTTTAAAAAAATAAGAATTGATTTGATCATTTATTTTATACCTTATTGACACCTACAGACTAGGGGGGAGAGTGGTGAGAGAGGTTGCTGGAATGAGCTGGAGAATACAAAAATATTAAGGAAGAATTTGTTTGTGCGCTTTCGTTTAATTCACCCGCATTCACACTATCTGCATAACTACAAAGTAAATATTATAATAGTTCTTACTAAATATTTAATTTATTGACCCAGTTGTACTGAGTACTGTATGAAAGTGTAAGTGGGCATATCTTAGTAAACGCTCTGTTCTTTTCCCAGTATTGGCATCAACTCAACCTCATGTGGTTAAAATGAGCAAAAATCATTAAAAAGGCCTCCGTTTATTGCATAGTATGGGCTTTTTAATGGAAATCATTACTAACTCATTACTTTTTGTAAAATCAATTAATGAGTGCCTGGCATCTTCTTCAGTCTTGTACCTCCGTCTCGTACCCTGTGATGGCTGAGATATGCTCCAGACCCCCCCTTAACCCTGACCAGTTAAACGATCAAAAGATGGATGGATTGATTCAGCAAAAATTTAATACAGAAACTTTGTGATGAGCTCCACACTTTGTGTGTTGTAGCAGCAGGAGAGACCTGGTGGGGTAAAACAGGAATCTGCTCCACCCTGTTTCTCCCCCACAGACAAAGACATGCGCCTTGACCACTGTGCCCATTAGTGGGACACTGTAGCTAATGCAGTCCATTGTATCGTATCACAAACAGGAAAACGGCAATAACTAGTTTTTATATGTAAATATTAACTTGTTTGTACATAAATTATTATTTTTTATATAGGTGTAGTATTTTAGTTTGCATACATTTGTACACATTAGTTCATATACCTGCATGTCACACCGCACAGTCATACACAGGCGAGCGGGTGACATCTTGGTTGACGCTTGCAGAAGCTCATGGTGACTTCATCACCCGCTGGCTGTTCCCATGCCGGCGGTAAACAGTCCCACACCAGCACCAGCTTGGGGGAGAAATCAATTTGTAGGGCTCAGAACTTTCTGAGATGCAGAAAGTGTTCTCAGGCCCCAGCTGGTAGATGGAGAGATCCCTCTGGGTATTGTGACCCCCTCATGATGGTGGGGGGGGGGGGGCAGATCTAGGTTTCAAACTGGTTTTCAACACATGATTCTCCATACTGGAGATTGGCTGGGGCTGCACACCAGTCATTTTGCGAGTTCTGGAGCCAAATAAAGGCGAAGGAGACAAAAGCTTGTGTGATATCAGTGTCAGCAGAACACATCCACTCTGTGCTGGCCTGGTGTTCATTTTATTCTGCCCAAGAATTATGCTGACCGCAGCTCAGGGCCACAGAGGAGGACATGAGGCTTAAACAAAACACGCCACGGGGCAGCTAATCCTGGCGTTAGCGCTAGTGCCTGATGTAGGGCTGGGGTCATTGAACCCCCCTCTCTCAGATGTTTCAAAAGCTAAATAAATAGCTAGTGAGTAGTAGCAGAGGATCATAGCTAACTTCTGCTACATGGCTAGCAGAACATACTGCTTCAGCATCTCATAAACAATGTTTATTTAATATGTAGTGTAGTGACAGTTTGCGGCCAACAGGGGGCCCCTAAACTTCAGGGTCCATGGTTTGAGTGGTGCCCTGATGGGCATTCAGTAAGGCGTTAGCAGATGTTTCACCACAAGAAGCATTAACCACAATTCTACCAATCAATCAGCACCCCCCCCCCCCCCAAAAGGCTTTTGCCGAAAAATAGGTGAAGGACCAAGCAGTAGCCTCAGGCCCTCAAGACCCTCATTATTTGGTGCCGCAGGTTCCCGTCATGCTTCTACTAATGATTTGATTCTGCTGCCTGGGTGCTCTGTTCCCCTCGCACACTATACGCCTGCAGTTATATGCGGTAACTGGGGTCCTATCACTCCCTGTCTCCTCTAGCTGCCTGTCTAAGTCACAGAATATTGCTGATGTTCACCGAAGATGTGGAGTGACATACCCTAATTGTCACTACACATACTGTAGCTCAGTGACATCCATTAGGCTGTTTACGCATCCTGATTGGTCTGTAAGCCAACCAGGAACCAACCAAGTGCACTGGACCCCTCCCAACCCTCAGTACAGAGCAGAACTCATTTGGGGACCCCTGAAGTGCAACGTGGCTGATGACTCCCCCATCAGGATGAAGAATACACAGATTTTTGTCACCTCCACATAGCTGTTATGGTTTTAAATTAAGGATTTTAGCCAGCTATGTCAGTCACTTTATTTGCAATATATGAATAATATATTATTGGCAGTCCTGTCATGGCGGTAAAACTCAAGGCTGAATTTAAGCCAATGATTACCAGAGAATAAGACATCGTCCACTTGCCACGGCACTCTTAGTACAAGCTAGTTTCTTTTAAAGCTGGGTCGTCTGCAAAAGACGGGTGGCTTATTTTACAAGCCTGTCTTTAGCTCCTGTCCCAAAATAAAATGCAAAGATATTTTCATTGTCATGGGATATTTGCATTATTAGCATTATCATTGTTTCTGGTGTGATATTGGTTTTCTCATTATTGCCATTGGTTTTCATCTTGTATTGGTGTTTTTAGCGTTGTTGTTTGGAATTTCATTTTAGCATCGTTAGCATTGCTTGTGCTTTGATATCGGCTTCATTAGCATTGTATGTGATTTGATATTAGCATTGTTAGCATTGTTTTTTATTTGTTATCATTAACATTGTATGTGCTTTGATATTGGCATTATTGGTGCCGCACATCTGGCCTTGCAGTGGGTTGTAGAAACTGCCATCCATTTCTGAGCAGTGCTCCACCGTGTGCCATCAGATAAACGCTGACATTTTCCTCTACACTGTACATCTCTCCAGCACCTTTATCAGTTTCACATCTTTGACCGGAATAACAGGCCATGTGGTCCAGATAATGCAGGATTCTGGCGGAGAGGATCCCCTCTGATTAGATAAGGATTGTTGGGCCATCCTCTTGGGGCCTGTGCGGGCAATTCAGTGGTGTTTGATATTCACTATCAAAAGGAATGTCAAAGCTAATTAAAGGTAAGAAAGACAAGCGACGGTAAAGACCAGTCTAGTCTGGTCACCCTGCAATCTTGTTAACCAATGAAAAGCTCACCAATGCTTCTCAAAGGAATAGTTTTCCATGGTAAGTTTCCTTCCTGGGAATGTCAAGCAGAGCACTAATATGCCGTCTCCCTCCACAGCAGTATAGGCATCATCAGCCGCCGCATTCATATACCCCTCATCATGGATGTACTGCTTTGCCGTTGCCATGGCAAGCTCCTGGGAAGTCTTTACATGCTTATGCTGTATGTGCTTCTGGAAAGTTCATCAGCCTGCATCAGTCTCTGAGGTTCAGGGCATTCACACCTCAATTCATTACTGCAATTAACTACTAAGCATGAACATCATGACGTCCTTTCCTATCACACATCCGTGAAGCTGCCAGCAGTACATCTTCATTGGTCGAATTGATTTCCACGCTAATACCGGAAAATGTGATTCTGCAATCGATGTAGTTGCTGCGTACGGTCCTTTTGGTGACCTGCCAAATGGTAGTAAATCTGATTTTCGAGATATGCACCTTCCGAGTGGCGCTCTTGTGTTTCTAAGGTGTTGATGAATGGAGGCGTTGGGGAGCACAGTTAATCATGTCACAGAGGCACACTGATTACCTGCATTATGGGATTTAATAATGAGCGTAATAAGAACAGAGAGACCTTTAACCCTCATAATATATTATTGAAGAAATTGGGGCGGGGCTCCACAAATTGAACGACGTTATGGTCACATTAACTTTTTGGCTGCCCTTCTCAGTGATAACTCATCGCAAAAGCCTTTTGAGAAAAGGGCTGTATAAATCTTCTGGTCCTCATACACTTTTGCAAAGGAGAAAAAAATCAATTTAGAATTAAACAATATAAAACACACTTTATTGTAGCCTCAATGTGTCAAGTCTGTGAACAGACATAAAGGAAGTGGCTCGGTTTTCTATATTACACGAGTGACACGTTTATTGGGATGCTAACACATGCTTATTAATGTTTACTCCTACAGACCCGGAGTCCCAGAGGAAGCGCACGGTACAGAATGTTCTGGATCTCAGGCAGAACCTGGAGGAAACCATGTCCAGCCTGCGGGGGTCGCAACTCAGTCACAGGTCAGTGACCACTGCTCCTGTCGGCCAATCAGAAAGCGGCGTCTATCGGCTAATCAGAGGTGGACTCCAGTGCTGATGTTCAAAGTGTGAAAACTGCAGTAATTGATCAACCTAGAAAATGCACAGTATCAATGGTTTTGGATTTACCTGTTATTGCATCTCTTTTTATGTCGTGTAATTAATAATTAGGTCTTTTTGTTAAGTGTAAATAAATTAGACATATTCGTATCATTATTAATAAACATATGCTAAATATCTGGTACTTTATCCATAGGTTGACTATGTCATGTTTCATTTTCAGAGAAGTATATGTACAATGGAGAACAAAATACAATTTCAGGAACATGGCAAATTTCCAAATAAAAAAGTGATAATCTAGTTTATGAGTTCACTAACAGATAAGTGTACAAGCAGACAGTGATCAGCTAAGCTGGGGAGGATAGGGAGGGTGTGATTCATTTAGGGTGGATCGTTGACCAAGACAAGCTCTGGGAAATAAACACTTCCAATACCATTTGGTTCTCATTTGGATGAAGGATATGTAGAACTTGCCAAAAGCGAGTGTTGCGCAGGCTATACATGTACTGATTTGCTTAGGTCATGGTAGCGGTGATGTTCTTCAGCCTGGTACTTTGGTGGAGCTCTGTTATTTCCAGCACAAGCAATCGAAAAGGTGTTTGTAGAAGCCAATCATCACTGTATTGATAGTTTTGATCCAGGCAATTGCAGGCACTACAAGACGCACAACGGTCCACTTCACCGTTTCCAACAATACCAGATGTTATCGTTCACTAACTTTGATTTATACCTAATTTTGAGGCACATTTGCATGTGCTGCCTCCTACTAGTCAATAAGTTCTAGTTACATTGACAGATGGATTGATCTACATTTTGGTGATAACTTCTGTGGACAATGTTGTTAAATGTGGAGCTGCAGTGTTTTCACCTCACTATGTTTACTTCTCACCATGTACTCCTGCCAAATTCCCTGCATTTCCTGACCAAGTTAATCTTCAGGCAGTACGGAATGCTTCACCAGGGATTTCAGTGGTAGGATTTTGGACCTGGGCCTCCAAGAGGAGAACTCGATGGCCCCCTGCATACATTGGAGTGTGGGAGACATAGAAATGATGTAATGTGTTTTTCTCAGTGTTTGTCTTCTGGAAAACACAGCTAAGAGACTCGGCCTGTCCCTTCTCTGATGTATCCGCCTGATTTGCATTGTGCCAAATATCCTCAGTAGAGGTTCCTCATGGAAATGTGGGGCTGTCAATCTCAGCCTTAAGGCTTCTGTCCAGCCAATGAACTGCATAAGCCTACAAAACTCCTCCCACATAAGAAATCACTCCTTCCACCACCTTTACCAGCCAATGACTTCAAATGAATGACTGCTATAGTTACTGAAGCCCATTCCAACATGCATAGGGCAGGAGGCAGGGAACACCCTGTTCGGCATGCTAGGCTGTCTCAGGGTGCACAGAAGCACACGTCGTTAGCAATTTAGAGACCCGGATTGTCTTTGGAAAGTGGGAGGAGACAGGAGCACTCAGACAAAATCCACGGAAAGAACATGCAAGCTGCTCCAGATGTTCAACTCAGTGACATGTGTGGTTTCCAGAGCATAAGCTGCTGCTTTCTGGTCTCACCACAACATCTCAGTGGGCTTTCGGCTTGGATGCCGACAGCCCGAGTCCAGACATTTAAATTTCTTATTCTTATCTATGACCCTATGCTTGATAGCGATTGCTTGACCTAAGCTTCAAAACAGGTTCAGTTGTGATTGTCTAATTTATCACCCTTTAATATATACATACACGGTAATTTTTCAGAAAATGACAATTAAAAATATAAAGAGCAAGCATATTCCTCCATACTGTTGTATTATCAAAAACACTAACAATTTTTAATATTCAATAGTAACAGCTTGACTAGTCCCAAAAGAACAAATGCTGGTGTCATTTAATCCTGTGAGCTCAATTTATCACCATGAAATGATCCTGAGGATGGTTTCTCAGTGGCTTCGCTGCACAGCAGGAGGAGAATGGATCATGTTCCACACGATTGTGCTCAAGCAGGCAAGGCAAGTAGTCATTTAAAATAATTGCAGCTTTATAAGTTTAACTGCCCTCAGGGAAAGGTCACAAAGGAGCCGGACTTTCGGTGCTAGGGCCCGATGGGGGGGGATCGCTCATATGAGCTGGATAACAGGGTCGGACTAAGGCTAAAGAACATGTGGTGTGGACTCCATAGCTCTAAATGCAGATCTCCACAGCAAACAGACCTGAAAGGAATTGGCTGGTTTTGCATGTAAGATAACTGACTTGGGAATGCGATTTGATGGTAGCTACAAGGCGCAGGATTATCAATGTGTGGCTGCTCGAACAATCAAAGTAAAGGGCATTGGAAACACATGCTAGTAGAGTAACAGGTCCTCAAGAGATACTTCACTCTTGCCTACAGACCTACAGAGGTGGAAAGTACTCAGCTGGTTGGTTGAAACAAAATTGTTGTCTGGATTTGTGCTTTCTGGACCTGAACTTTCCACCTCTGGTACAGATGAAGGCAGGTTTCTTGTGTCTGGGGCCCCTCTCAAAATGTCACCTTGCCCCCCCAGCATGTTTAAAAAAATCATTAGCTAGTGTGTAGAGTCAGGAGATCGTAGCTAAGCTAGCTGGTTAGCTGAGCATACTCCTGCTCCTAAAAAAGGATTGTGTTTATGAAATATTTAGTGTAGTGTCTATGTGTGGCCAACAGGGGTCCCAAGCCTCAGGGACCCTGTGCAAATGCATGGTGTGAGTGGCAGTAAACACTGCCACTGTCTGCAAACTGCACACTGGGAGATGAAGTGATAATATACAAAACAAAATGCAGAAGTAATGATGAAGGAACAGCAGGATGTAACCCGCGTGAGGAAAAGGGGGGTTCGGCGAAGACCAGCTGCCGGATGTCAAGCCAAGGACACCGGCGTTTCCCGGACAACATCCTCCCGCATGCTAGGAGCGCTGTAGCTGTGGGGCGTCAGGCTGGCTGCATGTGTTGAGCTGCATGCATCCTGCAGTGAGCCAGACATGGACAGCTGGAGGGGCGGGAAATCAAGCCGTCACGTTTCCTGGGGGTTTGAGATTCCGTCGGACCCAGGTGTGGAGTCAGAGTGGGCGGTTAAGCCTCTCTGTCACACCCAGACTGGGAAGACCTCTATATTCAAGAAACTTCATAATAAAAGCAAGTGGGACCTGCGGTCAAATCAGCATGTTTGGACCAGTGCAGTTTTTCCACGTGTCAGAAGGGGTAATTTAATGTAGACGCTGTTTGGCCGACATCCACTGGTTTTTGAAGTTCATATGTTAAATTTTACAATAATGAGCATAGGTCTCTCTGGATAGTTATATGTAAGGAAATAAATTAAATGAAAAATTACCCTAATTACGATCAAAGCAACACCCTAGGTGGGGACAACAATGATGAAATAAATTCCAGATCCAGGAATTATTTTCCTTCCAGCACATATCCATGATGAATATCTGCGTCTTAGGGTCTAGAGCAGCCTTAGAATCCCCGTCAGGGCCATGGGAGAGGCAGTCACTGCATTGCTCATCCTTGCTGGTGCATCTGGTTATTTAATCTTAAAAAACTCAAAGCACAATACTGGCAAGCGTAAAACTTCCTCGAGATGCCGTTTCAATTTTCAAGCAAGACGTTACATTTAGAGTCGCAGCTTTCAGTTTCTATAGCCATATTTTAATGAACGTTTTCACCTAAGCGGCTTCTTGAAGAATGCTACCGCAGGGATCCCTCCCTCAGGCTCGAACCTGTCACGGAGAGCTCTGCTATCTGCTACTCTTGAGTGGAATAAGTGAATAAGTTTCCTTTCTTGTGTGCCAGGTCCATTTGTGCGGTTACATACCACTGTTAAGTTTAAGCTAAATAGTTTGGTAGATTACGTTAAGTTGTTCTTCCCAGGGCATGACTTTTCTTGTGAGCTTCACTCTGCGACCTTCTGGGTTCTTTTCAGTAAATCTTACGCCACCTCATACACCCTGCCTAGATGAGGCATCAGGTGTGAACTTTATACCTGATGGTGTGTTATTCCCACCCACGACCCCTGCAGCTGCCTGGAGACCGGCGTGTGCTACGACAGCGACGAGACCAACGCCCGCAGCGTCTCCAGCCTGTCCAACCGCTCCTCTCCTCTTTCCTGGCACTACGGCCAGTCCAGCCCGCGTCTCCAGGCTGGCGATGCCCCCTCCTCCACGGGGGGACCGGTCTCAGGGACGTACGGGTCCCATGGCACGCCGGTGCGGGCTCCGAGTCACCTCAGCCGCATCTCGCGCATTGAGCTGGTGGAGAGCCTCGATGCCGAAGATGGCGATCTCAAGTCAGGCTACTTGAGCGACAGTGACCTGCTGAACAAGAGCATCCATGAGGACAACTATGATGAGGATGATGATGAGGATGATGATGATGATGACCTGGCCAATGGGTAAGAGCTCCTAGTGGTACAAGCTGTTTTGATGACCCTAAACCCTGATTCCCTGAGGCTGACTGTAAGGTTCAGGAGTGGATTAATGAATAGGCTAACCTCAGTAACGATGAGTTAAATTTGCAACACCTGACTGTCCATGCTGATGTCAACCTGTGGTTGCCAGACATTTTAATCCACCCTGGTAAGGTTATAATTTGATCTTTATTTGCCCTTGGATTGTTTAACCTGTACTTAGATAACGAGAGTTCGAAAAAGACCCACAAAGCTCTTCCTTCTGACTTTAGAAGTATTTTATGTAGGTTGAACACGGCTACAATATCAAGGATTTTAACTAAAAGGCCCTTCACCCAGAAGTCTGGTTTCTCATCCATTGCAGTACTTACCGCTGAAACACTTAAGCGGTTATAAGGTCAAGCTGCTTTCTTCACTGGATGGAGTTGCTATGGTGGGTGCCAGCTTTTAAAAGCCCGCCTGCTTATTTTCGAATAACCAGAGGTCAGCTGTCTTTAGTGAGTTCCACGTGTGCAGCCTCCTGGTCCCAGGATAATCGAAGCAGACCCATTTTTATTTTTTTTTGAGAAAACAAGCATCGCTGCTTTTCTGTTTCCACGCTGTGCTCATCTGCTCTCTCCAACCGTACCGCCGTACCGCCGCACAGCCGCAAGCCCGGAAATCCGTCTTTCTTACCTCTCTGACATCGTCGGTAGGTGGCTGGGCTAATTTGGGAGCCGCATTTCATACCCATTTGTCCCAGTTTGTAAGAGAAACACACACCACCATTTCTCCCTGTGCCCTTCACCACCACAAATGTTAATCCGTAAATTTATAATTATGTTTATGTTTATTTAGCAGGCACCTTTGTCCATAGCGATGTACAGGTGAGGCAAATAGCACATTACAGATATCCGGCTGTCAATGAGTCGACTAGGCATAAGCGCAACTAGGCTGAGCTTCCAGCGAGCGCCTGGATATGAGTGTAAGCAGTGTTGGTGCAGGAGCTACACAACATCTACCAAACTAAGAAAGAACCTAATAAAACTAAAATATTAAAATCAGCAGAAAGTGCGACATTATGAGCATTCGGGGAGCATGGATTTGTGTCAAATAAATTTCCAGGCTTCCTGTGTAAGCAGGCTAGGTTTGGTTGACAGTCCTGCCCGGTTCTGTGTGAAATGAAACACACCAGGGTCTGATTACCACACGCTGAGGAACTTTGCAGCAATTAGGCATGTTAGATGTAAACTCTCACCCCCTCAGCCAGGCCCATGGTGGGGTGACGTCAGATGAGAAGGTCTCAGTCCGTCCACCTGGTTTCTTTTCCCAGTTCACACACATGGACTCTGATGGCCACACTTGGGTTTCTTTAACCCAGGGTACGTCTTGGTTGTCCACCCTATGATCACACCAGCACAGCTGGCTTTTGTTGTGGTTCCTGCCCATTGTTTTGTTAAATCCCAATTCCTCCCTTCCATCCCAGTGGTTCTGTCGCCATCCCATCCGGACCATGTTAAGGCCATGTGTTTAGCATTGGTTCCTATAGCTATTCATGGGCGAGGGAAGTGTGTGTGTGTGTGTCTCTCTCTCTATTAGGTTTATATTACTTTGTGGGGACCAAATGTCCCCCACAATGTAATAACCTGTGATTTTGATGTTGTGGGGACCATTTTTCAGACGGAATATAGCCATGGTAGAATTGTTAAACTTATTCTTTTTTAATCAAATCCATATTTCTGCATCTTGTATGTTTACAGACAGACAGACAGACAGACAGACAGATAGATAGATAGATAGATAGATAGATAGATAGATAGATAGATAGATAGATAGATTTAAATACAGATACAGGGTAGGATTCCTGTTACGATTGATTCAAACAGATCCTGGTCCATGTAATGGTAGTTAGGTCGCCCCCCTCCCCATTGCTGATGACAGCGTGAGGAGTCACAACTTCAGCATCACCTGGCACCGTGCTGAGCCTGTCCCCGCTGCACCACACACATCTGGCTGACCTTGTGTGAGTCAGCGCTGAGGTCGACATGAGCCCTCCAAGGGCAGCAGCCCCTGCTGGATATTCTGTGGGGGCTTTCATATCTCATACAGCCTCATTTTGCCTGCATATGCTGTTTTTACTGTAAATCTATCTACTGGGCCCAATGAGGGAATCATGACTCTACAGGATGAGTGGATGCGGATGGCTGATGGTGCAGGATGCTAATTTTGGAGTTCCTATAATAATACAATGCTCTCACAGAACAGTGATTAGATTCACTGTTTGTTGGGAAAATAATGTTTTATCCAGAATAAATAAGGCACAGAGAAATGTACTTGCGCTAAATCCTCATCTCGAGCCCAGAACAACATCGACTCCTGCTTGAAATGAGATGACCGTTCGCCAGGGGGTTCGGCTTCTCCCAAAGCCTTCCAGATACAGTCAGTTCTCTTTCTTCTGATTGGTGCGTTTTGCTTCCCAGGTATCTACTGCTGTTGCATCGGGGATGTGACATCATCTGGCTTTAATGAGCCACATCTTCTCCCGCTCTGTGTCTGCTCTCTCTCTCTCGCTCTCTCTCCCTCCCTCCCTCTTTCTCTTGCCTGTGATTTTCTCTCCGTCCACCTGGGACTTTCTGGGATCCAGGCCATTCTGCTAGGGGTCGGACGGATATTGTTAAAGTGCAGGCTGTGGACAATCACATTACTCCTCATCTGGCAGAGCAAACACTGAGCAAGGCCGGGGCAATTGGGGGGGGGGGGAGCGGTTTGCACATTCAGCAGCCTATTGCGCAAAAAGAAGCAGGTATAAGATCAGGAAAGGCAGGCGACATTGTTATTTTTGCTTCCAATCTCATGATAATCTATCGGGCTATAGAGGCCCCTGCTCATGCAAAAATAGGGGTGGCTCTGTTGTTTATGGTGCCTTGTGGAGCATCCCTGACCCCCCTGAGAGTCAGAAGGCTGTAGCTAGCTAGCGGTTTAGCATAACATGCTGCTTCAGCAGGTAATGTTGGTCTCCACGGTTTGCTCCTTTCACCGTAACCTGTCACTCTTGATTGGCACGAATGTGAGCTCGCAGTCTGTACAGTTCTGCATCCCAGACAGAGCCGGCCTTGACGACACCAGGTCATCATGCCATTACCACGAAAGTCGGCAAGAGGCATGACCTCACCCAGAAGACACTGCACAAGAGAAGCGGTAGTTAGCCTAATTCCTTGGGTATAGCAACGTGCTAGCCAACCCCGACTCAATGAACAGTTTTACAATTAGAGCAGATCATCATGAGTCCTTTGTGATGTAATGGGGGCTGTCTGCTCTGTACCTGGCCTATTCATTAAGGATACTTAGAGCACAGCTGTAACCTGTAAACTATTACCTGTGCCCAGCCTCTGAGGCAGACAGGGAGGCATGGCACTTAGGCACCTGGATTCTGGGGTCTACACCTCATAATATTCCCCCATTCCATAAATGGACATACTCGTGCATGTGACACATTAGGTCATTAGAAGGGCACCTTCCTAAAACATTTTGAAGGAGACAAATTCACTTAGGTGGCTGCATTTCTGGAGGATATTGCTTATTCATACGTATTGATTTCGGGCTTTGTAGCCAATTATAATGTAGCAGAGATACTGCTGAGTGCAGTATTCTGTGAACACTTTACTAAGTGCAGAGTGTTCGGGTCTTTGGTTTGCCTCGCTTTGGCTTAGCGATTAGACCAGTTGGTCTTAGAAAATGAAGGGAGCTCTTAAAGATTGTTCCTGTTGCCGGCAGTGCTCAGGCCGGACCTGGTTCTCTGTACGCATTTCACCTTGCCGCTGTCATCTTTCCCGGAGACAAAACTCCATTGTCTTGCGCTCCTACAGCGTTGCTATGGAAACACCCCATAGGAGATGACAGAGAAATGGTGTTTTTCTTTCTTTGACCTTTGTCCTTCTTTATAAGATTTACTCCCTACGAAGTCAATACTGTATATTATTTTAGCCCATAGTTTGTAGGGGTAACCAAATAACCGGCGACGCATTTCTGGGTAGTGAGACATTCAGGCCCCCTTCCTGTACCATCATAGCAAAATTAGTCCTATTTCCTGGTGAATCATAACTTCCCCTGATTTGTGGTAAAATCATTAGCGACACTTCCTGTAGAGTCATTTAGTAACAATAAGAGACTCCTGAGGAATAGGTTTCTGCTTACGGACTTTGTTTTTGTTTGTTAGCCCCTCATGTTCAGACATATAATGCCTGGAAGCGTGAAAAATAGCTTTATCATTATGAACCATATGAAGCTGAACTCTGTTACAGGGTTTATAACTTTCATTACAACATAGCCTGCCAGATAGCTTGATATTGCTATACTAGAATTTAAAAAGTTTTTAAAAATCAAATCTGTATATTCATCTGTTTGTCCATATTTGTCCATATTTCCACATCTTGTATATTTCCAGACAGACATACACAGATAGATAGATAGATAGATAGATGTTTTACAGAGGCTTCCATGTAAACAGTCACATAACTTGGAGATCAGTGGCCCAGCATTCACATGGAGTGGCTAATCTGAATCCTGGAGGTATCTTCTGGGAGGGGGGGCTATGTTGGCTGATGGGTCGGGGGTCCAGTCCACAGATGGACAGCAGGCAATATTCTGGTGCTCCAGGGCTCCCCCTAGAGGGGGATGGGGAGTGGCTGATTCACGTCAGGGCTGTGTGGTTTGCCAGCTGAGGGGGGAGTGTGACGCTTCATCTCGGCCCCCTGATTGAGATATGCGGTACCGCTTATTTTGGAGCCCAGTCCATCCCTCTGAGTCAGACCCCAGGGAGGGGGGCCGCACAATTTTTTTACAGGCCGTGATTTCTCCTATGTAAAGACAGGGGGGGGCTAACAATGACCCGGCTAACTGGAGCACATGTTTAGTTTCACAACGGCCTCCATGGAAGCCCACCCTCCCCCCCCTCCCATGACATTAGGTCATACAGGAAATGAACTACAGCCACATGGGTGTGAGTCCGCAGTCAGGCTGCCTGGTCAGGTTTTTAAGCACCCCATAACAAACACTGCAGAAAACATTACCAGTGCATGTCATTTACAGTGCAACACATGCTGAACAACACACATTTTATTTATTTAGCAGACACTTTTATCTAAAGGGACTTGCATTATTGAGTATGCAGGGTCAGACAGTCCCTGGGGCAATTTAGGGTTAAGAGTCTTGCTCAGGGGCCCAATGGTGACATCGCACTTCTGGCCCTGGGGATTGAACTGGCCACCTTCCGATCACAACAGGACCTGCATGAAACACGCCTCTGTACAGACCAATCATGCGCGGTACAGAACGTAAATGTTTACAGGTTGGCTCAGAAATACACAAACAAACAAGACTGTTGCCTGACAATGGTTTGGACTGTGAAGTGTGAAGGTCTGTGTCAGGGGCGGAGCTAACTTCACTGGGGGCCCGAGGCTGACATGGATAAGGGGCCCCCTACGTGGGGCATTTACGCTATTTTTTGGAACTGAAAGAGAAATGAGCGGAATTTATAAATGATGTAACATCAATAATGTGCTAATCAAAGTGCAGCCAGCAGTAAAATTTACAGAGCAGAGTGGGGGCGGGAATGCTGTCGGTAAAATTTGCGGATTGGGAGAAGAGGGGTATTACAGCGGCGGATTGTTCAACCAGATTTAAGATATGTTATTATAGATCATAACATTTGAACCAAAATTACTATAAATTGCTTGACGTGGACATTTGATCCAAAACAACAAGTCAGCAGGTTGTCTCCTAGTGTGCTGTTCACTCCTGGTTTGTCTATGTAACCGTGTGTGTGTCTGTGTGTCTGTATGTGACAGGTATATCTTTGCAGATCTGCGGGCCAGTGGTCCTGCTGGACCTTCCTGCCTTTGTTGCGGAATGTGAAACCTGAGGAAACAGTGCCCCCTGTTGGATACAGTGGGCACTGTCCCTCTCTGTCACACCTGGGCTGGGTCCACTGGGCTCGTTTGGGGGGGGGGCGGTTGAGTCTGTTGCCATAGTAACCGATGCCAGCCTAGTGGTGTGTTCCTAAATTAGCCCAGACATTTGTGTCTGGGAGAAAGAGAGTGACCGAGATGGGGAGAAAGAGAAAAAGAGAGAGAGAGAGAGAGAGAGGTTTTCTCTAGGGCAGATGAAGTCCCTGCATGTATGTCTGGCATGGTTTTGACTTGTTGGATGAGAGTATGGAGGGTAAATTATTGTCTAAATGTTAATATACCTTCAAATACTTCTGAGTTTAAGGTGAACTTTTCAGGGCACTGTACCTCATCTGGGAAGGCTTATTTATCAGGGCACTGTACCACATCTGGGAAGGCTTATTTATCAGGGCACTGTACCTCATCTGGGATGGCTTATTTATCAGGGCA
>JAODLD010000044.1:13317082-13330877 GCA_026781065.1 Mormyrops boulengeri | reverse complement strand
TCTCAAAATCTCGGTTTTTTTTTTTTGGGTGGTTTTTTTTTTTTTTTTTTTTATTTCCCCATTGCTGTGTTACTCCCGTTTCGGTTTGTTTTTGGGGGGGGGGGGGGGGGGGGGTGGATTTTATACGAGGCTGGATGAGAAGGACCTTCCTCAGCCCTCGGAAGTCATGCTGAAGACGGGCGCGTGCTGTTTTTAATTACAACGTGTTAAAGTTTCTCTCCATTAATGGCAGATCAAAGCCGTGTTCCTTGGATAACCCCTGCTTCCTGAGGACTCCAGTAAAAAGGAAACGCGTGGTGTAATATACTACCTCGTGAAAGGTTCAGAGTCTGCCTTGAGCTTCCCGAGTCGACAAATACGGCTGTCTGTCACCTGGACGATTGGCAAAGACGTCTATCTGAAGTCCATCTGTCTAGGCATGTGAGAATTCCCTGGCTTTGGAGCAGTCAGGCTCTGTGCCTAGGGCTCCACCTGCTGGCCAGATGGCAGAACTGTATCTTTGCGGTAAGCCTTTCGGTGTTCCGCTATGAATTACTCAAAAGGTGTCTTCCATATCTGTGGCTTATCTTCTGACCTGACGTGTATGCAGTCTGGGGTCGTGATTCAGCGTCTTTCCCTCGGTGACCCACATGGTGCCATTTAGCTGTCTTTGTTCGCACATGTTGTTTAAATTAACACTAATCATCCACTTAAGTCGCTGTTGCCGTTAAATTGGTCTGGATATCTAATTGCCTCGCTCTGTTTAGCGATTTCAAGCTTCAGCAAATTAAGGTGGAAGCTGAAATGGTGGCTATGAGCCGATGTGAGGAAAGCTATACTAGATACTATAATACGGTTGTGGGGGGGGGCGGTGAGGGTACAGATTCAGATCCCACTGCCTGGTTGTGCTGGGAAGGAGCTGGAATGAGTCAGCTGGATCCCATTGTCATTTATGGATCTGCAGAGCTGTGAACACACTCTCTGTCTCTAGCACTGAGATCCATATGGGCTTCATAAACCCCAACGCTGACCCCACCGGGGCCGGCTGGGCCGTATTTGATGTAGAAAAGCTGTTTTGCGGGGTGGTGAGTGTGTACGCGGCTGTGCGTTAATGAGAGGGGCCCGGCGAGCCCTGCTGAAGAGATTAAAGACCTCGTCATCTCTCTCAGGGCGATCGTGACAGGAGGGTGTACTATCTCACTCTGGCATGCCGTGATGATTAACACATCCTCACCTAAACTCACAAACACACCCAAACCAGATGCTGGGCTGCTGGTGGGCCCCGATATTTACCTAAATAAATCACCCCCCCTCCCGCCTGATCTGACCCAGGTTCGTCCTTGAACGCCATATTTCCAAGCCAACCTGAAGGCTGTGTGTTTGCCTGTCTACTACACGGAGAACGGTAATGGAAAGTTCCAGATTCTCAGCAGGAGTGTACCGTAGGGGAGGCAAGGCTGATGCGTCGTATCTTATTTTTACAGGAGTGTTTTTTTTTTCCCGCGCCATGAAGGCAGTCTTTGTTAGGACGTGATGGTGGCATCATAATTTTATAATTCAGATGGAACCAGTTTACCCAACATGGGCCCCCACTGGTAGCACATTAATCATTAATCTCCCACTTTCCGATCTTTGAACTTTGACCCCCATTCCGAGAAGTTTTCTTAAGCTGTGAGGCCTGACAGTAGCCGCCCATTACCCCCTTAGTCAGGCCGCCGGGGGGATTGATACACAATAGAGGAAATTCACAGCTAGTTAAAATGTTAAAGGAGTCCCAGGCTGGTATGTGCTGAGACCCCCCCCCAGATCCTGACCCCAGCTCTCCCTCTTCACTGGTAACAATGGACAAGCAAGTTCAGGCAAGCGTCACTGCTGGTAACAACTAATAGGAAACATTTTTGAGATCAGTGGGAGGGTGGTTCTCTGCTTCAGGGCCCGTTGTGCGGGCATGTTGGTCAGTGACGGAAGCCTGGGACAGGCAGGCCCGCTCAGGCTTTCCTAGGGTGTAGGAAAGTTAATCTGGACCAAAGGTCTCCAGGAGAGATGGTGTCCTCTTTGAGTCTGGGAAAGGGAAGGCAGGGCAGGGCAGGCGCACCGCAACACCGAGGAAACCCCTGTTCCGGTGGGATAATTACCAAACACGTATCATCAGGGTAGACAGCACACGGAGCCTGGCTGACCCATCTGAATGGTCTGTCCGACGAGATGGGGTGCTGCCCGGCATGAGGAGGTGCTGCCCAGCGAGAGGGTGTGCTGCCTGGCGTGAGGAGGTGCTGCCCGGTGTGAGGGGGTGCTGCCCGGCGTGAGGGGGGTGCCGCCAGGCAGGAGATTAGGTCTTTGTTCTCAGGGAGTAAGGAATACCAGCAGCTCACAGCTCCATGACATACACTCCCCTCTCTAACCAAACCAAGGGGGATCCTTATTCACGCTGACCCAGACTCGTGGGGGGGGGGGCGGGGGGGTCCAAAACACTGCCCCGCCACCCAGATAGTCAAGTCAAGTCAAACTGTATTGTCCTTTCCCAGCACACAGAGGAAGGAAATGATCTTTTTCCAAGACTTTAAAAATGGCTTAAGACACAACATCATAAGTTATGCAGTAATGAATAAATAAACAGATATGCTTTTTCAACAAGGGCTGTGCAGTGGGTTTCACTGCACTTTATCTCAGATTAGAGATATGCATGTAAACAGCCCACAGTGGAAGTACAGTGTAAGGCAGTTCTTCCGCTATTGTTACGTGCATCTGCTGCATGAAGTGACCAGTGCAGACAGTTGGAAAATAGTTATCATTTCTAGCTGATAGGTGGTGTTACAGACAGTGCTGTGAGGTGGAGATATGTTGAGGTGCCTGATGGTGCGAGGAAAGAAGCCGCCACAAAATCTCGCGCAGCTGGTCCGGAAATAAGGGGATTTCATTTTTCCCTGCTTTGCCGGTAGGAGTAACGTCAGAGAGAAGCACGGCAGGGGGGCCGTCTCAGCGGGAATCCCGGTCACGGCATTTTCCTGAGGGCTTAGGCCCCCGTCAGCATCACAGCAGAGCACTAAGTGAATGGATTAACACACATTCACAGCATTCGGGATTAGAGGATTGCAGCACTGCGGGATTTACAGCTTCACAAAAAGTCGTTAATGCAACTTAATAGGCCCCTCATTACGACAAACTCGTGGTATATTTTATCTTAGTATGTGTCCACGTCCTGAATGTGTGCGCAGGACACCCTGTGAGGCAGCAGCCTTTTCGGTGAACGTACAACATTTGTGGCATCGAACCGTCACTCATTGGGGGTTAAAACCTAAACGCAGAGAAGCAACGTGTGATTTTTGCAGTCGATGATTCCGGCCTGCCCGGCATGCTCACGCGCAGGAAAACAAAAGGTCCGGGTGCGAATGTTAATGAGGCCAGGACTCATTAATTAACGGCTTTACCTGTACGCCAGATGGGATTGGCGTGTGTCCCCGATACCAGTGTGCTAGCAAGCTCTGTTCCCCAAACGGCTGCCTTGTACCTAGTGTCTTCTTCCCATAGCACACGCCCAGCCACCCTGGGGTTTTTACCGCCTTTACTCTCCCATACACGCACTTTCATTTCGTTTTCAGCCTCATTTTCAACAGGAACACATGAGTCATCGTTAATTCCTTTTTTGGCACGCTGTTATGTGCTGGTAATCCTCTAACATTCTACTTTCACCCATCACAGTACCTGCTACCAGAGGCATACCAGGGAACATGATAGGTCTGTGTGCAGATATTCACTAGTGTTTTATTTCAAGTTTACATTAGGCAGAGAGTGTCTGGCTTTGCTCTTTATTGAGTGTCAGTCAGGTTCTCTCTCATCTTATTTGAGCTACGCACAAAGATAACATTTTCCAGCAGAATCACATTTTACGTTAATTTAGCAGATACTTTTACTTAAAGCATACATACCTTTTTTTGTTCAGAGAGCAGGGTCAGTTGGGATTAAGGGCCTTGCTCGGGGGGGCAAATGGTGACATCACTCTGTCACCCAGGGCATTCGAATTGGTGATATTATGATTAAAGACACGGGTGTCCTGACCCACTGAGCCATACACCACAGAACTCCCGCTCAGATTTAATCCCACTACCTATGCTTATTGACACACTCTTACTCCATCGTGTGCATAGATGTCAAGCTGGACTAAAAAAAAATAGAAACTTCCTAACTGGCAAAGGGTTGGTGAGTCCGGTGGCTCTGGAAGCCAAAGAACACACCTTTACAGGGTGCAGGGGGAGATGGTACAGAGAGCACATTGTGTCTATGGGAGATGGTTAGCATTAGCAGAAGATGTGTCCTTGGAGAGGAACCTCGACTCCTGCTTCTGCTTCTCGCTCTAGCATGACCTCCACATCCTGGTCTGCTCAAACCCACCGTGAAGTGAACCGTGGGATTCCTGTGAAGGAGAAGACTATAGGCTCACACAAACAGCTCCGGCCATAAACCACTTTCCCCACAGCGTCGTGGCTAATGTGCATCACGCTGCTGTTTCCGATACGGTCCTGATTGGCATATACACAGCTCCAGGCCCGACCACCCGGTACCTTAAATCCCATCTGATCTGATTTCCTCAGTAGCCTCAAAGTCCATTTACTCACGTACATTCTTTCATCAGACAAAGTCTACCTTATTCTCGCGATCTATTTATTTATCTATTTATTTATGTATCCTTTTAAATTTTTTTTCCTCTTTGGCTCTGCTTTAAGTCTGGAACTTTAGGAAAAACTGTTTTGTAGAAACAGATTGATTGTAGAAATTAACAAGTAAGCTCTAAAACACAGTTACTGGGGTTCCTCTGAACTTAAAATTGCTTCTGAGCAGGCCAGGCCTTGGTCACAAAGAGAGAAGATGACAGGTCACAAGGAACAGCTGGATGGATGCAGCAGGTCCTGGTAGATATTTCAGCACTGTTTCCTGTCACATTGCCTCTGTAGAGCTCATAGCCAGAGGACAAAACGGAAACATAAAATGGTTTTGATAAGACACTGATGCCTCTTTTTGAACATATCTTCTCTTTCGATTGCATTGTCTTGTGAGCAAGCAAAACTGCTCTGGCAAAGCTGTGGATCCAGCTGATGTGATCCGTTCGGATGCTCTTGTTGATATCTAAAACTCGCTCACTCCCTGCACCTGTTGTCCTGTGTGTTGTCTTGCAAGGCTTAAACCTCAGTGCCTGTGATCGGAAGGTTGTTGGTTTGAATCCTGTGTTCAGCAGAGTAGTCACAGTAGTAAGTAAGTAACAAGTTAGGCCCTTGAGTAAGGCCTTTAACCCCCTGAAAAATGCTCTGGATTGCTGCATTCTGACTCCAAGCTTCACTCTCACCTCTATGTATGTGTGTGTGTGTCTTTAAAAAGGAGAGCATGATGGGATATGCAGACATCATATCCTACTGTACCTCTTCTTGGGCGAAAGGCAAATAAAGGTTCCTGTCCAATTCCTGAAAAGCGGCGGCCCCCGCCTCTAAATTGCAAGGGTCCTGTTATTTCTCCACATGTTGTCCCCAGTTACCCAAATTAGACTAGGCCATTCTGACAAGAGATCCTCATTACGGCACCATCAGGTGGATGGTGACTGGCGGCACAAAGAGATGAGTGAGTCACACGTCAGTGGGCCCACAGACGGGACCTGAACTTGCATGTGTCACAGGTGGGGTTCATTAAGGAGCAGGTGAGGTGCAGGGCAGCGCCTGTCCGCCCCGTGTTCTGCAGAAGAGAGACTGATCTGCTCCTCTGCCACTTTGCCTCGCCTTCTCTCTGAATCATCGATTTGTCTTAGTAATTTTCATCCAGATCAGCTTGTGGTGTATCACAAGTTGGACTGTCAAAGTTAATGTTTTAACATATTATGCTTAATATTAAAGTCACAGCACATTATTACTTCCTTGGTCACATTAACTTTTATTGTGTTCATTTTGAAACCACTATGGGAGAACACTATGAGCAAAGCCTGTTAATAGGACTACCTAACGATTAATTTTTTTAAATCGCGATTAATTGTTACCTAGGGGATTAATTATGTAATTAATCATACACCTTGGCGATAAATTGCATGTACAATCATGTTGCAAATTATGTTTAATTTTATTTTAAAATCCTTGCTCATACTGTTCTTTCATTGGGCATATCAAAATTAAGGAACGATCAAAGAATTAATAATGCGTTATGACTTTAAGATGAACGCTAACCTGGTAAAGCATTAAATATGGCAGCCCTAGTCACCAGTGAAGTGGCTCAGGATGAGTTTCCTAAACTGTTTGCTGGAGTAACTGCCTTTTGGGACATGCATAAGCCATTTCAGGCCATTTCAGTGTTTCCCAATCCGGTCCTCAGGGACCCACAGATAGTCTACATTTTTTGCTCCCTCACAGCTCTGGGAGCTCAGAGGGAGCAAAAATGTGGACTGTCTGGCAAGGATCTTGGAGGGAGCAAAAACGTGGACCGGCTATGGGTCCCCGAGGACCGGTTTAGGAAACACTGCTCTATGCCATGGCCTGCAGATCACCATCTGCCCATTTTCCATGGTTTCATCAGCATCGGTGTAGAACTTCTGCTTTCTTATTGGACGTACGATTGAAAAATATTAGAAGCCCCTCACTGGAAAATTTTGTCTGCATTTTATGCACACATTAATGGATAATCCCTGCAGCTCTCAATTTCGATGCATAAAAAGAGAAGAGATTGACAAACAAATGTGCGCTTAAATTTTGTAACATCCTTTAAAGTAAGAAAACATCTCTTCAAAGCCAAATCCCCTAGGGAAAGTACACCATGCTGTGGTGTGACCATGTTATTATGCACAAGCCTGTTTTTACCATTTTTAACATTCATAAAACCGCTAATTTGTTAGGTGCTTTCTGTCTGTATTCTATACCACCACGCTGCTGTTTTACTCATTATCTATCCGGAGCTGGTTTTTTTTTTTTTTGCTTAGCTGCCATGTGAAAGTCTCGTCTTCCAGGGCACTCTGCGGGGGAAACAAGTGCCACGTTTTAAGGAGACCCTGCGGGGCATATAAGGAAGCCCCCACTGGAAATGGCTCTCCAGTGAGGAGTGCAAGCAGCAGCTTGGGATGGTTCCTGGGGGCGACTTACTGCTTCTGGGTTGCCGGACCTCTAACTGGACTGGGGATGAAGGCTTTAGTGTCCTTACGCAAATTAAAAAAAATGGAATGAAGCTTTATTTGCATTTTGAATGAGTACAAGTACATCGGAGCACGCTGGTTTCCACATATCCCATCATGCTCTGCTTTTTAAAGATGCACACACACATAAAGAGATGAGAGCGAAGCCTGGGACCTTCTGGTCGCAGACACAGCGTCCCAAACGGCTGAGAGCAACACTAATTCTGCTGTTTGCCCTGGTTGAGCGTGTGGGAGCATCAGCCAGGATGAGATGAGCCGCAGCTCCAGTCGTAACGTCATTGTCCTGTAAGCAGGAATGAGGCCCTAACACTGAAAGCAACTTATATCCCAGAGACAGACCAGCTCTCAGCATGTGTCCCCTCCCTCCACGACACCCCAAATCCCCCCACTGGTTAACCACTTAACGTCCTATTTCTGAGAGATACACCCCCACAAGGAAGACCCGTTTCATTATCAATTTGCTGGATTGTTCTACTGTATAGTGACTAAGTTCAGGTAATTAGTTACTTTGCAATCTATCTGTATTAGGGATGAGATCAGTAAATTCTGTACTCAACACACTGCTGTGGTCATTATAACGTAAAAAGAGTGTATGGCAGTTCTTTGGTGGCAGAGAAACCACAGTATCTCTCTGCTGCTTCTCTCAGCAGGGGCATAGCCTGCCTTTGCCAGCTCCGGGGAAGTTCCTGACTCAGTGCAATGAAAAGGGGTCAAAGGCAGGCCAAGCTGGCTGTCACTCAGCCGTCAGGCTCTAATACTCTAATAACCACCAGGGGCACTGAAACTTCCCCAGATCCATATAGATATAGATAGCAGGTTTAGAGATACCACTGCAACTGAACAGCCTTTTCACTGATACAAGCTTGTGTCTAATGCCCAGGAAATACCATTATGGATGTTTATTCTTTTTTTATTTGTCTACGTAGAACAGTCAATCGTAATAAAATTGCCTTAGAGGAGAATTTAAGTGAATTATTCAGATGGTGCCACTGCTTGTCTCTGACTGTTGTGGGGAGGAGTGTTGCTCTGTGCATTAGAGCATGGTGCCTCTGATCAGAAGGTTTTTGGTTCAAATCCCAGAGTCAGCAAAGTGGTTTCCCTGTTGGGCCCCTTCAGCAAATCCCTCAATCCCCAATTGCTCTAAGGACTGCCTGACCTTGCTCTCTTAATAGGATCATTTATTTATTTATAATTTATCTCTTTGGATAAATGTGTCTGCTACACAAATGTAACATAGCGACGGCAGGTATATAACAGTGAGGCCATTTTCCACACTTTTAACCGTACACCCTTCTAATTCCCTCCCCTGCTTCACAGTAAGAAAGCCAGCATGGTCAGATAAGAGGGACATTTACATTAATCTGGCAGGGGGGATCTGGAGTGAATAGGGGCAGGGGGGTATGATGAAAGCCTTAACTACACATGAAAAGCCCCCCGCCCCCGACTCCCCATGGTGCGTTCCTGCTTCCAGGACCCCTCCTTTATGACACCTGTTTGTACTGGCACGCAGGGAGGCTGAGACACCCCGGATCGGGAGAGACCCTCCCAGACTGGCCATGGCTCCAGTTTCACTTTACTAGGCTGAACCCGGGTGCTAACAGAACAGCACCCCCTCCCCCCACCACCACCCCAGCCTGTGGTCATGTGATCCAGCTGGAGGCACAAAGCACATTCATGACCCACACAGAGTCAAAATCAGCATCCAGGGCATCTGCAGAACCTATTTGGGTTTCACTCACATTACATTTTATCACATACAAAATGGAATATTTTTGTCTTTGAAAAACAAATGGTTCCTTTCCATTACTTGCTTTTCCTCCTTTTTTACCCTTTTTATAGCATATTTATACACTTTCTCCTTACAGTTACACAGACTGTGAGTTATATGTGGCTGTGGTCCCTGTTCCTCCTCTATGTGCATTATTTGCTTTTCGGGCCAGGGGTGCTGCTAGGGATTTTGGCCCCCAACCTAAAATTTTATGGCACTCAGTGGCCCTTGGAATCATTCTGTCTTTGCCCATCTAGGAAGGGGGGGGGGGGGTGAGGTTGTAAGCGATTAGAGAATTCTAATGTGTCAAACCTGCAATAATAAACAGAATGACTGTCAGTCTCACTACAGGTGAGGAACCGAAACTGCGCTTGTATCTCACGTTCATGTCTGATGTCAGGAGTTCAGAGAGTGGCAGTTTGCCCTTGAAAGGTTTGGAAGGTTAACCGGCAGAGAACGGCAAAGGTTCCCACCGCGGTTCGGGTGTGTGCACCTCTGCTTCAGCTGGCTTTCACGTGAAAGTGTCCTCCCACATATAACTGAAAAGCACCGAACACAAAACAACGGTTTGAAACTTGGGCTGGATCGGTTCTCCAAATGAAAAGCCAGTGAGAAGCTTTGCTTGTATAGATGAAAAAACTTTCGTTATGGTGTCAGAAATTCACGCTTTTGGCTTTGCTCAAAGCGCTGCGCGTCTTTCAGAGGAATAATCTGCCCCGTATACTGTCCCCATTCAGGATTTGAATGAATGAATGTTACGTTTCTATAGTGCTTTTCAAGACCCGCAAAGCGCTTTACAGAACCAATGGGGAGCCACTTCAACCGGCACCACTGTGTAGCCCCCACCTGGGTGACGCGAGGCAGCACGTCTTGGAATAACCTCAGCACGGCAGCGGCCTGTTTACTTGAGGCCGTATGACTCATCTGGTTATGACTCTTTACCTGTGATTGTAGGTCACTGGTTCAAATCCCATGGTCAGCAGAATAGGGCCAACTTTGAACAAGGCTCTTAACCCCAAAATGTTCCAGGACTGATGGCTGACCCTGTGCTGTGACCCCCAATTTTTACTCCCACCTGTCTGCTTTGTGGAGCACTATATGGGATAGGTAAAAAGACAATCTCTATTCTGGGCATCTGTACATGCGTGGGGGCACGTGTGTTTGCGTGAGGGCAGTAGAATGTACCAGAACATGAGCTCCCACCATGATGGGGAGTGTAAGTGTGAGTTACAGTGCACATTGCATCAATTAGGGGAGGCTTTGGATGAGGCTGACTACAGAGCCATCCTGTACTGGCATGTGGGCCGTGCTGGGGGGGGCTTTTTGCTGGGGCCTTTTGAAGTTGCCTGGGCTGGTGGGAGAAGCCTCCCTTTGAAGGGGAAGGGCGAAGCGGGTGCTGGAGATTACAGGCACGAAGATTCCCAGCTCCAGCAAGCGTTTATCTCCCAGTAAGTGATTCCCGGGGAAATGAAACAGGCCAGGGTCTCTGTTGCCCCACTGAGTCGGCCGAGGGGTAATTACGACAGCCATGTGTTAAGTTTTCGAGTTCAGTGGAATTTGGCGCCCAACATTGACACGGCGGCATGGTCCATCCAGCAGTAAAACAATGTGTGTCCAGTTGCAGTGTGTACCACTGCCTAAACCACTGCCCCCCCCCGCCCGATACAAACAGTCACTGCACTAAAGGAGATGCTTTTTCAGTGGGGTCACAGAGACAATAAACTCACCCCTGAGAACTGACACAGGAAGTCAGTCAGAGCACACCGTAGGCGGGGCACCACTGTGCACCTCGATGGACGAGCTCACGGTCGGAGACCAACATCTCCTGCATCTGTCCTGGAGAGAACTTTCTCTTCGGTCCGTGGATGTAGGGGCGATGACAAGTATCTTTAAGTCGAAGTGAAGCATTTTCACCAGACTTCACAGCGAAGGATGTGGAAAGCCGAGAGTGACCCATATTACAAATGTAACACGCTGTGAAGCCTACTAAAAAAATTAACGATAAACGAGCAGATACGATTCGTTGCTACGATATTAATTTTCATTAAGAAAACCTGTTCGACCCCCTGCGGCAGAAACGACTCCCTACAGGAATGAGGAATCAGCTTTAGGGAGAATTGAGGATCACAGCTGGCTGCGATCTGGGGGAGGAAAGGAAGGGGGGGCGGGCTGAATTTTCGGGGGTGTTCCCTTTCCATCCATCGCTTTCTCCATGTGGGAGAAGGTTTCTGCGCTTTTCCCCATGCAGAAGCTTTGACTCTGAACGGACGGGATTTTCTTTTATATCTATATATATCGAAGGCTTCGGGGTGGAGTTTGCCGTCTGTAGTATGGTTTTGTGATCCCGGAGCGGACAGCATGAGCGGGCGCGTTTTAAATGGGAAAATGCTGCAGTTGCCGGCGCAGCGCTTGGGAAGGACAATGCACTTTCCCGCAAGGTAAGGACGTCTAAATGGGGCCGGCGCTGCTTTTAATGCACTCGCATCGGTAATTGCTGGCCGCTGCATGCCCGTGCTGCCTCCGAGGAATATGCGTATATAAGGTGACACTGCAGTAAAAATGATCAATGCAAAACGCAAAGGTGTGGAGAACAAGGAGGAAAACGTACCGGCTCATACAGCGTGCATTTTTGGTCAGAGAAAAACGATTTGCGAATATTAGCAGTGAAATGGAACTGAATTACAGAAAACGAATAGTGTGAAATGCACCTACTTCATTTGCTCCGATGAATGAAATTTCGGAGGGATAAAAAAAAAACGAAGTGAATTTCCCATCGTTGCCGCTTAATTTGAGAATGAACGGGCAGTAGAGTCATTTCTATCGACATATACATTTTAATCTTACGGAAATATATAATGCGACATGCTTTATTGATACTCTGGGGTATTTATGGAGGGCATCCGAGGGGACAAATGTCAGTGTTTTGTTATTTGACAAGTAGATGAGTGCTGAATAGATTAAACAGCTTTATTGTCGCCTTGGGGGTAATGTGCCAATGCTTGTGGGCGTTTAAGGCGAGCAGTTGCTACATTGTAATGTAACCCAACATCAGTAGTGACTATACACGTGCGTGCATGTCTGTGTGATCGCGCGTGCATTTATGTGTGTCTGCGTGTGCATTTGCGTGTATATCATGTATATGTGTGTGCGTTCTGTATACATATGTGTGCGTATATATATACGTGTGTATGTATACACTGTATATGTGTGTGTGTATATATATATAATATATATACTGAATGTGTGTGAGTGTGTTTGTCTGTGACACCACTGTGACCTGGATTTTTCTGGATGGGTTTCCTGAAGGTCAGGGATGCAGCCTCTTTCACCACAGCTCCTGTGCGCTTGTCCACCGAACAAGTAGCAGCACACATCTGCAAATAAACATCTGGGGTACTCACTAAGGCACTTATTTTAATAGCCTGCATATGAATCTCTCTCATTTCACTAAGTAAGCTATACTCTGGAGTTTATTTTTGCCAATTGTTATCGTGGTTTAGACATATAGCAAAAGCAGGTGGGGGGGCGGCTGGGGGGAGATTAGACATAGACATTAGGAGTAAAACAAGTTTTTCACATTGCGGGAGATTTAAGACAGTTGTTTGAGTTATGCAGAGTATTGAGAGTGACTCAGACAACAAGTTTGACGAAGCGGTGAGTTAATTCGGCTCTAGGGGAGAAGACTGACCTGTGTAGGATGGCAGCGTGCCCATTTGTCTGCGGATCATACGTTGAAAATGCCTCTGGGTGCCCTATCTGAGGTATTACCTAATAACTTCATCTACCTGTCCTTCCCAAACATATTTAGCGCTGCTACAGCTTTTAGCGCTCTGCTAACCTTTCCAGGTGGACGGGGGCGGTCGCATTGATTTGTAACCATGTGTTCATGCCCTTTTTCGTTCCTCATTTTGGTGGGCCAGCCGTGGGTCAGGCTCTTATGTAATCCCATTAGTGCGGGGAATGGCCACTCAGCCATTAGCCACTTTGAAAAAGGCAAGTTACAGGCTCGTTTGGGTCTCCACTTTACGGCTTCCTGTTGTGAACAGGCTCTCTTGCCCTAGGGCGTGTACTCAGCTCGTAAAGGTAAATAAAACCGGCATTGCCTCCTGTTGTGGAAGCCAGGGAGTCTGCACTGTGACTTTTGTGGACCAGCTGAAGTGAAAATCAGAGGGTGTCAGCAGGTATGAACATGAAAGAATGGCCGTCTTGCTTTTTATGGTCGCGTTGTGCTGTCAGCCATTGATTGGAGGGACAGGAATGGAGAATATGGAGTCATTTTTTCCCTAACCATCCTCCAGAATAGAACTTTGTCTCCTAATGCCTTTATTACAATTGAATCCGCTTGATGGGCACTGCTAACCTTTCCAGTAGGATTTAATTTGTTTTTATAGTATAGCAGATGGGGACAGAGGTACTGAAATATTGGATCAATGGAACTTTTCTGGGAGACAGTTTCATCTCTTGCCTGGCAATCCTGTTAAGAAGGTCATTGCAGAGTGACTGGAAGATGATAGGGTCTGCCTCATCGTCTGTGGAGGAGAGGTCAGGGGCGAGCTGTCTGGGGATGGCTGGCTGGGTTTTGGCGGGAACCACACTCTGGCTTTTCAGAGGGACACCCGGTCTCGCTGTGGTCTGTGAAACAAGTTGAAGTGAAGCACCAGCTGCTAATTAAATTCTTTTTTATTACCTAAAGAAAAGATGTGGTTTTGTTAAGTGTCAAATCCTGCTGTTCATGAAATGTTTTTGTTCAGTTTTTAGACAAAGGGCGGTAAAACATTTTTTTCCCTCTCCCCTGGCACTAAATGTACGCTGGCACCTATTGTCACCAGCAGCTGTCCTGCAATAGTACTGAAGCATCCTGATCTGAGGGGGGGGGGGGGGGGGCCCTGGTG
>JAODLD010000044.1:13285729-13316982 GCA_026781065.1 Mormyrops boulengeri | reverse complement strand
GGGGGGGGGGGGGGGGGGGCCGCCCCAGTACTGGACTGTACAGTTTCCTCTCACAGACAGAGTGTGGCTCTGTTGGTTAGCAAACTGTTCCTGTGAACAGAAGGTTGCTGGTTCAAATCCCCAGGTCAAAATTAGGCCCCTAAGCAAGGCCCTTAACTGCCAGTTGCTCTAGGGACTGACTGACCCATTTATTCTCAAAAATATATGTCACTTTGGATAAAAGTGCCTGCTAAATAAACAGAATGAATAAAACGAAAGGATTGGAAATAAACATACTCATTGTAGAATACAATATCAGATCATTTGCTTGAATACTTGCCTGTTAGCAGAAAAGAAATCTATTTGTGGTTATCATCACATAAATCCTGGGCAGGGGGGTAGCGGTATGTGCTGGGCGAGTAAGAAGGCTTAGATGAGCCATTTCTAGACAAGTTATATGATGACCATTTCTATCATTTTGCAGTATTCTGTCTAATAACAGGTTTGAGTGTTTACGCAAGATGATATGAAACCTTGCTTGCCTCAGGGCACACCTGAAGTACCTAATAACTAGCCAGCGTAGAGAGTGTAGCAGTCAGAGCAACTGTGATATTAGGAGACAAACATTTAGAGTCATTTTCAAAGTTGCTCCTGTGCATCACTGTATTCCAAAAGAAATGTTTCGAATGTGAATGATCTGTAATTAAGCAGCAATACTATATGGAGCTGATCATTATGCATACAATAAAAGTGAACACACTGTGTAAGTACGCTATGTAAGTATACTCCTGTCATAGATCATTACACCCAGTGCTGCTTTGTAGCTCAAAGTGATTGATGTCCAGGATTAAGCCATTGAACTGTTAAGGGCAAGATAGACAGTAAGACTGGGATGCTAACCGGTAACATGTGCTCATCGCCTGGTAACTTCCTGTATGTGTACAGGATTTCGCTTTGTGTTTTTTGCGCGTTTCGCAAAAACTTTCATTTTTGAAGAATCCTACCCACCTTTACGTGGTTATGAAATATTTTTCTTATTAGAAATGTGTGAAGCAGATTATAGAATTGTCAGATTCAACATATTTCCCCTTTAGCTGGAGGGAAACTTTGTTTTTATTTGAGCAAAGGAAACAGGTAAGGGAAAATGCAGTAACGCTTTATATTAACTGCAACTTCATAATGCCTTTATAATGTATTAATTGCACATTCAGTGCGCATTATAATGAATTCGTATAACATTCATAAGCAGCATATAAGTATACCTTAACATCCTAACATACATTAACAGGTTTAATATACATTAAAAACAAATATTATATGATAATAACAAGCCTAATAATCATATAATTGTATAATGTTTGTCATTAATGTATAATTAAGTTGTTAAGGTATGTTAGGATGTTAAGGTGTACTTACATGCTGCTTATGAATGTTCTATGAATGCAATATGAATGCGCACTGAATGCATTATGAATGTATGATAAATGCATTAAGATGCAGTTAATGTAAAGCATTACTGAAAAGACAAAGGTTTAAGGAGATGTTGTGCATCTTGTGCCCATATGCAAGACAGAGAGTCTGAAGAACAACCAGCCTCATGAACATTTGAAGTATATAAAAATTTGGGGTAGAGACAATATCAAGCAGCAGCCAAGGGTTTCATTGGTACTGACTTTCAAGGTAGGTCGGTCTTGGAGACCAGGAGGCCAGCTGGCAGCACTGGAGACCAACATGTGGCAGGTCTCTGTTTTGAGTTCCAGTGTCTGACAATCCCCGGGAGATCCTCGGGTTTCTTTCAGAGCGAGCGTTTGGCCCGGTTCTAGCTGTGACATGAGCTAGATTCACACTGTCCGTGGTTCGAAAACCATGTTTGAAATCCGCATGGAACCCAAATTCGGGTTGGAAACTTCACTACTGATTCTTTGCAGTGGTGTTACGTCGGTGTGTCCTTAATTCCCCCTGTAGATGCTCTGTGATTTTTTTCCTTCTCGTTTACCCATATTTTGTTTTTTCTTGACGCATCTTCTTGTCTTCCACTCCGATCTTCTTCCATGCATGAAGTCATCTTCACGCACACCACAGCAGATAGTAACGGGCAGCCCTAATCATAGGTCTGCGGCTCTAATTGCAATGCCGGGCCAGAACCTGAGCCCTCGCTGACATGCTTGCATCCCTGGCTTGCCCATTACGAGATCTCAGTTGGTTTGGAGAATGGGAAGTGCTGTGATTCACTCTTTTTGGTATGTACTCTTTCAGCACTTTCCAGTCCCTGTCTTTGTGGCTCATCCGGACATATGTGAGTCCAGAATTTACCGTTTAATATTTTTTTACTTACCAGATGCTCTTATCCAAAGTGACATTTTTGCGACAGTAGGGTCAGATGGTCCCTGGAGCAACTGGACGTTAAGGGCCTTGCTTGAGGGCCCAGTGGTGAAATCACTCTGTTGATCCTAGGATTCAAACTGCTGACCTTCTGATTACAGGGACAGCGTCCTAACTCACTGAGCCCCACAGCACCCCCCAGTGCTGTTGTGGAATAATTTTCCTAACTTCCTTTATATTTCTATGCTTTTTTCTATATTCGTATTCCAGCAAAGGGGTATGTGATAAAATGCGGTGGATCACGGTGTATAGCTGCTGTGCAAACGAGAGCCTGGCTTCCCTGCTTTTAGTCCAAAATGAACCTGGAGGAGTAACACCCACTTATGGCTTCCCTTCCCCCATGCATGTCCAGCCAGGTCTGGGCTGATCAGACCAGTTGAGTGGCAGGCTTGGGCCTGCACTGTGGGAGCTGGGATTGCTCCGTGCTCGTCCTGGTGGCTGGGGTTGCTTTGGTCCTTCTGCCTTAGATAGTGGTCTAGGAAGATATGCATAAAGGAAGCCGCTTCCATGGTAACTTATCCATGACAACTGAAGCCCATATCCTCCTAACCTTGTGACATAATGAGGTAGCCCCTTGACAACAGTCACCTGTCTCTGTGACTCCAGGAATGTTCTGTCATTAGGTCAGGTTTCTTCTGTTGAGTCCGACCCACGGTGCTGTTGAGCTCCTGACCTTCGCTGACCTCACTGCTGTGTTTCATCACTGAGGTGGGAATGTGGTGTAGGTGTGGGAATCCTGCAACCACGGTGAGTCTGGCTCTGTGGGTTTCTCTCAAGGTGGTGTCTGTCCACCGTCAGATGTGGAGCTTTAGAAGAATTTTTGAATTAATGCAGTATGTTGTCATTTTAATCATGCGCTGGCATACTGGAGGGCGGCCGCTGCTGTTCGAAGCTCCCAAGGCTGAATTATGTGCAGTCTGCCCGAGAAGCTTGGAACGTCCGCAGGAGTCTAATGTATCTTCAGTCTTACCGTCAGAGATGGAGAGTTCAGGTTCAGAAAGTAAAAATCCAGCCCAAGTTTTCATTTCAACTAACCAGTTGAGTATTCTATGATTGTGACTCTTTATACCAGGGGTCAGCAACATGGTGCCCGCGGGCACCAGGATGCCCCCAAGGACGACATGAGTTGCCCGCGGACCTGTTCTAAAAATAGCACAACTCACCAGTGAGCAGCGTCTAAAATTAAATTTTATCCTGTTGCTATTCTTCTTTAATCACATTTGCATTTATATAGATTTGAAAATGACAATATCTAAAAAAAGCATTTAAAACATGTTTATTATACTGAGCAAATTTGTTATTTAAGAAGAGTGTATCAGACTGGTAGCCCTTTTTACGGGTCAGTACCCGTGATACTCAGCTGGTTGGTGGAAACAAAAGCTTGGTCTGGATTTTCACTTTCTGAACCTGAATTATCCAGATCTGCTGACCTTCTGCTGAGACTTTTCCCAGTGTGATCGTCACTTTAAATTAGAATTTTTTATATATTTAGCAGATATATAATTTTTTGGGTCTTGCTCCAGGGCCCAATGGTGAAAGCACTTCACTTGCGCTAGGATATGAAACTTCTGATTGTGACCTATACCGCTGAGCCACATACTGCCTCCACACGCCGCCCGATTTGACACGTTGACACCATCCTGTCTCTGCATGCTGTAAAGGATCAGCCACTGTCCTCATCTCCACCCAGAGCTTTTAAGATGTAGTGCTGGTTGAGAACCGCCTGACGTCAGATGGGAAAGCAAGGCGTAGCGAGCAGTTGGAGCAGAGAAACAGGCTGGCGTAAAGATCTGGGATTTTTCTAAACCAGAGGGACCGCCACAGCTTTCCTATAGCTCTTTGGAAACGAAATTCATTTCTTTTTGCCTTTTTTTTTCATAAGTTTTCCCCGATTCCTAAGCTCGAGGTCTTCCATAATGAAATTAAATTTTACCTATCGGAAAAAGGGCAGTGAAAACCTAGCTGGTTCTCTCCGTACTGTGCAGTAAAATGTGTGCTATTTTGAGGATATGATTTCCTTCGTTAATTTGTCACGATGATCTTGCTTAAGTAATGGTTACGTTAATAAGGGTGCGAGAGGAGAAAGCAGAGCTGGCTGGTATTCTGGAAGCACATTCTGGGCCTTGGCAGGCAAAAAAAAGAAAAAATGAAAAAATGAAAAATGAAATACAGTGGTGCAGCAGTGTGGAACTTTTGGCCAATACTGATAACCAGTGTTTTCTGGATAGTTTGAGTTGTAGTCATATTTTCTATTTATTGTCAAAGAAACAGACTAAAACAGCATTTGAAATCGAGATGAACAAGGCACTTATTTTAATCTTGCTGCCGATTTTGTACTAAATCTGTGCTTTTAAAAATCAGTGTCACAGCAGATAGGGTAAAACAACAGTTCTGCTAACTTTAAAATATCGACTAAAGTTTATATATTGGCTGGCAATATTGACTAAGATCATCACATCGAGCCGACCGAACGGCGACTGATGCCGAAATGTTAACCAATATATCGTTAATCTCTAATAAACTATACATCATTAGAAAATGGTATGTACAGAATGCAGAGAGCATGTGATTTTGTTGTCGTGAAATGAGTCCTGAAAATCTGATGCTTCTTTTGGCAAACCCAATAGTGGAATGATAAACAGCAAACTTAACGCATGTCTGTAATAGTCCTTTGTGGTCAGTGGGAAATGATGGGGAAAGATGTCAGCAAATACAGCTGTGTACCAAGTATTTGGTCACATTTTATTGCCTTTTTAGTGAAAGTTTCCATGAAGAAAAGATCTCAAGAATGTGGCGAGGTCTAAAAGCTATATGGAACAATTTGCTTTATGTCTATAGCATAACACTGGAGAGGAATTAACACAAGGTCATTTGCAAAAGTACTGCTAGAGGTTTATTAAGATGTTTCAAATAAAAAAATTAATATTTAATTTCACGTCTTCCAGTGTAAATACAGTCCCTAGAGATCCATAATGCTACCATAATGGTGTTCTATCAATATAGCTGCCTATTCGGTAGGATTAGGATAATTTAGTTTCATGCTCCAAATAATGCATTTCATTTCTTCTGTGAATGGCAGCGGTAATAAAAGTATGAAAAGCACTGAGTTTTCGAAGAATTTCTGTGAATGCTCTGTGTCATGTCAAACCCAGGATAAACATGTCATACGGCACAGACCCTCTGTATTTGATGGTGATTAGTCAGCTGATAGGGCTCTGGATTCACGGAAAACAGACATAAATACCACAGATCTGTCATGATGCCGCTTTGTTTTTAAATTGGACTTAATATTTTTGTGGAAAAGAATGCATTAGGAGTAAGTGAAGTATTTCTTGTGTACAGATACTGCAGGTCACCCCATAGTGTAGGTCATTCCATTTGCGGATCGCACATGTCAGCTCTGGTCTTCGTCTGTTCCCTCAAGCGATCTGGCAAGCTTCCAGCCTCCCTGGATGTTCCTCAGACATTGTTGCTCAATTAGGTTCTCCATGGCATCGTGTCAAGGTACACCACCCACGGTGAACCTTGTGAGTAATTGGTCCTGTAGATCCCCGTGGACCCAGGAGCGGCTCAGGGCTGGGATGTTTCTCCAGGGCCTTGACTAATGTCCGTCTTGCTCCCAAATGCATAAACTTCTCAGTCACAGTTACTCAGAGAGGGAGAGGAAAGGTTGCTGTTAGAAAAATAGAAAACACACAAGAGTTCATGTGTTTTATTAAGGGGAAGTACAGTCTTAGAAGCAAAATGGATCCACAATAAATATTGTACTCCGGAAGGCCTCTGTGGGTTTCAGAATAACGCAATAGCCTGCTGTTGCGTGGTTTCATAAATGGCGTCATGCCTTAATTAGTCCAGGAAGAGTCTGTTTCCAGAATTGTCAATGTGAGGGGTGCAGGAGACCTACAGCCCATAATGCACCTGTGTCCCTACATAATCTGTGGGCTGTCAGAGTCTGTCTGAGAATGTGTGGCCCTCCCTCCCCTGTAATCATGGACACCCATCCCCTGGTCCAGTGTAATCCTTCAAACAGATGGAGATACCAGTAAATTTGACATAATTACTTCAGTCCGCCGTATAATCTCCTAATTCCCATTGTGTTGGTCACCTTGTGTCTGTATCTTTTTTGCCTCATTGGAGAAGGTTTGGTGGAGCAAACAAACCAGACTAGGGTGAATTTCTCTTGTCAGCTGAAACGTTCCTGATTTGTCTTCCAGATGTTACTTAATCCGCCTCTAAACTGTATTTTTGCAGCCTTTGTTTTGAAATGCGATACAGTGCCTGAGATGTAACGGAAGTATGGTGAGACTGAATTAATTGCACGACTCATAAGCACCCTGAAGGATAAAGAAAAATGCTGTACGTTCACCCTGCCTTTCAATCAAGAGTATGGTTTTTAACACATAAAAGGACTATTGTAAGAGTGTTCACTTTGCTACATCAGAACGCACATTTAGCTCCTGTTAGCCCATTGCAGCCAGCTAGCATTGTATTCATGCTGGTAAAGACCACTCAGCTTTAGGTGGTCCTGTATTTTGCCTGCTGTTAGAGACGGCTGGTTCACTGAAGCAGAGACAGAGAAGCACCCTTCCATCCCAGCCTTTGCGCCATCTGTTCCCTCTACTCTACGATTCCCGGCTTCCAGCCCCAAGGCTGCCTGGAGCCTCTACAGCTTCCCCTACCTCAGCATCGGCCCTCGGTCGTGGTATACCAGCCGGAGGGTCACTCAGACTGCGTCCTGCCATTACCCGGAGCTGCCCGGAGCAGGCTGGGCGTGATGAAAAGCCGCAATGCGCGTCTGGCACCAACAGCAGAGTGGGGTCAGGTAGCACCATCTGCTGAAGTGAGCTCAATGAGGCCCTTTGTTCTGATAGCGCCGATCGTCAGGCGAATAAACTGATGGTCTTTAAGGTAAATAGTCCTGTTGCTGATAACTGGGATGCGAGCTTTCGCTTCAGGATTATTGGGCTTGGCGTCTCTGTGGGTGGTAGAGGTGCGTGACCAGTAGAAATGGTACAGTTCACGATTGAGAGGGTTCAGTGAGGCACTGGCACGAGAACTTGTGCCACTGCTGCTGCTCTGCATCTGAGACCTTCAGGGAAACCTGAGGAACACGGCTGAAATATTTGCAGGCCACACGGCTCTGTGATCCAGCCGATTTCACCTGCTCGTCAAGGCCGGATACTGAACGCTATTGTATTCTCTCAGAAACTGACATTTTTCACCCACTAAAATGGACGTAAGCCAACTGAGGCGGTCAGATTATTGATAATAGATCAAAATAACAAAGAACAGCAACAGGAGTTAATTTGACCGTATTTTATGTCCAGTCCCTTGGGAGTGGAATCTGTAAGGGCTTGGGCAGCGATCCTCTTCAAACTGCTTTTTAAATGCTTTGAAAGAATCGCTTCCATTAAGGTTCTGTTTGTTATGTCCCCCCCCTGAGCTTTAGTCCCCTTACCTGTGTTAGCCTAAGTGTGGATCCGCCTGCTGAATTCCCCACCGTGTGATTTACTTTGGCACAGGATCTGAGGATTCTGGTATGGTCACAACATCATGAAGCACCCCCCCCCACCCCCGGGCAGCTGTTATTATTCAACTAACGTTTGTGCCAGTCTGGGCACAGTTGAGGGGGAGTGGCCGGGGGGGCTTGGTTCACTCCATATGGTTTCAGGCTGTCAAGGGAGTGTCACACCTTCTGTCTACCCCACCCAAACATAGGCATCCAGCAGGGGGGGGGGCTCTCTGTTCTCCCCCCATGTTATATATTTATGCTTTACCGACACTGACCCATGTGAATGCGTCCTCAAAAAAGTAGATCTGAAGCAAACAATGAGCCTGTCTGAATGCCTATCGGTCGATTGTCCCCCCCGTCGCAAAATCTGCTGGGATGATGACGGACGACCACCTGTGGGCCAGTGTCCTTTTATTAACATGCATAGCAACAAGCATAGCAACCGTGTTGGGGCTGGAGCTTCCGATCCCGTTTCCACAAAGTAAAGGAAAGCAGCTGATTTTTAGGGATGCTGGATGCCAACATCCTCGCCTGTTCCCTGTTCCCATTCTCGGAGTTTGATTGCCCAGTTGCTCAGTTTCATCCTTAATAATCTCAGCTATGTCACATTTCCTTTGCAGCGAGTGTGATATAAAGAAATTATGGTGAAAATGAGTGTCAAAAGACTTGTAAGTCAGCGATTTAAAGTTAAAGAAAAAAATGCTTTACATTTTTACTTGCCTTCGAATTAGCAGAATATGCTATAGTGTATTTTAACATGTAACGAGAATATAAAATAAAAAACACCACCATTCTGTCTTATTTTAAAGTCTATTCGCTATGCTATAAAATAATGCATGTTTAGCTCCAGTTAGCCTACAACAAGCGAGCATATTTAGGCCAGTAAAGAGCGTTCATTGTTTCTGGCTGCAATGGTTTTATTAGGATATCGGTGTTTAAGCTATCTGGATGCTGCTAGGCTGATGCTGTCCTGCTCAGACCATTTCATCACCCAGCGAGGTGTGTTCTAAATATACACTGAATTCAGGTCACATTCCCCCCACCTCATATTCTCCAAAAGAAAAAATATTTTCTTTCTTAGTCTATGTATACATACATTTCTGTATGGTTGCGCATAAATCTTTCCTAATCGATTTGCTGCCATCCCCTCCACCTTACAGAGCCCCTATAATTTATTGCCTGCCTAATTTCACCATTATCTAGCTGCGCAGTCACATGCCTTGTGGCTTGTAGCTCCGCCTTGCTTTCTGTTTGGAGTTACTGGATGCTTGGTAGGTGTTAGCTGTGGGCTGAAAAATTGGGCTGTGGCTACTGTGGGCTTGATCTTAACCTACTGATCAGATGTCCGTTACCAGGCAAACACTGAGAGCTGGCGGGCTATTCAGAAGTGCAGTGATGACAGTTGTAACTGTTGATCCATCATCCATGTGATCACAGCTACAGTTGGTTTTGACAAGCTTCAGTGCACTTACTGCCTAAGTGGGGCCCTCGGGTGATAGGCTTTATGTGGGCGTGGCTCCGAGGAGGCATCACTGCATTATGATTGGGTTTAGGCAGGTGGGGCGTGGCTCTGGGGAGCCATCACTGCATTATGATTGGGTGTGGCCAGGTGGGGCATGGATTTCTCTATTGGAAGCAGCTCGGATTAACCCCGTTGCTCTGGCCTAGCTCTCCTGATCATGTCCCAGAACTCCCCGTCAGCTCTCTGATTTCCCATCACCTCTCCTAATGCCTCCTTTTCTCTTCACTACTGGATCACAAATTTTAATCAAGATGAAACCAAATATCTATAACGCTGTACACAAACCTCAGCATTATAACCATGCATAATTTTCAGTATTGCTGTGATCACTAATGTCCAGTATATTTATTTTAATTTATATACGGCATTTACAGATTTTAAACTGGCCATTAAGTTACTGGTTTGCATTCATACTGTTTATATTTAAAGAAAAAATGTCTACAAACTATTGCACATTGACTAGGATTCTATTGATCACGTGGTTTCTTCTTAACTTCAAAGGATTTGTTTTCTGTTCAATAATCTAGCTATCTAACAAATAATTACCGTACGTGTTGACAGACTGAGAGGAAGCTTGTGGATAATATAAATTTAAAAAGATGTTTAAGCAGGCTTTCCCCCGTAAGCCCCAGTGCAAGGCTTATCCAGCCGGTCTGAGTTTCAGCATGTGAGTAATTAGGGCACAATATGGCATGTCAGACGTTGCCTGTCCAATAAATCTACGCACGCCTGAGCGGGTCATGAAGCCTCCACGCCTCTGCACCGGAAGCTTGGAAGAGTGTCCATTTGCTGAACTCCAGAATGTGGAGGCGATGGATCGTTTTAGACAGTGAGATCAGTTTTGCTAAATCAAGGTTTTTTGTTTTTTTTTTGCTATGTATTAGGTCATAACTGCACATTGGAGATACTGGAACCGTCGCATCTAACACCGACAGTGACACCACACTTGACATTGCTTAGATCAGGCACCTTAACTGTTATAATGCTTAATCACATGTTAAACCAAACCTCTTGACCTGCTGTATGCACTCAGTTGCAGTTGTCTGCCTTAATGAGCAGGTGTGTCTAATATTGCGGTCAATTTCCTTAAGAAATCGGTAACGGTTTATCCATTTTATTCTGACGTCAATAGATAGCATGTCGCAGTAATTCGTCCTCGCCTGTAGAGGCTAAAGCTTGCTGCATTGTGGGCTCATCGCATTACTTTCATTTGGTTATCAGGCGATTTTGCCGGAAGTGGACCCGCTCCATCAAGCTCGCCAATCTATCTTCACATAAACCCCGTTTTCAAGCCGCTCTTTGAAATATGGAGAAAGTCAGTATCAGTTTCGTCGCAGTTCGGCTCGTATCGGACAACATCGGCACATTACAGAAGTAGTTAAGATACCGATCGTTCCAGACAAATGGAAATAACGACCATTCGTTACCCACTGCCAACGCTTCTCATAATTTATATTCCTAATATGTTTTGGTTCCTGAAAAGCATCTCTTGATAAATCTGGACGCAGAGACTTCTGCTGAATTACTTCCCTTGGCCAGAAATTTTTAAGCGGAACGTATCAGGTTGAATCTGTAAATCTTAACAGCGTCATATATGAATGGAGATGTTAAATGTGGAAGTTAAGTACGGATCTGAAGCTACCTGCTCGGATAGGCGCGGCATTTCGGCTGTTAGACCGAAACCGCTTCAGGCTGTTCAGGGAAACGGCGGCAGTTAGTCCGCTGCTGGTCGGTGCAGTCTGATGGATCCTCTGATCATTCTGACTAGCTGCTTTTGGCTTTTACTGAATGATGACAAGCCCCGTCGTTTCCCCCGTAGGGCCTGAACGATGCGTCATCGCATGTCACCCCCACTACGATGCTGCTAATCTCCCAAATCCCCCGTCAGCACCCCAGGCTTAACCCCGTAGATTATAGGAGGAGTAAAACTGCCTTCAGAAGTTACACTCCTGTGGTACTTAGTCGTGCCTAGTCGTATCCTTGACAGTCGTTTGTAATGCGCTGTATGGACAAAAGCGTCTGCTAAATGAATAAAAGTAAATATAAAGTATAAACCCCATGTGAACATGTTGATGTCTTAAATTATATGAATGCATTTATTTTTGAATCTATCTATCTGTGCATGCAGTAGGTGCGTTAATGTTTCATTTTCTATTTCATTATATTCTACCCCTGGGTCAGTCATTTTTTGGGACGTAATGACATTTATTCTTTTGCTGCCTGAATGGAATTAAAAAATCTCAGTGAAATGCGAAATGCATTTAAATTTTTGAACATTCGAGGTATAAAGTACTCTAGGGCTGTTGAACGGGAAGTTCAGACATTAAATATAATTAATTCAAATCTTAGGTGTGAATTAGTGAAATTTCATGTGGTAGCTAATGGTATGGAGAAGACGCGATTGGTTTGGTGGCAATATGTGGGTCGATGCAGTGTGGCACTTTTCTGCATATCTCTGTGAAACATAGATTTACTGTTTTAAAACTTTTAATGTATTTATGTGACTATATCCCCTTCATTTTGAGATTTCCTTTATACACATGTTGTCTAATCTGATGTTAGTTGCATTACCTAAATAAAATAATAGATAAGATGAACTTTAAAACAAGATTGCAAAGTGCAAACAAGTTTTAAAAGTGTGCATTATGCAAAGAGAACACATAAGCTAATAAATATAATTTTTAATAATAATAGTAATTAACAAATTAAGTGCAGAGAGATAGCACCGGACTTTTACTGCAAGCAGGTGAATCGTTCAGTTAAAGGGCCTTTGTTCCTCTTCCCCGCACTCATCCTGAGTGTCCCAAGGCCATCGTGTGACCTAGACAGCCAGTCACCCAGAAAGCCTCGTACATCTTTCTAGAGGAGAGCCAGCCTGGAATGGAGCTGCATGTGCCTGCATGTAGATGGGCCCTCGCCCTCCACAGCTGCTGCTGCTCTGGACTTCCTCGTCGCCTGTTAACTCTGATAATGCCACGTCTTTTGTGCTGGCTGGGAAAGGGGTGGAATCATGGAAGGACATCTACCACAGAACCTACAGGTGGTCTGTGGATCAGTGGGTTAGGTGGTGGTGCCTGTGGTCAGAAGGTTGCTGGTTCAAATCCCACAGTTGGCAGAGTGATTTCACTGTTGGGGCCCTCCAGCAAGGTCCTTAACTGCTAACTGCTCCAAAAATTGTCAGAAGTGGGATCGATGCCCCTGAAATTAGCAGCCTGGTGTCCCAACAACTTGTTCTTCCAGTAATATCCAAGCATGTTATTATGTTTTCTATTCTGCAAAAGGTTTTTAGGGGTTTGATCTCTATTAGGGATTATATCTGTCAGAATGAGACTGGAACAGACCAGATACAGACGGAATAGTAAATGGAGAGCACATCTATCTATCCGTATGTCTGTCTATACGCCCGTCCGTCCTAATGACAGGAAATGTGTGTTCCCTATATACTGCACCCCGCCAAATCAAACGGGGACACCAGGAGAGGGTCAGTCTCAGGTGTTGGGCGGTGTGCAGGGTCCCTCTTTGCTGACCCCCCCCCCCCCCCCTTCCTGTCCCCTCCAGCTGGGACGAGAGCAGCTCCATCAGCAGCGGCCTGAGTGACGGCTCGGACAACCTGAGCTCCGAGGAGTGCAATGGCAGCTCCTCGCTCACCTCACTGCCCACCTCGCCCGTCGGCTCACGCCGCAACTCTGCCGTCGTGGTGAGTGATGCCCCCCCCCCGGCCTGGCCTCGTCTTCACCACAATCACCATTAACGTCCGATGGCCTGACAGGCCCCACGTTGGATAAGTAAGATCTATTATAACCTGTGTAATACACGACATTCTCATTCATGTAACGTGGCTTCTGCATCATTTGAATGTGTTATCTCTGTTGTTGTGCAGCTTTATGGAAGATGAATCATTGCACTGACCTTCACACACATGTTAGCGATACAGTTCTCCTGCATTCTGGGGTCAATGATGGGATTCTGTTCATGAGCCGCTCAATGGAAGTGTGCTGAGAAATAAAATGAAGTTGCAGGCCATTCGAGATCTATAGACCTGTAGAGACCACGCGTCACACACACACTCCATGTGCCACTGTGGCACTCCACACCCCCGCAGCCTCTCTGGACTTGATCATGGCTGACCTGCTTCTCAGCTTCTATGTTTTGCTTTGTGTCTGACCCCAAGTACCACAGGACCCCCACTTGTGGTTCACATCATGTCAAGGATATGTTTACCTCCACTAAAACCACAGATTTGCGTGGGCCTCAGGTTTGGGGGGCCCCTGTTGGCCACAAACAGTCATTATATTATTATATATCCATTGTTCCCACCCCCCACAATTCGAGCCCTTCTCCAAACTGATGGAGGCCAACAGCGGTGGTGTTTACTGACACTCAAACCATGCATTTGGGTGGGCCCCCCCTGTTGGCCACAACCTGTCACTACACTAAATATGAAATAAACACATTCCTTATTTAGGAGATGCTGAAGCAGCATGTTCTGGTAACTAGCTATCTAGCTATGGTCTTCTGACTCTGCTAACTTTATTTTGTTTTTGAAACATCTGAGGGGGGATTGGGGTTCAAAGTGATTTTTTTTTTGCGGGGGGCAGAAATAGGGAACTGATCCCGGGCTCCATGGTGGTCGTCTTGCATTGTTACACCTGTGTGCTTGTCGTGTTTTGTCAAAGCTGATAGACTTGGTAAAGCCAGCTGAAGCTAATTTGTCAGCGATGTGGTTACTCTCTGTAAGGTCCATTGACAGATCGTTACGGGCGCTGTTCACATCTCTTTAGTAAATGTAACACTATGTATGTTTCAGTTAGTAAGAAAGTATATTTAGCATATTCAGCAGATGTGCTAAAGGTGTTAAGACTGCTATCATGCTAACCTTGGGCTAATGCTGCTTAGCATGCCTTTTTCATGCCCTTTCTTTCGCCTGAGTCAATGTAGCTGCCCCCTTCTGGGGCAGGTCCCTCCGGTTTATGGAAGGAGCCCAGCACCCTGCCAGCACATAATGACGCTCCTCCTGGCATCTCGCTTATCCACTGGGATGTGCTCTGTGCTAAAGGCTGCCATAGCGCTGCTGCCATGGCAACCTAATATTGGCAGGATGCAGGCTGTGGAACACTGCTGTAAAATGCCATACGGGCACAGCGGGCCAAATTAACCCAAAGGATGCAGTCGGCTCATGTCTCCCTCAAGCAATACACCATCACCCACCATGCTTCCTGAAACCACACCCACGAGGCCCTTGTTTTTACTGGTTCACCAGCAGGGGGCAGCAGACGTTCCTGTCACCTAATTATCTTGGGGAGGTGGGGCTGTGCCAGCAATCTCCAGAGGAGCCTGTTTCTTGTGTCTCTCCTTTGTAGCTCTTTTTGCCTCAGCTGGTCACATGTCAGTTTTGTACAGCTTGTGTCTGGCCACAGCTTTGAAGGATGTCATTCGCCATGTGAATCTCCAGAATATTCACAATGCCTCAATGACGATGCACTGTAGCTCTGAAAAATCCAAAGAGAGAAGTTTTTCCAGGGCAGTTCAATGGGCGTGGGCTGCTTTACCCAGGGACAGTGTGTTAGGAAGGTTATCGGTTCGAATCCCAGGGCCAGCAAAGTTGATTGTGTTTGTTGAGTCCCTGAGCAAGGCCCATAGCTCCCAGCTCCAGGGGCACTGCACACTGGCTGACCCTGCACTGTGACCCTCCAACTTGCTGTTACCGGTATGTGTGTCAGTGTGTCTCATGGAGAGCAAGACGGAGTGACTTAAATGACGCTTGCGTTAGAAATGCCTCACTTTCATTCGGAAAGCGGTGGTATGTTGGATTGCCTTCGCGTTAGACTGGGACCCAAATCCCTGCCTGCAGCCAGAGCCCCTCCCCGCTGCCCAGTCACATGGCAAATGGCATCGTGACACTAACCGCACAGATGAGAAACCATGAAATAGATCAGGCGCAAAGCTGTGTGCTCATGAAAACCTCCTGAAGACTACAGGCAGTGAAGATGCCTACAGATCTCTGGCTTGTTAGAGTCTCTCAAATTTTAATCAAAGAGACAGTGACTCTTCTCAGAGGAGCTATTCAGTGATCACCGGGTGAATACCCTCATAAAAGTTCGGAATCAGATCATTATGGGAAAGTGCAGTAATTATCTACCTGCTGGTGAGTCACAGAAAATGATTCCCTGCTCCCGTTCAAGGACAGATGATGAATGCTGCCTTTGAGCAGCCTGTGGGCAAATAGTTTGGATTTCTTCCCCATGTAGGTTAGATGAGATGGTGAACATTCCTTCATTGCAGGAGAGCAGAAGACCTTTAGATTGGTGAGCGTTAATTCACAATGACAGTGAATTATACAACTCACGGTGCAGTACTATTTATTACAGAACCGTGACCGGGGGTTAAAGTTGGCTGGAATGATCCACAACGGCGTTCTGGCACCATTTTTTAATAAATAAATTAATGTGATTGGCAGCTTTATGCATAATGATATCGGGGGAGTACATTTTTTGTGTGCTACAGCCTGGCGTTCCTTCCAGCTTATGCCATCATCCCCACAGTCACCCCATACTCCCACCCCCACACTCAAAACATCATTTTTCCATTCTCATCCCTTCCCTTTGTTGGTTTCATGCGTGCAGATAGACTTTTGATCACAGTAGTAGCTAGCTACAGAAGGGGAGCGAGTGTAAAAAAGGTTAAAAGCAGGTAGGTCATTTCAAATGCAATGTTTCAATGAGCTCAAGAAACATTATCAAACACACAAGCTGTTTTATGTGCAAGTTGGCTATCTGTCTTGCTAGCTATCAGTAGGGAGTCTGACACTTTGGCTAGCATAGTTAGAGTGGTATTAGGTCCTGCTGAGGAGCGGAGCTAGCACTGGAGTGAGGAGTGTCACTGTTGGTGATGACTGTCAGGAATCCTGTACAAGGGCCCCTCCTCCCCAGGTCTGTCAGTGTGGGCTGGGGGGTGAATTTAGATCCACCACTGGTCCTGCTGCTAGCATGAGGCTATGTCTACACTGCTACACCTTTGTGTTTATAGTTCTAAAATCTCCCGTTTTTGAGCTGAGGTGTGGATGAGTGACAACGAAGACTTTTGAAAACACAGTCTCTAAAAACGCCCTAATTGACCCATAGATCGATCTATCTGTCTGTCTGTCTGTCAGTCAAATCTGAAACGTGCTATTTATTAGTTCTGTGTGGCCTGAGACAATCACGGTTTTTCTTCCCCGCCGCCCACCCCTAGCTGCGCACGGATGCGGAGAAGCGCTCGCTGGTGGAGAGCGGCCTTTCCTGGTACAGCGAGGACAGCAAGGCACACCACAAGGCTGACGGCAGCGCCTACGACACGGGCAGCCTCAAGACAGAGTCCTCTCGCAAGTGGAGGAAGTCCCGCCCCCAGGAGACAACGGGGGGTGAGGACGGCATGCCCAAGGGGGAGCTAAAGAAGCCCCAAACCCTGGGTCATCCCGGGGCCCTCAGGAAGGGCCGCAACCCCCCTGTGGGGGTCACGTCCCCTATCACCCATACCTCCCAGAGCGTGCTGAAAGTGGCAGGTGAGACCCAGTGTCACACAGGGGGGGACACACAGAAAAAAACCCCAGTACAGATAAACAACACCACCAGGAATGATGGCATTAGTGGCTGTTGTTGCTTTGAAACTCACCCATACGAATGAGTCCTAATCAGATACAGAATCAGAAACATCTTTACTGGCAAATTACATCAAACATACAAGGAATTTGTTTTGGAATTTGTGCCCCAGTATAACACATAACATATAAGACATACATAGTTTTACACATACTTTTAACATTAGACTGTCTACCTACAGTCAGATGCAGCATGGGATGGAGTAAAGGAAGAGATAAATCAAGAGAAAGACTGAATGTAATGGGTGATATAGGAAGAGTGGCCCAGTATGCTTCTCACTCTTCTAAATCATGCAAAAGCTCGTGGGTATCAGTTGGTATTTCAGTCACCTGAAGACTGCCAGCCTGTCATTGAAATACTTCAGCACACCTTAAGAACATCTCAGCACATGACAGGTCCCGCGGCTTACGTGAGGAATTCAGCCACTCTGACAGGCCACTGAGCATCTTAACCTAAGTTATGATAAATACAGTGCAGCAGTAGCAGGGAGGATTTACACTGTCTGTACCCTCTGATGATGTAATGCTTTTTCAGAGCGGCCTGATATAATGTGCCCCCTTTTCCGTACACCCGCCCACGTCGACGGGGAAATCTTGCCGTTGGAATCACTCCTGCTTGTAACTTAGCCCCGTTCCTCCCTTCCTGCTGCCAGCTGGACACAAAGACGCAGTTTCTGGCTGTTTCCGAGTGTGATCTACATACTGGGGGCGGGGGCACGTCCTGCATTTCTGCCGAGATCGTGTTTAACGCGCTACAGCGAAAGCCGAAAGAGCAACGAAAGAGCTGCAGAGAAAGAAATGCTCATCTTTGTGCATTTCGGCCAGCCATTGACACGGCCCTTTGGCTTATCATGTAGATGTTGCCTTCAACCCAAGGTTGGCTTTGATGTGGACGTTTTACCACTTTTGCTGTATGTCTGTCGTCGGCATGTCTTGGGGGGCGCTCTCGAGGAGGCCTCCTGTCGCATCGTCACGTTGGAAAATGTCAACTCAATGTCACCATTGAACGCTGAGTCTGAACAACCTAAGCAGCTGGATTTTTACAGTTGTGGGGGTCGGTTAGGGCATCTTCAGATTTCATGGAGAGTGAGGATTTCCTAGGTGATCATTTGATCTGTGGTTTCTCTCAAAATCCGTCTATGATAAGGGAAGTGCCCAGAGTAACTGCAGTTCTGCCTTAAACTTCCCATAGATACAAATAATGACAAGAAACATCGTTTAACATCTTATCCAGGCCGCAGCATTTAATGATTCATAAGATCCAGCACTTCACGAATCAGGCTTACTTAACTTTAGAGCATTAAACTAAAATGCAAATGTTTGAGCAATCTGACCAGTATTTGGTAACAGTCCAAAACCTAACATTGAAAAAACGGGTTATTTATTACTTTTTTTTTTTACATTATGGTCTGTCTGCCTGGAATTTAACAAGCAGCCAGAGCAGGAACCTGTGAGTAACACCCTGGAACGTTAAACTCTGATTTAACACCCTGCGGAGTCACCCAGGCTCTCCCCACCTGCTAAGGTTCCTGCCTGTAAAACCACTGCGTGATGGAGGTCAGGTCATCATTTGTTTTGCAACATGTCAAATGAATAGAACATGTGAAACAGTAGCATATTTTCACAACCCATCCGCCTGCAACAGCAACACCTCCCTCGAGATGTGGAAGTGCCCGTTCGATCGTCAGCCTACTCGCTGTCTGAAGGGTCTCTTGGATTCTTTCCTGCTTCTGCCAGGACTCCCTTCTATGGTATATGTGACCCAGTAATTCTGGGAAGAGGGCTGTGCGATAACTGATCCGATTCCCCTCTCAGTATCAGGCTGGAGGGTGACTCATAATTTATTCACCCTTCAAGCAGAGCTGGTGGGATGTGGCTGAAAAGCGGTGACTTCTCATATTTTAATTTAAATATTTAATGTAACTTAATATAGCTTAATCAGTGCCCCAGAACAGACTTTCTTCTCCATGCATCTTAGAAGCTGCTGTAATAAGTTTGGTGTATTAGTCATGGAGAAGAGTCGAGAAGATCACCATCCATCTGACTATCTGAACATGAACTGCCTCCAGGCATCTTGGCTAATGTACCATTTTCGTTCAAGCTAGAAGGACTGTTTTTGCAAGCCTGCCCCATGTGGTGGAGACTGCCCAGCTCAGAAGGAAGGGCTCTGTCACCGAGGGCCCCAGAAGTGTAGATATGCTTAAACAAACCCTTAGGCTTTCCTGCGCCATGGGGGCTGCAGAAAGCTCATGTCAGCAGGTCCCCCCGCCAACACAGGTGCTGTTTCCAGGACCGGAGCCTCTCTGAAAAAACTGACCGGCATCATGGGAATGCGTTTGAGGCGGGGCTTTGCGACCACTGCGAAGGGAAGGTGGTGTCCTGTGAATCGTGTCATTTCTGTGCGTGTTTTTCTACTGAGATCTGAGGTGAGGGTGTGCTGGAAGGCAATTATGTTTATTTAGCAAAGTTACGTGCAAGACAGGCAGGTTGTGCATTAGAAAGGGATGTTGTTTTGAGAATTTAGACATGATTGAAGGATGGTTACTGAGATCATCTTTCCATTTTTTCCATATAGGCATTTAGGACATTTTCTTAGGATCTCTTGAAGCAATGCTCAGTGGTCAGTTTATTGGGTCGCCTGCTCACTAAAACCATCAGCCTGATCCTGCAAACAGTGAATCATATGGCTTCAACTGAATATATATAGAGGTTCACTTACTGTGTAGCTAATAGCGCAGAGTATAGTTGTGTATATTGGTCGCTACTGAAACAATAGACTGTTGTGAATGCTTTAAGGCACTATGAAGGATAGACATGTAAATGATAGAGGGTGCTGTGAAGAATAGACTATACCTGTGAATTCCAGAGGGTAATGTAAAGGATAAACTATACCTGTGAATGACAGAGGGTGATGTGAAGGATTGACTGTGCCTGTAAATGACAGAGGATGCTGTGAGGCATTCACTGTCTGTGTGAATAATAGAGGGTGCTGTGAGGAATAGGTTGTACCTCGGAATGACAACTGGTGCTGCAAGGGATAGACTGTACAAGTGAATGGTGCTATGAAGGACTGATACCACGTGTGAATGACAGAGCATGCTTTGAAGGATAGATAATTCATCCTGGGTTAGCTAATTAAAGTGGGATCGTGGGCGTGAATATTGCGGCATTCGAGGTGTTCATTCTGTTCGCTAACGGGTTTCGGCAGATCGTCCTGGGAATACCCCAGTCCCAGTGGCTTGGCCTGTTCCAACCTCTGAGTACCACAATGAGGTTTTCTGTGGAAACGTAAAATGGAAAACTGGTATTAAAAGCAGGTTTCCAGGAGGGTGTGGGCCACTTTCTGTTTAATCTATCTTTCCTTACTTCCTGTCCAGGGCACCTATTTTAGGTTAGGCTTGGGGGAAAAAAAACCTGGCAATGAAGTAAAAAAAGTGTGAAACTGCTAACGATAGAAAGGATACTTTGACTTTCTTCACAATCATGATTTTCTGTCGTTCTTGTCTCCAGCTCCCAGGAGTGACCAGAAAGCTTTAGACAAGGCCAAGATGGCGGTGAAGGCCACAGGGCTCCAGCGCTCCTGCTCTGATGCCAGCAAGGAGCGGGGGGAGACTCGGAAACCCCCCTCCGGCCTTGTGCGACCTTCTCCATCCGGGTCCTTCGGGTACAAGAAGCTAACCCCAGCTACTGGTACTGCCACGGTCATGACAGCAGGGGGCACCACCATCTCTGGTGGCTCAGCGACTGTAGGCAAGACTCCCCGCTCCTCCGGTATCCCCGTGAAGCCAGTCGGTGGGGGAGGAGGAGGGGGTGGAAGTGGGGGTGGCGGGGGGAGGAAAACTAGCCTGGATGTCTCCAACTGCGATCCCGGATTTCTTTCACCTAACGCCCGAACTAACATACAGTACCGCAGCCTGCCGCGGCCTGCCAAGTCCAGCGCCATGAGTCTGACGGGCCGCTCTGGTCCCCGGCCCGTCAGCAGCAGCATGGACACCAGCGTGCTCAGCCTTAAACCCGTGTCGCTCACCTGTGCCCCCGGGGGCACTGGCGGCTCCCGGCTGAAGGAGATGGCCGCTAAGGCAGGGGGGCGAGCCGGAGCTGGCCCCGTGAACCAGACGGACCGTGAAAAGGAGAAGGCCAAAGCCAAAGCGGGGGCCTCGGAACCCGAGTCTGGCCCGTTCAAGTCCATGCAGGTCCTTGGAGACACCGGAACCAAAATGCCGGGCCCACGGGCATCCATTGGGGGCAAGCTGTCCGAGTTACCATCCCCCAACACCCACAGGTACTTGCACTGAAAAGAAGTTTGATTTGCTGAAGTACATTGGAATGTGTTACTTTTGATGTTTTCTATCATGCTCTCCCTTTAAGACACACATATATGTTAGTGAAACTTTGGGTCTCAGCACAGGGTGAGCCGTCCTTCCAGCATCCCTAGAGCATTTTTCAGGAGGGCACAACAGAAATATGTGGCTACTCTGCTGAGCTCAGGATTCAAACTGGTGACCTTCCGATCACGAAGGCCTAACCAGAATTTTCATCAACAACGTAGCAAAAACCAGGGCTTCACATGCACTCTGATACTGACTGTATTTTTTTATAGGTTTGGGGGAGGGGGTGTATTCTGACCTGTTAGCTGTAGCTGCATGCATAAAGAGCAGCTTCTTTCAGGGTGGAGTTACATTCCCACTGTGACTGATGACAGGCAGCCTCTCAGCTAAAGCACGGGGATTTAACCGCCCAAATCATTCCTTCCCCCATACAGAGTGTGGCTTTATTTTCAGTTCTGAGTTACATTTTATTAAAAGTTACGGCGCTGGCAAGCATTGAGGTAGACTGTAAAAGTAGTAGCTGGGAGCCTTCTGATTGTTAAATGAGCCGTTTCCCTTGTAAAACTCTCCTCACTCGACTCCCAAGTGTTAAGGGTTTTGAAGAAAAAAAAAATGAATGGAAATTCAGGGTTTTAAAAGCACGCTTTTGTCTTTTATTGGCTGACACAACAAGGTTTCCTATTGGTTGATCACAGGCATGGTAGGATTCTGATTGGTTGTTGTGTGGTGGCAGGGGTGGGACTTTGCTGAGTTACCTCCGGGAAGCAGCTCTTGGTGTAGCCCTTCGCCCCCCGTATCCAAGGATGCACACAAACCCATAACCTCCACCTGGAATTTTAGTGTCTATTTTTATTCATATTCAGAGTGTTATCCCAGTGCCTAAACAGCAGAATATATACAAGTTAACTAATGTAATCAAAGAAATTTTGGTTAGTGTAGTTTTATTTTTTCTCATGTCACTGATAAATATAATAATTTCACCCATATATGTGAAGTTAATAATATAGTCAGTGAGCCTCACTCTAGATAAGGCCCAGGTGTTACCATGGGCTGATATCCCGATGTTCCGATGAGTTAATGTTGGTCCATGTCCAGGCTCTGTGCCCTGCTTTGGAGCCTACACCTTCCTGCCAACACGGGCATCTTCTGACCATCTTCCTTAATCTAGGGTCTGCAGCCGGAAGCAGCTCGAGATCGGAGAGCAGGGAGCCCACTTAGGTCTAAATTTAGACATTAGCTAACTTTGCTTTCATCGGTGGAGCCCATTTGAATAGCTGAATAATGATCTCAGGAATACATTGTCGAGGCCCCACCTGCGAGCAGGTCGTGCTCAAGGCCCTTAGAGCCTCTCTGCCCGCTTAAGGCTCACGCAGAGCCTCTCACCCCTGACATCTGTGGGGGCTGAAGGCATTCACTTCCTTTAAAATTGAAAAACTAATTCACACCCCAGAAAGTAAAAATCCAGACGAAGATTTTTTGTCAGCCAACCAGTTGAGTATTAAGAGTCACGGTCATAGAGTACTCAACTGGTCGGTTGACAAAAAATCTTGATTTTTAAAAATCTGGATTTTTACTCTCTGGACCTGAACATTCCACCTCTGCTCCTGCGTCTGAGCATTCAGCTGGAGTCAAAGGCAGGCGACCAACTGTCTTTATGAATTCCCTTCCGGTCTTGGGTTACATTCAAAATGCAGTTTTAACTGCTGCTGCTGAACTGGACAGGAAACACTTAGCACTTGGGGGTGTTGATGTTTCCATGCTTCTGTGAGGCCCCCAGAGAGCCACGCTGGTGGGGGTGACTGACCTCTCCTTCTCGTGTCTGATTCACAGAGCTCAGGGTAAGCCGTTGATCGGCAAGCCAGTCTGCCTCTCCCAGCTGGACAGCCTGAACTCCAACAGTGAGGACGCCGCACTGGCCGTTAACACGGAGCCGTCCCCCAAAGAGCCATCGTACTCCAAGCTCCAGGACCTGGTAGCCCTCAGCGGGGTGGGGGCTCCCTGCCTGACGCCCAGCCCTGCCCCTGTCCTCAACGTTAACTCCCCGAACTGCTTCGGCGACTCTGCCTTGCCGTACCCCCGCCTGTCCGGCCTGCACCGCAGCATGGAGTCCCTGTCCCTCCCCATGAGTGTGGCGCCCTCCGACGGCTACCCTGGCCCCCAGCCCCAAGACGAGGAGAGACCCCCAGGGGGGTGGCCTCCCAGCGGCAAAGCCTCCCTTACGGTTACGGAAAGGTACATCTGTTATTCCCACCCCCTTTGTCAAAGGGTACTGATGGAGGCTGACAGCGACAGTGTTTACCGCCACTCAAATGCATTTGTGTGAGGCCCTGAAGTTTGGGGACCCCCTGTTGGCCATAGACAGTCACTGCACTAAATAATAAATACACACATTCCTTATTTAGTAGATGCTGAAGCAGCATGTTCTGCTAACCAGCTAGCTAGCTACCACCTCCTGACTCTACTCGCTTGCTATTTATTTAGTTTTTGAAATATATAAAGGAAGGCAGAGGGGCACCAAAGTGACTTTCTGAGCTGGGCACCAGAAACACCAAACCTACCCCTGGACACAGACATGCTAGAATCAGAGCTCCGACATTAGGAAGTTACCATTTAGATTTGTATTTCCTGAAGCAGGTGTCCTGTTCTAAGGTACAGCAGGAGTACTTTGATGGTGCCAGTCTTAACAGCACCCCCACAGGCTGTTGCCCCTTTTGGCTACCGGCTTTCCGCCATTGTTGTGCTGCCATTTTGGGGCGGGGTTTGGCGGCCGTAAGGCACACCCAGGCCATGTGTGCCAAGCTGTAACATCTCCTGGCCGTGCAGAGTGACGTCCACGCGCCCCCTCTGAGATTTTCGGCTTCCAGAATGTTTTCTGAAGGTCGTACCTTTTTGTTTTTGTGCTGGCTGCTTCTCTGAGCCCGTGAGTTCTACCAGCCTGCTGACATCTCGTGTTTCAACTGTTTTAACTTGTAGTAAAGGATATCCATTCTGATGTTCTGTTTCCTTTGCCTCCAAATCGTTACCAGATTCTCCACCTCTTCCTCAGACTGGTCACCCTGCCCCCGATGCAGACTTGCCCCCTCATTTCGGCCAACGGAAGCCCTTACCTTTAGTGCAAAAGGTTTCTGTGACATTTACGCAGGCCTGAATATCACCGTATGAGCTGCGGCAAAGATATAACCCCCCCCCCCCCACTTATTCACATCAGCCTCACTTGACACTGGCGGCCCCCGTAGATTAGTGTGGCAGTCACCTCTTCTCTCTCCCGCGCCACCTTCAGGCGAGATGAGAAAATGACGGGTAGTATTTTCCCAGTCACTATGGGGTTCATGACACTTAAAATATTCATTTTGTGGCAGGGGATGTCCCGTAGTTGCCTCCACGTGGAGAACCAGCTCTATCCTCATGCATAAAGCGCGTGACCTGATTAACACAGCATAATGCAGCATAGTAAGTCACCTTACCAGACCTTATGTAACCTTGGCACAGCTGGTGTCATGGAAATCAGCCTTAGGGGTGGCGATGACAGCGAGGTCACAAATACAGAGGTCTCTGAGAGCGCTTGGCCCATGCATTGCCATGGAGATGAGTCAGGATAGTGCGGTTTACGATGTAGCAGTAACAGGAGCTTGTGAATGGCATGCATCGGGGCCGGATGTTGTCTCCTCCCCCCCAGATGTTCCAAAAACAAAATAAAAAGCTAGTGAGTCAGAAGACCATAGCTAGCTAGCTGGTTAGCAGAACATGCTGCTTCACGCATCTCCTAAGTAAAGAATGTTTCTTTATTATGTGCTGTAGTGACAGTTTGTGGCCAACAGGGGGGTCCCACACAAAGTGGTGGGAAACATCAGCTCTGGGCTTTGTCACACCTGCATGTAAAACGCGGTGCACTGCACAGTCCCACAGATAAAGGGGCTGTTTTCAAACATGAGCTATGCATATGGTTACCCCTGCCCCACTCGCCCGCACCAGTTATAAAACACTATGCGTGACCCTCCTCATTTTTGTTCAGTAATTTTGGACAGCTGGAAGCCTGTTGTAAATGCGGTTTATTTTTATCTACAGTACAGTAAGTATAAAAGTGGCCCCAGATGGTTGATAATCCTTTAAGTGAATCTGGTCCTGATACAATGTGCCCAGTGATGGATTTTAATTGCAATCTGGAGTAAATCTGTGTCCTGTAATTGTTTCGTGCCCCTGTTGTGTTTTGGCCACCCGTCCCATCTCTGCAAATGTGCCATCAGCCATTTAATTATGTCATTGTCCTCCGCTTCTCAGCTCCCAGAGGGATCGGAACACCCTGCCCAAGAAGGGATTAAGGTAATTCGATTTGTCACCAGGGGCTCGTGGACGCTGCCCCCTGCTGGCCGTGCAGCTGACCGTGTGGTTGTCAGCCATATGGACATAACCCTTCTCCGCTGGCTGTCCCTCCCTCTCCCCAGCAGTCGCCAATCAGAGGAGGAAGGGAGACGCCACTCTCAAACCATCGTGGGCCTGATGGAGTCCCAGACCCCCCCGCAGCTGCTGTCGCCCACGTCTGTCTCCCAGACCTCCGTTGGGAAGGGAGCTTTCTCTGGCATTGGTGAGCAGTGTGTGCTGCGCAGAGATACCATTTTGGAGTCACCTATAGTGTCTAGACAGACTGACAGGCAGGCAGACAGACTGACAGGCAGGCAGGCAGACAGACTGACAGGCAGGCAGACAGACTGACAGGCAGGCAGGCAGACAGACTGACAGGCAGGCAGACAGACAGACTGACAGGCAGGCAGACAGACAGACTGACAGGCAGGCAGACAGACTGACAGGCAGGCAGACAGACTGACAGGCAGGCAGACAGACTGACAGAGAGACAGAGACAGGCAGACAGTAGTGAACTGCAACAGTAAATAAATGACAATAAAGAGTAACAGTGCAGAGAATGTCAGGGAACGTATTGCACAGAATCCCATACTAATGGCTCATGATAGACAGTATTCTGCGGTTGTTACTGTCTTCGGATCAGCTGAGGTTTGCCTTTCCGTACCTCCCATTCTCACCATCCTCTCCCTGCTCCCACAGTGGCCCCCCCGCCCGTTGGCAGCGCCCCCCGCATGACCCGCTCCAACAGCATCCCAGCCCACGATGGCACTTTCGAACTGTGCGGCGCCTCCCCCCTGGGCAGCACACTGTCACTGGTGGATCGGCCGCGGAGCATGATCCGCTCCGGATCCTTCCGTGAGCCGGGGGATGATGGTGAGCACGCTGCTAACCTCTGCTCGACACTCCGGTGACGCTCGCGCTCCTGCTCTGCCTGGCAGATGCTGTTCTTGACAGCCCTGGGTTTCTCTCGCCATTGTGCAGCTGAACTACCTCACTCACTGCTCAGGCGCCCTCTGTCGTCAGGGTTTATTTTTACATTACATTTTTACATTTCATCCATTTAGCAAATACTTTTGTTACCTACGTCCCTACTGCTGAAAGCTTTTGACAGTATAGGTCTGAACCTGCTGAACATTGTAAATTGCTCTTTGCGGTCTGGCGTCGTACCATCATATTTTAAGCATGTGATCATTCAGCCACTATTGAAGAAACCAAACCAGGATCCCTCCATTTTGAGCAATTATAGGCAATAATTATAGATTATTGTAACATTCTGTATTCACGTCTGAACAAATCTCTCTTTTCTCGGCTACAGTTAATACAAAAATTCTACTGCTAGGCCTTTAACCCAGTCTGACCAGAGGGCACATATTACCCCAGTTTTGTATTCTCTGCATTGGCTGCCAGTGCTTTTTCGAGTTCATTTTAAAATGCTGGTACTGCATGGTCAAGCTCCTAAGTATATTGCGAGTCTTCTCCAATGGCACACAGCCAGCCGGGTTCTTAGGTCTAGTCAACCAGACCTTCTAGCCGTCCCCCGCACACGACTTAAGACACGCGGGGATCGTGCTTTTCAGTCAGCCGCACCTAGACTCTGGAACGCTCTTCCACTAGCTGTACGCTCTGCTGAGTCAGTTGACTCTTTTAAAATGCATCTTAATACTTTCTTGTTTAAGAAGGCCTTTAGAGCTGAGTTAACCCTGCTTGGGCTTTGTTCTCTATTTTTCAAGTGTCTTTATTACTCTTATTTGTTTTTTATATTCCTCTTGGTATTCTAATTTTTAATGTTATATTTTTTGTACAGCACTTTGTGACTTGTGTCTGTGAAATGTGCTTTATAAATAAATTTTAGTTACTTACTTACTTACTTATTCAAAACAAAGCTTTCATTCGGAAAAAAAACTGTTTGACAGTCCCTGAAACAATTAGGGGTTAAGGGCCTTGCTCAACCCTAGGATTGGAGCCAGCAACCTTCTGATCACAGACACACTGGTACATAAAAGCTTAATGTCCTGAAAGCAGTATCTCCAGGGTAAAGAGTTCTGCATTCACACACTGCTAATCTTGGAAAATTTGGCTAGAGCAGGGGCATCGTTCCTGCAGCCCATCCATCTGCCACTGCATGATTAGGAGACATTTGCTCCATTCAGGTTGCGCCGCTTCCATTAGAGCTTTAGGGAGGTGGGTGTCAGAATGGTTTTAATGCCTCGCGTTCCCTCTCCTCGCCTGTCTCTGCAGTGCACGGTTCGGTGCTCTCTCTGGCATCCAGCGCCTCATCCAGCTACTCCTCGGTGAGTATGAAGTGCGACAGCATTCATAATGGTGCCATACAGAAATATGATTGCCGTACTCCCGTCGAAAGAGGGATAGCCTGTAAATGTGTCCTTAACGTAATTACAGCACAGATGTCTGACTCCTTCATTTACTGGCCTTTTCTCACAAATGGACTCCGGAAATCGATTTTATCCTAACCCAATAATCGGATCGGATGGCCTTACTTTTAAAACTCTACCCATAATCCAACACAAGCGTTTTGTTTGTTCATCGGAGGCCAGTGTTGGGGAAGTTACTCACAAAAGTAATCCATTACAGACAGAGGTGGTTCAGTTCAGGTCCAGAAAGTATATATCCAGACCAAGGTTTTGTTTCAACCAACCAGTCTCGTACCCCTGTGACTGTGACTATTGGTTGAAATAAAACCTTGGTCTGGATTTGAACTTTCTGCAATAATGGATTACTTTTGTGAGTAACTTCCCCATCACTGTCAGCGGCTTTCCATTGACATGGGTATTGCTGTTTTTGAGGGGACTTCCCATTGGTTCTCAGTTTAATATGAATAATAATTTCTACCAAAAAACAACTCAAAATGGATGGATATTGATGGATTTTTATTTTTTAAGAAGCTGGCCAACCATAAACACCCTGTTTTACTTGTAATGGATGTCCGTTTTTCAGCTTCTTTAGTCCTAGTGTCACTTTTGTGTGCATTGAGACAGCAGAAACATTTAATGTAATTAGAGATAATAAGCTAATATTTCACATTAAATGTATGAAAGCTGTTACTGCACACTCCTCTCCTTCCTTGACCCTCACCCCCTGCTCCCAGCTCTTTCATGGCGGCCCCCTCCACCCCCCCAATTCCTCGCTTTGGCTCTAAATGCTTCTCCTGTCTTTCTCTCCTGGACCCGTTTGCTTTTTCAGGCTGAAGAGAGGATGCAGGGCGAGGTAAGCCTCTTCCTGTCCTTCTTCCCTTTTTGTTCCTCCTCCTCGCCCTCCCCCTCCCCCAAAGAGCCCACGTCTCCTACACAGACTGTCAGAACTTTGTAATGTAGCTGCACCAGTTTTACATCAGTTACATTAAGTTTAAATAAGTTCTTCTCAACCTGGTCCTCTGGAACCCCAAGACGGTCCATGTTTTTGCTCCTTCAGAGCCCCCTGCCCAACAATCCATGTTGTAGCTGGGAGGGAGCAAAAACATGGACCGTCTGGGGGCCCTGAGGACCGGGTTCTGAAACACTAGTTCAAGTTAGTTATGCCTGTGGCTGATGCAGGCAAGGATTGTGAGGAACGTGTAATTCCTTTCATTTAGAAACGGCAGACAGTTGTTGCTTTTCTAAAAACATAAGTGTTTATTTTCACAGCTGTTGTGAAAAGCGCAGCACACGTGGCATTGATTTTACGCGCTGATGTGAAACACACATACTCTTGAAGTGCCGTTCTCAGCTCCATGACATAATGTTGACGTGTGGTATGAAGGTAGCTGTAGATCATTGGCCAGCAGACATGGGTATGGCTCCTCTGGGCCGGTGCAGATCTTTTCCGTATGGCAGATGGTGTGCAGGGTGTGATTCATACCAAACATCTTTCTGAGTTATTACAGTGTTGTTAAATAGACCAGTGCTATCGCACTTTCCAGTGTGTGCAGACAAGGGGAGTCCCAGTCAGTAAAACTCCTCTGTTCCCTTTTCTCTTGCAGCAAATCCGAAAGCTCCGGCGCGAACTGGAGTCATCGCAGGAGAAGGTGGCCTGCCTCACCACCCAGCTCTCCGCCAACGTAGGTGTCCCAGTGAAAGCCCAGTCCATTTCAGGGTCGTAACCCCAAACACACGGCCCTCACTTGACCCTGTGGCAGACCCGCATGAGTCCGTCCTACACAGGTTACAAATAACTCTCAAATTTAAAATGTTATTGTCTCAGATGCCAGACACTTTGAATATGTTTGGAGATACTCCAGTATTCTACTGGATATCCATAAGTGGAGAGAGTTGTATTATGTTTAGCATTTTTCTTGTTTGGCCATTTCTGCTTTAAACTGGAGCATTAGTGGAAGTCATTTCTATAACTTTTTGTGCTATAACTACATCAGGTGGTTCTAATTAAAAAGCGGTAAAAATGTGATAAATAAGTGTTTTTTTTCTGTGTCATGCCTGTCTGCCCATTTTTGATTGATGCAGGGAGTTGTCGTCAATGACATCAGTCACAAATGTAAGACTTCAGTTTGCGCAGTAATGACCCACTGTAGCTGTGGAGCCCGAGTAGAAACTACAGTTACACTGCCATCTGCTGCTGTCAAACAGTACTGCACAGTACTTTTGCGCACAGTTACACTGCCATCTGCTGCTGTCAAACAGTACTGCACAGTACTTTTGAGTACAGTTACACTATATGGACAAAAGCATTGGGACACACCTCGCAATCACTGAATTCAGGTGTTTCATTCAGACCCATTGACCCCAGTGGTACAGTACTGTTCCCGAGACACACTCCAAAATCCTGTGGAAAGCCTTCCCCGAAGAGAGGCAGCTGTTATAGCTCCAAAAAGGGGGGACCAGCTCCATACTGATGCCTATGGATTTAGAATGGGATGTAATAAAAGTCCCTGTGGGTGTAAAGGCCAGGTGACCCAGTGTTTTTGTCCATATAGTGTAGGTGCAGGTTGGATCGATGTGTTTCACTTCACTGACCTGGGACTTTTTTTTCTTGGTGCAGCAGAACTTCAGCAAGATTCCCATTGTGTAATACTAGCATGAATGATAGTGTTAGAGGATGCTGTCCTGCTGGTATGGTAGGCCGGTGCTGCAGCCAGGCCTTGATGATGAAGGAGCAGGATACGGAGAGCAAGTGGAGACCCTGGTGGTGTCACATCTGTACAGGGTCTGCCGCGAAAACTGTGCAAATTATACCGACATTCGGCCAGACGGAAGCAGGGCGACTTTACACAGAATAGTGATTTTAGGCGTTTTTTTTTTAAAGAAATTTATTTATGCCTCAGATTTGTGTTAAAGAACATTTAGTAAAGTCCTGTGTTAGAAAACTTGTTGCGCCATGGTAAGAGCTGCGGGATTTCTAAAGTTCTTTTTTTAACTGTGGAAGCAGAAACCACTGTTTGTGTTTTGCTGAAGGTATCTGTCACGCTGGCCGCGGGCCGGACAGGCCAGGCAGGGCAGGCCGCGGACGGGGCCGCGGGCAGGACAGGCGAGGCAGGGCAGGCCGCGGGCGGAGCCGCGGGCAGGACAGGCGAGGCAGGGCAGGCCG
>JAODLD010000044.1:13269178-13285629 GCA_026781065.1 Mormyrops boulengeri | reverse complement strand
AAGAGTCATTCACCAGGCTGTTGGGGGGGTGGGGGGGGTGGCATGTTTTCCTTGCTTGTAGGCCTCGTTAATTTAGGGCCTTCGCCTTTCGGTTTTTCCCGCTTCTCATCATCATCTAGCCCTGTTTGAAGACTCCATTTCCCATCAGCCACAGTGTTTCCCAGCATGACCTCACCGTATTTGCATAAAACGGCCACCCCCTTCATTTTTACCATCATCTGACCTGTCATGACAAACCACGTCACATCTTTTGCTTCTGAAGACCTCCGAACAATCAGTGTCGACATAGGTCTGTTTTCAGAGGAGTCCTCTCCACCTTCTCTCATTATCTGATCGCTAACTTTCCTACCCAACAGCAAATCCGCAAGCTGAGGAGGGAGCTGGAGTCATCTCAAGAGAAGGTGGCGAACCTGACCACCCAGCTGTCCGCTAATGTACGTATGCAGTTCAGATCACCTCCTACTGTCTCGGGGGGGCGCTGTGTGGCTCAGTTAGTTAGGGCTCTATGCCGGTGATTAGAACGTCGCTGGTTAAAATCACAGATTTGGCAGGATAGCCACATTGGCCCCTTGAGCCAGCCCCCCCTCCCCTAAAAAAATGCTCCTGGGGCACTGGATGGACTGTAAACTTCACTCTCACCTGTGTAAGCTTTAAAAAAAGGAGAGCATGATGGGATATGGAAAATGAGCACATTCCAATATACTTGTATTTGTACAAATGACCGATGGCCCAGCAGCTGCGTAGGTGTCATTGCGGATAAGGTGTTGTTCCGTTGTAAAACTATTCGCTAAGTAGTTGCCCCTTTCCTAGATTGTAATCCTCAACCTGATGTGTCTTAGCCATTTTACAAGCAATACGTAATGAAATAGCTTAGCCTTATCAGAATCTGAGCATGTTCGTTAATCAGAGGGATTCCCCTAATTAATCCCCATGTTGCCCAGATTTTCTGTATTGAATGCATATAATTAACAATGACATCATAAGTATCCTTCTGAGATATGATCAGACGGACTGAGCGGATTCTCATTGGTTCAGAAGATATGCGAGCTTCCCACCGAGCGCAGGGTGGGGCCTCCAGCGGATTCCTGCAGAGGTTTAGGTTCACATGAACTTTGATGTCTTGCTTTTAATGTAACCTTTTTGTTGTTAGAACTCAAATGAAAAAAGAACTGATTCATAAGACTCTTCTTAATAGACTTAGTGTAATTTAATATCAGAAAAGGCTGTTGAGGAACGAATGATGGATATCACAGAATTCTGGTTGGCTTTGTCTTACTTAGATTCAGCCTCTGGGGCCAAAGCGTTGCGTGTGATGGTGGAGATCTGAAGCTCAGAAGGAGCTCATGCCCACACTGGTGTCTGATTTTGAGAAGATGAGCTCTTGACTGTGTGAGACAGATTAATCCCCCCGCCCCCCCACGCACACACACATCATTCTCCTCCTTCAGGCTTAGTGAGGGTCAGGGTTGAGTCATAATTCTGTTTGGGAAGCAGTGAAGATGTCCTTTAATGTAGGAAAATGCTCTTAATAGGAGTGCAAGTTATTCAGTCCAACACAGCAGGCATACGGGCTGTGAGAAACTGGGAAGTTCCGGAAATGCCGCTGAAATTACCAGACACCATCATGCTGTAGAGATGAGCCAGCAGTGATGTGGAGTACTGGGAACTAAGAGGACCTGAGAGACCTTGAAACGTTTGAAAGGCGAGATGAACTTTCTGGATGCAATGCAGAGGCCCTTTACTAAGAAAGATCATACTGCCCTCTACTGGTGGTCAATGGTAGCTGAGGCAGTCACTGCAGTCCATTTGAAATATGCAGGCATACAATGAACCAAATAATGTGCAGTGGGTAGACTATAAACAGCTCACAGTGGTTGAACAGTTGAAGCAGTAGAACAGTTCCTCTGACCTAGATTTACAGTTTCCCAGAGGAAGAAGGTCCTCATCTGTCAGCATAAACCTCTTCAAAACCATGTCAGGGGAGGTCCTCGAGTCTAGATGTCTAGAGTCCCTCATAAGATGCATGACCATTTACCATTATCATAGTGGGTCTGGTCATCATCTCCACAGGTTCATTAATCTGGGCAGTGCTGAGTAACTGTCTGACCCCCACATACCCGTTGCAAACGTTTCCAGGCTCAGCCTGTCAGGTTTTCCTCTGAGTGAGGGCCTCTCTGCCAGTTCAGAGGAAGCTGGTCCTCTTAGCCATTTTCAGCAGCACATCCATGTGTTGTCTTCTCCCAGCACGCGTCGCCTCGTTCTCTCTCCGCTTGTGATTCGCTTTGCAAGGAAGCATCCCTGAAAGATCGAGTAGGGTGCCGGAAACCTCCACACTTCAGAGAAAAACAGCTAAATGTGCTCAAAAAGAAGCGAGTTGGTCCAAGACGTGCGTGGTCTGCACCCTGGGCCTGCACCTTGTCAGTGAATCAGCCAGGCTCTATGTATGCTTAGCAGCAAATGTCCCACAGATTAACGAGGCTTTTGGCAAAGGCGCGGCTCTGCAAAATTTATAAAGCTATTCTATTCCTTGTTCTGGAGCAGTGCTTGGGGGCGGCACCTTGCTCACGGTCCCTCAGTGGTGCTTTGCTGGTCGGGGATTCGAACCAGCAATCTTTCAATTGCAAGTGCATGTCCCTAACCATTTAGCCACCACTGACCACACTGTGTGTCACTGTGCCCTATGATGGGTTGGTGCCCCATCCTGGGAATTTCCTTGTCCTGCGCCTGTTGCCTCTGGGATAGACTCCAAACACCCCCACGACCCTGAATAGGGCAAGTGGTTACGGAAAATGGATGGATGGATGTTTTCAGTGAATATTTGCAAACAATACATAACCTACAAAACAGAACGTCCTTTAGGGTGCGAAAACTGAAGACATTCGTGAGTAAAATCCCAGCAATGGGAATCTGGTGCCATGTAAATGTAGTAAATTGTGGATAATTTGATAATATCCTCACAGACCCTGGCTGTTTCATTTGGTCCTGACCTGCAGGTTTGGCGAAGTGAAACTCCTCATAATGGAGACATTGAACTGGATTTTATCCTTGTAAGGGCTCATTCTCTATAGGATTTCCATCAGCCACTGATCAAATTTGTGGGGACTTCATGTGTAGAGGATGGGACTTATTGGATAAGCATGTGGTTTCCACTTTGCTGTTATATGTTGTCGCCCCCTTCTGGCTGAACAGATGTAAAGCAGATGGTGAAGCGCTCTTTGTTCAGACGACAGATGTAATTATGTGGCTGTCCTTAAATATGACAGGCTGCTTTATTTAAAGCATTTACATGCTGCTCAAATTGAGCCAAGACATTCCTGTACTATTTTTTTGTCTTGGCAGAACCACTAACACAGCTTTTAAGGGCTACACAATTTGCATATACTTCAAACTGCCAGAACTAAGTTTTGCGAAACTATGGTTTAGTACTCCTTGTGGTTGATAAGGTAGGTTTGATGAGACGGTGCTGTCCATGTGCAGTGGGTAGCTATGGGATAGACACCGTAACACTCAGTGATTGGTCGCAGCCTCTTACCGTGGACATCCGAGCTGAGCCCTCCCCTCTGTGTGGGAGGTGTGCACGCCAGTAATGATGTCACTCTCCCCTGCTTTCCTGTAGGCCAACCTGGTGGCTGCCTTTGAGCAGAGCCTGACCCTCATGACTGCACGCCTGCAGTCCCTATCCGTCAGCGCTGAGCAAAAGGTATGTGACTTCCATAGAGTAATAGTGAGTATACTATACTACTATACTCCAAAATTTCTCATCTGGGTTTATGGATGTATACAGAGGTGGGGCCACTGAGGCAATGGACTCCAGCTGAAAGCTGATTGGCCCCCAGAGTTCCTCCTCTCCTGTCACTCCTCAATTCAAAACATATCATTAGTTAATGGTAAGGTTGCCCCCTCTGTATGAATTATGGCCCGCTTATCCTCCCCACCTTAAAAAAATCCTAGAATCGCCCCTGCCTGTGTTTAAGTGAACCAGAGGGGTTTTATACTGCTATGGTATTGTAATGCTACCTGGGAATTTCTGGTATGCCGGGGAGGAAACACAATATCACAAATGCCTTAGGGCTGAGCAAGGTACCATGTTCTGCTATCCATCGTTCAGGCCCTAACGGCTTCTGGGAATGGACCATCTAGTCTGCTACAGATATTGGTTCCGGAGTTAAATTTCTGTGCAGTCAACTGTATGCCCCCCCCCCCCCACCACCACCACTACTCACTGGGGGCTCTTAAATGATGCCTGAATAAGCAGCTTATGAACCTCTCTGTGCGCTACTAAACTTTTTTTAACAAGACTGTTTTTTTTTTAAACAGGAATGGTTTTATTTGATATCCAGCTCGAGCAAAAGAAGAATATCATTTCTGTCCATCTCTAGCTGTAGTCTTAGTAGTTCAGGGCTAACTTTTACACTTTTCTGACCTAGGGCTTAACTTACCTACATGAGCTTCTGAACGAAATCTGTGGTCCTTGCAGGACTCTGAACTGTTGGAGCTGCGAGACACCATCGAGAACCTGAAGGTCAAGAACACAGAGGCCCAGGCCGTCATCCAGGGGGCGCTTAATAACCCCAGCATGACTCCCAAAGGTAGGCGGAGACCAGGATTCCCAGAGTGCGGCACTGAATATGTGTTTCGTAGCTGAACGGCTCCTATATCACGTGGCTGTGCCGTCCTGCAGAGTTACGGATCAGACGGCAGAACTCCTCCGAGAGCATCTCCAGCCTCAACAGCATCACCAGCCACTCCAGCATCGGCAGCTGCAAGGACGCCGATGCCAAGAAGAAGAAGAAAAAGAGCTGGGTAGGGGGCTATATCCACAAATATGGCAGGGTGGGGAGGGGTGAAAGGTAACAGGCCAGAAAACACAACATTCTGATTAACTGTTTTTGGTAATTAGGCAATTCTAATTGAATCTATGTAAAGGCCCTCCTGGATTTCTTGGGGCGTCAAAGCTAGGTCTGTGTGTTGTCAGTGTCTCCCAGCACTCAGTTGATTAAGTAAAGTTAAGATTTGGATATAAATGAGCTGAGTTGGTTTCATACTTAGATGTCTAAGAGCTTTTCTGTGGTTGATTTAAGCGCCCACACTCTTCCATATCTCTGTGCTTCTGACTTTCCTGTGGACACCTCTCCATATATCATGTTAAATGTGCCTCTGGTCTTGCCCCTCTGCCTCCTTGCATTTTATTTGAGGTGTTTGAGGTGAGTTGTCCTCTGCTTGACCCTTTGCTACTCATCCTAGCAACTTGTAATTTGAGATAAGTGCAACATTTCATCTTACAAATGCTTAACACAGCTTTACACTTTCACCACAGAATTTTGTTGGGTCATGTGATCATTGTCCCATCAAGAAATGGGGCTGCCTCCCATTTCCTTGCACATAAATGCATTATCATTGGTTGAAAGTTTTTTTTTTTTTGTATCGTGGATATCTTGTCTTCAACTCTTAATTTTCCAACTAACTAGCGATGTGTTGGAATGCTGACCTTGCAAGCAGTTAGCATGGTGCTAACGCCTCTTCTGCGCCCATATTCCCAGAGATCTCAAGGTGCCTGTGCCCATCAGTGGATAAACGGGCCCGTAAAATCATGTCCGTAAAGTCATGCTGCATGTTTGGGGTTCAACTGACCTTCAGCATTCATGCTCCTGTCTTCTCTGTGCCTTTTGTCTCATTTGACTGTGTCCATCTAGAGGTCTCTGCTGTTACTCAGATGTTCTGCTACAGAAGCTTGTGTCTTTCTCGATGTAGTTTTTATCTCCCTTTGTCTCAGATACAGTAGCGTGGGATGTCTGAATTAAAAAAGGAGCATGAAAGGTTTGGTGAAATTAATGGTGAAATACGCAATAGAAGATGTGTTACTGATAAGTAATTCACGGCTGTGAAAGTGTAAAGGCGGGAAAATGTATGGCTTCATAGTTAGCTTTTCCTCCTGATTGTATGTTAGGAACATTAATGCAATGTGCAAGAACATGCATTTTTTAACCAAAATATAAACGCAAATACATACGTAATCCCTACCAGCGAGGCATATCGTTCCATTGAAATCATGATCACCTGCTTTTTCTCCCTCTACAGTTAAAGAGCTCCTTCAACAAAGCATTCAGCATCAAGAAAGGCCCCAAATCGACTACGTCCTACTCGGATATTGAAGAGATCGCCACACCCGACTCTTCGGCTCCCTCCTCCCCAAAACTGTCCCATGAATCAGGGGACGTGGCCCCGATGCCTCTCCAGCCCCCGCCCTCTGCCGTCTCTGCTCCGTGAGTCACGTTATCACCTTTGACTCATACGCTGCAATGGAAATCGATTTACTTTTGAGTTGGGTTGATCATCTGAGTTATTAACAAACACCTACGTGTGCAAATAGCTTAAAATCATATGCTACCTGTGCTTTGGTTTATGTAGTTGTCTGGTATATGTATTCTAAAATGATCTTCCTAATTCGATCTGGTCATAGAATTGCTGAGGGGACACAGGCGCTGGAAAATGATGAAAAGGCGGTGACGGACCTGCGCTCTGAGCTGTGGGAGAAGGAAAGGATGCTGACAGACATCCGGCTGGAGGCCCTCAATTCCGCACATCACTTGGAGCAGCTGCAGGAAGCCATGAACAACATGCAAGTGCGTGTTCCTCAATGGTGCTAGCATGTTCACCTTACATCCCATGTGGTTGATGTTACAAACTACGCAGTATAGGTTACCCCCCATGCAATTCACCTTGCACCCTACAAAGTTGATGTTTCCCCCCACAAAGTTGATGTTCCCCCCCACACAGTTGACTTTACACCCCACGCAGTTGACGTTACCCCAACACAGTTGACGTTACCCCCACACAGTTGACGTTACCCCCCACACAGTTGACGTTACTCCCAAAACAGTTGACATTACACCCCACAAAGTTGACGTTACTCCCAAAACAGTTGACGTTACACCCCACGCAGTCGACGTTACCCCCCACACAGTCGACGTTACTCCCAAAACAGTCGACGTTACACCCCACAAAGTTGACGTTACTCCCAAAACAGTTGACGTTACCCCCCCACACAGTTGACATTACACCCCACAAAGTTGACGTTACCCCCCCACACTTGATGTGACACCCCACACAGTTGACGTTACACCCAACACAGTTGATGTGACACCCCACACAGTTGACGTCACACCCAACACAGTTGATGTTACCCCCCACAAAGTTGACATTACCCCCACACAGCTGACGTTACACCCCACACAGTTGACGTTACCCCCCCACACAGTTGACGTTACTCTCAAAACAGTTGACGTTACTCTCAAAACAGTTGATGCTACCCCCCACAAAGTTGACGTCACACCCCACAAAGTTGACGTCACACCCCACAAAGTTGGGGCAAGCCTTATACAACCATGCAGTTGATGTTACACCTAACACATTTGACCTTGCGCTACTAGTCCAACAAAGAGGTGATTATTCCTCTACTTTCTTGTCTTCTGGATTTTTCTGCTTAGCAGAGCACACTATGTGTGTTTGTATTTTTGGCAATAAATTCAGTTATTTCACTAAAGCGGCAATACTGGGTTACTATGAGTAAAGTGTGAGAATAATTTCATCATTTGCAGATGACTGTTGAGAACCTCAAGGCTGAGAATGACCATCTCAAGACTGGGACAGTCACCACCCTCAACCCGGGACCAACTACTTCCACATCCCAGCCGTCAGGTCTGACGTCACTCCTAGCCTCATCACCACGACAGTCTATGACCATGTCCCTCACAAAGTCTTTCAGCATGAGCCTCAATGAGAGCACTGTGCCAGGTTGGTCCAAATGTTCAGATGTTGAGATATATGTGTAGAAGGTGTGAAGAAAGGTATATAACATTTTCCATTTCTTTGCAGACATCTCCCCAACAAATGCATTGAATCTTCTCCCTTCCCAGAAGGATGATGTTTGTGTACGAGTGGTGGTCTGCATCGTCGACCAACGTATCTTCAAGGATGTGAGCCTCCTTCACTTTCGTGCTTCTCAGAAAACATCTGCCTTGGCACAAAGCTGTAATAATAACCACCTTATTAATACTGACAAATTGTCAGTAGAACCCTGACAGTGCTATTAAAATGTATAGTAAAACTCAATTTAATTCAATAGCCTCTGGGCCTTTTACAATCTTTTGTTGTTTTTCAGTGTAGGATGACCATACAGTATCAACAATCCAGAATCCAGTTATGGCACATTACCATGCTACAGTGTTGGTTTTGACAATGAGCTTCTTGGATGAAGCCATCCTCTCCTGTGTTCTTCTTTTGTTATTCTCCAGGAAGTAAAGCAGCAGGACTTCTTCATTGGCTCCATCAAAATCAATGGCAAAACAGACTGGACTGTGCTGGATGCAGCCATCTGCCAGGCCTTCAAGGTGAGTCTTAGTCCATCACCTTTCATTTTCACACACATTTATCCAGTATCATTTAGTTGTATATTTATTGGAGCAATATCTCACAGAACCATTTAAGCATGGAACCTAGTAGACCATAAGACCGTCATGTATAAATATACCCAAGCTACTGATTAACCCACCTGTTTATCACCAGGACTACATCAACACAGTGGATCCTGCCTCGAGTCTTGGGCTATCCACAGACTCCATCTACAGCTATCAGATCAATCATGGAAAAAGGGTGCTGGGGGCGGAGCCTCCTGAGTCCACGCCTTCCCGCTGCATGGCCCAGGGCCCGTGCAATGTCATTGTGACTCTGAAAGGTCAGTTGACTCTTGATGCAGTCTCTAAAGGCAACATTTGGTTTCATACCTTTATTCCAAAATTTCTCATTTTACTCCAGATTACGTCAACGGCTTCCTATATTTTATATGATACTCTAAAGTCTCTGAATTATCCTTGTACTTTTCAATGACTGTGCTCTAGCTCTTGAACATATTTCTTTTGCCCTACACATGACATGATCACTCACATGCGTGTACTGTTCAGAAGAGAAAGACTTGGGAAGCCTTGGGTACCCTCACAGGCTTTTGTTTCTGCTCTTGCGCCCAGGCCTGAAGGAGAAGTGTGTGGACAACCTCGTCTTTGAGACTCTCATCCCCAAACCCATGATGCAGCACTACATAAGCCTCCTGCTGAAGCACCGCCGCCTTGTGCTGTCCGGCCCGAGCGGCACCGGAAAGACCTACCTCACCTACCGGCTGGCCGAGTATCTGGTGGAGCGTAGCGGCCGCGAGGCCATAGAGGGCATCGCCGTTACCTACAACATGCACCGTCAATCCTGCAAGGTGAGGGACCGACCAGGATTCAGGACCTCCATCCAGCCATCCACCTTCCATATCTTCCATATCTATCACGGTGGGATCTCATGCTCTGAATCCCAATACACTGTCCGCTGTACACGTTTGTAGTAATATACTTGCATCTTGTCCTAACATCTACTTCTTGTTTCTGTTCTTAGGACCTTCAGCTTTACCTATCCAACCTGGCCAATCAGATTGACCGGGAGAGTGGTATGGGTGAACTTCCATTGGTTATTATCCTCGATGACATCGGTGATGCGTCGGCGATTAGTGAGCTGGTCAATGGTGCTCTAACCTGCAAATATCATAAATGGTGAGAGGCAGTTGTGTGATTAACAAAATAGGGGATTCACTGACTTTAGATGGGCTTGATGGTCACATTAGCCTACCTCAAATGTGTTTGTTGTCCATTTTCATCATTTCAGCCCATACATCATTGGAACAACTAACCAGCCTGTGAAGATGACGCCCAACCATGGATTGCATCTTAGTTTCAGGTGAGCATACATGATCAAAAATTTGTGCAGAGCTGGAAAGTTCGAGTCCAGAAAGTAAAAATGCAAAACCAAGATTTTCTTTCAGTGAACCAGCTGAGCATAAAGAGTCACAGTCACAGAGACTCAACTGGGTGGTTGAAACAAAATCTTGGTCTGGATTTTTTACTTTCTAACACCTCAATTATAAATATCTGGATAAAGGTTTGTTCTAATATTTCAGTGTTGTTGTATTCCCTTATTTGCTATCTTCATTGTGTTTGCATTAGGAAATTGAATAAAACAACCCTTCTGGCAGCTTTAATAGGGAAGTTCTACTTGGATGCTCTCACTCTGAAGTTCTCTTTCTTCTGTACTCTTCTGTTTAAGGATGGTGACGTTCTCCAATAACGTGGAGCCAGCCAATGGGTTTCTTGTACGCTACCTGCACAGGAAAATGGTTGAAGCAGAGAATGATAGCAGTTTGGAGAGCCAGGGGCTTCTACGGGTGTTGGACTGGGTACCGAAGCTCTGGTATCACCTCCACACCTTCCTGGAGAAGCACAGCACTTCTGACTTCCTTATTGGTATGATTCTCTATACACAGATGCTCAAAGATTCCCTTCTGTGGCACTGCAATGTGTATTTATTTGAATTTGTATGTGTATTGTATTTCTTGTGTGTATTTGTGTATTTCTTTTACATAGAAAAGGAGCAGATTAAGAAAAGCTCAAATCTAACTATTTGATATTTTCAGTTATGGTCTTGAGGGAGAAGATGGTGATGTTAATGGTTGAAATATGCTATGCAAATCATTATAAATTAGTTATTAGTGAATTTACCATTAGCAACAAAAGAGCATGTTTCCATAAGGCTGAAGAAATTTGGTATAAATCTTTTTGAGCTACTGGACTTTGAAGGCTGTCTGGTTTCTTTGGCATGAGCGGTTTATCGATGTGTCCACAGGACCCTGCTTTTTTCTGTCCTGCCCTGTGACTGTGGAAGAGTTCCGCTCCTGGTTTATTGACCTTTGGAACCATTCCATCATCCCATATCTGCAAGAGGGTGCAAAGGATGGCATCAAAGTGAGTGATTGCTGGAATCTTCTTTGATGTATCATCGATGTATTCTTTGATGTCCTGGTGGGTGAACATGAGAAATTTAGGGTTCCAAAAAGACGTTTCTACTCCAATGCTGCAGGTCCATGGGCAGAAGGCAGCTTGGGAGGATCCAGTGGAATGGGTGAGGGGGACACTTCCGTGGCCTTCAGCACAACAAGATCAGGCGAAGCTGGTTCACCTGCCCCCACCTACCATGGCTCCTGGGGGTGTGGGACAACCCAGCGAGGACAGGGTGGGTAAGGAGAACCCGCCCAGCTCTATGGAGTCGGACCCCCTGGTAAGTAATTTCCTGATCTTCATGACAACATTCTGAAACCCTCAGATTCTGTCAGTATCATTGCAGTTTGATGCTTATATTTCTACTTCCTTGCAATCTGTACCCCAAAGACTCCAAAATGTCATTTATTGAAGGTATACAACTGGATTATATATAATGATTTATACAAAACTCACATTGCATTTTTGAAAATTTGAATCTCACCATGCTTGTTTCTGGTTGAAAAGAAGAGCTAATATTAGCATTATGTTAGCTTTATGAAGCCACTTGCAATTCATGTGAAATGAGGCTCACCACCGCCATCCCTCCAATCCAGATGGCCATGCTGCTGAAGCTACAGGAATCGGCCAATTACATCGAGTCTCCTGACGGAGAGATGTCATTGGATCCCACTTTCCAGGCAACCCTTTGAAAGCCACCAGGATGCTGAACCCTGAATACTCCAGATGGCTAATGCTGTTACATCAGGGACCTACGGTCGGTCCTGCAGGCAGCAGAGTTTGTCTTCTATGTTAGTTTTGCAGAGACAAAATAAAATATCATTATCTGTTCTATATTTACTAGAACTCAAAAATATGACTATTGAAAACTACACCTAGCAGGGTTTTAGCTTATGAACAAAAAATAATTTTCCTATACTTTTACAATTTATTTAATCTTGCATGGCAATCATTGCAGCAATTTCAAAACTGGATTTTTTTTCTTGAAGAATATTTATAATATATCGTATATATATTTACTTTAAGACAATGTCCTCCAACTTGGGTCCATTACTGTCCTACTGCTGCCCTCAAGAAGGATACAGGTGCTCATCCGAGAACCTCCCTGGTCTTCACAGCTTGTGTCCTAACATGCACATGTGACATTAATTATAAAAAGCTGGTCCATGACCCACAATACTTTGATGCAGTAATAAGACCCTGCTACACTGGTATACTCTGTGCTTTATGATTGTGAAATGCAGTTTTCTATAATAAACATTTCCCCGTTCTTATTTAAAAATGCAGAGCATCTATGTCCTGTCTAAAGGTTATTGTGGACCACATTATGTTGCCAGTCACAAACTTACTGAATGACAAACTTCTGAATGACAGCCAAATGAAATATGTCACAGTTTAAGATGACTCTTTACCTGCATAATCTATGGAATTCCTAAATATTTATGTTTAAACTAGCCAGGTCAGATCTTGGAGAAGTAAACCCAAAATGTCCAAGCTGTGAAGACCAAATTAGAAAAGTATGCAATTTAATAAACACACTGAAACAAATGGTGCTCAAACAAAGGCCTTAATATATTGAGTCTCTAATATGTCCTGATGCTGAAGATCATTTTTTAAACTTCATTTTAAAAACAGGTACTGTAAGTAGCACAGGAATTAGATTTTTATTCATTTTATTTTAGTTATAAGTACTGGCAGCAAATTGCAGGAATAGCGGTACTTTTTGAGTCTGAACCCACAAAAAAGTACAAGAGTGTAGTTAAAAATTCACTTTAATTTGCTGATGTTATAGTTTTCAAGAGGGTAGAGTATTTACACATAATGGAATACATCCAGAATTCCCTACAAGTGCAGTTCATCTGCTAGTCACATGGGGGCAGTATTTCCTCTAACCCAATGTTCTCGTTTTGATTCATTTTATTCACTTACCTTTTCCATTGTCAGCACTATTACCAAAAGGCTTCAGTGGGATATGACTCGGAGTAATAGGCCAGAATGGAATTTACGATCCTGCTTTTATAGGAATTTGGAGATTTTGTGTGTTAACTAAATAACAGCTCAAATGTCACAGCCAATCACCCTAGCTGACATTTTTTGAACATTTGGGTGGACTTTAAATTTAGTTTTCACATAATTTAAATATGAACTCCTAAACGTTCTATTCTAACTTCTCATCATGAAAATAGAATGATGCTATCATAACTTTGAGCTTTCTGGAAGTTCGCTTATCTTAAGAGCCACAATTAACTAATATTTTCATCCGTACAAATAACTTGGTTTGTGGTTGAGAGAATGAGGAGAGTGACGACCCCAGTGAATGTACACTATCTGTCAAAGTGCTGATCTTTTAAAAATAATACTTTCAGTTTGTTAGTCACAGAACAGCTGCGATGTTACTTATGTTGTGCAGCCTCAAACCATGCTGCTGCTGGAGCAACAGATCACTGGAAAACGACCAGTGAGCCTTCCCTTAATGCAGGGGTGTCGAACTCAATCACAGAGGGGGCCAACATTAAAAACGAGGTCGAATTCGATGCCAAACCAAGTCAATATTTTATTGAAAATGTCTTACATTAACCATGTTTACTCAGGCGTATTATGACGCATTATTCATACAGAAATATGACCTTTCTTCTCCCAAGACATCAGCGAATTCAGAACAAACCAAGGTGGTATAATAAAGAAATGAGAGATCACATTAAAAATAATAAAAAACACATCAATGGCATTAATTTTTTTTGTACGTGTAAAATGTGCACGTGAGGTGCGTATTGTTACACCCATAAGTTAGTAATATGTATAAATTCGGCATATGCTTAAGTTTATTAAATTGGGATAGTGGAGCACGCCACATGCTACTCTTTTGGTAAATCATGGAATCGATAAGCACTGAAGTAGCAGATAAGAAAGGGGCAGCTCAGCAGCCACGTGGATAAGGTACAAAGACGTTGGTGGTGTGCCTACACATTTATTAAACATAAGGATATGCAGAATTTATACAGATGACTCATATTTTAGGTGCACTACTAATCTGCTTATCAAACTGTGAGCGTAAACATCCATATGGTACTAAAAAGGTGGCGTCCAACAAATGTTTCACCTGTTATCTAAAGCCCTGGTGATTGTTTCGCGTGCACCATATAATCACGAGTACATCGCAGTGTGATATGGTGCAGCCCTACCTTGATTGACATGGCAGTGCGCCAACTATCGCCGTGCAATCTGGGATTTATAGTCCCAGTGATGTGTGTGCTATATACCGGCTGGCCAGTTCTGATACAAATAGGTTATTATCAGGCACGGGTTGGATACAGTCACATCCGGCCCATGGGCCTTGAGTTTGATACCCTTACCATAGTACCTCAGTTTCTGGATTTGATTTATCTGCCAGATGCATTCATGTGAACATCTTCATTTTGATTATTCATGGATTTTCCACTCAAGACAGTCAATGTAACCAATGAGTTATGAATAGGTAATTCACTGAAAGTTCTGAATTACAGTCTGTACTGAATAAAACAGGTGTCAGTACTCAGTACCTGCGGATTATGAGAGGTCCTCACCAGTACTGCGTACCGCTGAGTACTGGCCCACTTCAGGCTCTGGTACTGCTAGCAATTGGCCCATATGGGATATAGAAATGTCTGGAATATCTCAACAGAGAAAGCTGTTAATTAATCTAGGCTACAGAGATGTCCATCCTGAGAATAACTTTCAGAATCCATATAGGAGTGGCCATAATGTCTCATGATATCTCAGCCTCAGAGCTGGATGATCGACAGGGGACTTGCTAATGTTTAGGGGTTAGTTGCAGTCCAGTGACCTCCAATTAATGCTCCAGTGCTGAGGGAACATTGTGATGGCTATAGGGTGTGAATGCATGAAGATCTTTCTTTCAGCTGGCTAATGGGCATGGAACACAAAGTTCTAAATGTGGAGTACATGCCTTTCAGATTAGCCTTGCAAACCTTCCTCCTCAACTCTGTCCTTGATTGTCTTAACATGTAATGTAGCAAGGAACAAAAAAAAGATGTTTCTTTTAGGATTTTGTAACTACATAATAACTTTAGAAGCTACCTGTATATATGAATGTCAGTGCTTTAGCAAAAGAGAAAATGTCAGCGTCCAACTCATCATTTTTATGGGTTAGACCACGTCGCTGAGAACGGCCACTTATGGATTAACTCATAATGAACCGTTTTGTCAAATGCTTTTTAAAATCTTATTTTCAAAATCCATTGTGCATTGCTTTTTATGGAGCTTTATAATTAGTTTTCTTTTTTGGGGGTTTATTCGCAAGCTCAGCCAAAGAGCAGAGAGTGGCTTTTTACTGTGCTGGACACCTTCAAGACATGAGCCACTAGCTGCTTCTCCTAAACTTACTCGTCATGGGTACTTATAGAAGACTCATAAGTTGAAAATATCAGGGTGTTTCTGGATAAACCCTTGCCTTCACATGGAAAGACATGTTATCTATTTCTACTACATGGAAATAACAGGAAATGAGGCGTTGAGAAGGTTCGCCGTGATGTGGGTAGCTGAAGTCATTTTGCTCCTTGGTCTGACGGCGCCGGGGCCCCTGTGTGAAACCTTGCCGGTTGTGGTTGTGCCGGTTTTGCTACGTGGGTTTGTGTGTCAGACAGTCTCTGGGTATTATGAGGCGGCTTGTACTGGCTGGGATTCGTTGATCAGGAATTTGGCCAGAAAAGCACATCAATGCACTTATTACTTTCATCACGCTCCATCACCCTGGACTGAACCTACTGCATGTGAATGTGAACCTACTGTAACGTGTAGCGTAATTGCATTGATGTTTAGAACGAACAGTCTGGCAAATGAGGGTAAATGTCCTAATATGGGGTGTTTTGTTGATTAGATATTTGGGTCTGTTGCCTAAATGAACTGCATTTCATTCCTCAAACATCCAATATTACAGTGTGGTCACAGTACTTGTTTGAGTATGAGAGCTGGCATCAGATAGCAAGCTGAATAACCACACCCTGCTGACCTTTCAAGAGGTGTGGAAGAGCTGGACTTTATTAAATTGAATGTAAACATTTTTTTTCTGATCACATTTCCATCTTAATTTAAAATTGTTTTGGGACAAAGGGATCATGTCCGAGCTACATTGTTAAGAGATCTAAATGCCAATTTAAACAACAGATATCTGCTTCTACACACACAACCTTTCATGTCGAGGACAGAAATCAAAACGAAAACCAAGCTTAAATTTTTGAATACCGACTGCGTTCTAATTCTGAAGCCAATACAGATTGCTGAATAGTCACAAGTGTTATGTTTTGCAAAAAAAAAAAGAGAAAAAAATGGTGTAATGGTGATATATAATGTAACTGACGTGCAAATGTGATGAATCCTAAATGTTGTCAATGCATGTCACACTGGAGTGTTTGAGAGCTGGTTGTAGGAGCTAAATATGTTTCCTGGGGGAAGGGGAGGTCAATTTTTTAAGAAACAGAACCTTTTTTCCCTAATTAATCACTTGTATAACTTTGTTTATATTTTGTACGGGAAGCTTTGATTGCAAAGAGTGTAAATATTTACTGCAGCCGCGACAACAATCACATG
>JAODLD010000044.1:13253883-13266467 GCA_026781065.1 Mormyrops boulengeri | reverse complement strand
ACGAGCAGGAAACGAACAACAGCTGGTAAACGGGAGGATTCCACACGGGGTTAACGAGGAGGTGTGGTCCACAGGAGAGCGATCAGAGCTGGGCGTGACAGCGAGCGATAGCATAAACATTAATTGTAGGTCTGGTTAGTATTGTAGTATATGTGGTTAAATGAACGATTTCTGGCACTGCTAGTTTATGTTAATACTGTAAGGTAAATGCAAAACTAGCTAGGGATATGAATTGTACTTCTAGTTTAGTTTAAATTATGGCTCGCCTATTCATCTCATGTGGCTTTCTAGCAGTGTTTATGCTAAATATCTTTTAAAATATTCATCTCGCCGATATGAGGCAGAAGTCAGTATTAATTTCTAATATGACAGTATGGCCTATTATTTAGCGCTTCATAATGCATAGAGAATGTATTCATTAGGAATGTACAGTAGCTGAATTATTCTGTGGGACAAAAAAAAGTTTCTTGTAAAGATATACTTACAATGGCAATAGTAGTTATCTCATTCTTGAGTCTGGCCTTAACAATGGCTTTGTTGTCGTCGCTGACATGGTCCAGTTTAAACCGTGGATCCACTGCTGTGGCTATGTTGAGGAGGTCTTGAGTGTTTGTATCACTGTATTTTTCTTGAAGGTAATGCAGGATTTTTGACTTCAATGATTGTGTAAGATCCGTGTCATCTTCCTGCACTGCCATCATTGTCTCAAAGAGGCAGAGGACTGGTTTTACTGAGGAAATGCTAACCTACTGCTCTCTAGAGAGCATCAGTAAAGTCTGCCAGTGGGGTGAGTGTCTTGTTGACCATTTCAAGGATTTCAATATCTTGCCAGGTTGGGGTCAGGTGTCTAGCCTTCCGATCAGAGGAGAGATCATGTACAATAGCAGTTTGCTGTTCAAGGATCCTCTGGACCATAGCTTGTCGGGATCCCCATATTGTTGGGCACTCAGTTTTAAGCTGGTGTTCAGGTAGGTTGAGGTCCTTTTGGGCAGCAGCAGGCTCCCTCCTCCACTTCCAACTGTGACTGAAGTAGGCCACAAGCTTTTTGCAGAGAGCCATAGCATGGTCATTCCGTGAATCTTTCATTTCATTCCCTATAAACAAAATTATTCCTTGTTATATAAACTCTTCAGTAAATCCTTTAACATTCCATACACTATCTTGCACTGAGGATGCTAAAACAGCAAATATAATATATAATGAAGTGAGACAAGCATAATTTTTTTCAGGATAAGCTTGTGTGCACTAACACTTAAAGATATTAAAACATTTCTATATATAATTCAAACTAATAATTAAAAGCCACACATTTAAATTATAGAAACAGTGAAGTTTTCAATGTAATTTAAATTCAAAGGTGATGGGCCGATCCGACTTTTTCAGTCCCGATACCGATATTTTAAATTTAAATATCTGCTGATAATGATACCGATACCGGTCTCTTTTTTTAAAACAACAAAGAACAACATACTTTGGAAATGACTGGCTGTACATCGTACAATAAAATCTAAAAGTCATAAAGAAGAAATACATTACAGGTACATTACAGGTACATCACAGGTATATTACAGGTACATTACGCCCAAAATGTGACTCAGTTCAGCAACGCTGCTGCTTTTTTAGCTCAAACTTCACTAGCAGCATTTGACTGTTCAGCACCATGTAAACATTCTGACATTCTAAGTGCACCTTTATGCAAAATTTTAAAGCTGTCTCTAAATAAACATGCAAAATGAAATTCAAAGTGCCACTTTATGTTAAACATAAATAGAAATAGAAAGTAGTGCAAAACAGTGTGAAAATGTCTTATTAACTGGTATTAAGGTCACTATCAGTGCAAACATTTTTCACTTGTCATTTAAGTCTGAACAAGAGGCCTGTTCCTTGTTACAGAATCTGTAAACACCTGCATTAGAACGTAGTATATTATTAGTATACATTCCAATAGTACATGAACTGCAGAAAACAATGTTTTTAACAACACTTTTCTAACTCCAGTTTGTTCATTTTAACGAGGCAGATTCTTCTTTAGAAAGATCAGCATTTCCACCTTCTCAACTGTTAGCTTATTTCTCCTTTCATCAATGATGATGGAAGCTGCACTGCAGACTCTTTCACTCTCCACACTTGTTGAAGGTGCACTGAGAAATTTACCTGCTGTATGAGCCAGAGTAGGGAATCTTAGCTGATTAACTTTCCAGTACAGCAGCGGATTGTTTGAGCGCTGAATAGTTGGCTGACTGAGGTAGATTTGCACTTCAGTGAGTGCACTTGAGGTGATTAACTGAGAAACAGGCTCTGCAGTGTTTTCCTTGAGGATTTCATCAAAAATACTTTCAAACCTGCAGTGGCTTGCAGATTCGCTGGCTCCAAAGCTGCTGTGTCACATGATGTCCCCTCTGTTGGCTCTGAAGGACATGATGGGGCTTCCTCCATCTTCCTCACTTCCATCATCAAAGCATCTTTTGCCTGTTTTGAAGACTCTACACTTGTGAAGTATATGGAATAATAAAAAAATAGCCATTATATTAAGTGATTTCTATCATCATGTAGGCTAATGATAAACTACCACCAATAGATGAATTAGTGAAAGTGTGGAATTTGTAAACCTCCCCTGCTCTCTTCCTCTCTACACTGTCATTCACTCTCTCAAACATGCACACACACTCTCTTGCTCACATACACACACACCCAACCATCTCTCTCACACAAATGCAACACACACACAATGGTATAATAAAATTAATAAACATGCCCATCTTTGTATCTTGGATCCAACAGCGTTGCAATCGTGTATAGTGGCTCAGATTCCACCACTCGGAAACGTCTGCAAAATGCCTCAAGAAGGGTGCCTTTCATTTTCTTTAGTCCCTCATCTGCCTCGAATTCTCGACAAAGAATGCGCTTAAGGAAGCTGATGATGGGATGATATCAGCTGCAGATGACAACGAGGAGCTTACTTCTCTTGTCAGCTCCTCAAAGGGGGTTAGAGTTGCAACAGTCCTTTCAAGTAACCCCCACTGGTGCCCACTCAGTGTGGCTGGCAGGTCATATTCTGCAGAATACACACACAAAGCCCGTTTCTGTGCAATGAGGCTCTATAATATGTGCTATTCCACCTCGTTCGCAAATCTTGGAGCAGACGCTTGGGTCGCATATTCATCTCCGTTCGAATGTCCTCCAGACGTGAATATGCCAGTGGGGAGTGTTTGAAGTGACCCACTATTTTCCTGCCGACAGCCAGTGCATCACTTATGTTACATTGTGCAATCCTTCCTTCACCATGAGTTGTAAGGTGTGTGCAAAGCATCCCAAACTTGCGACTCCGAGCTGGTCCATTGCTTTTATTACATTGCTGGCATTGTGTCTTAAAACAACATGGACTCTGGTCTTTGGAATGTTCCATGCATTTAACTACATTTCCTCCAAAGCTTTAGCAATAGCCTCTCCCGAGTGCGAGCCATGAAACTGCTTAGCATGCAAAACAGCTTTTTGCAAAACAAAACCTGAGTCTATTCACTATGCAGTCAGACTTAGCAAAGACACTGGACACATGTCTAAACGTTTAGTGATAAACGTGCACACTTGCTTGTACTTGACTGGGACGGCTGTGTCAGAAGTGCAGCCTCGGTGTGGCAGCCCATAGCGAGGTTCCAAATGTTCCATCAAGCGCTGGAAACCCTCATTTTCCACAATGGAAAGGGGCTGGTCGTCGAGAACAATAAATTTGACAATTTTGTCTGTTATCATCTTTGCTTTGTTTCTTTCAGGAGGTAGTTTCTCATGTTTCTGAAAACTTTCCACCAGTGTCTGTTGATACGTGAAATTCTTCCTCTGTGTTTTTCTGAATTCGGCATACTCCTTACCATGATACTTTTGCAAGTGTTTTATCAAGTTGGTAGTGTTAAAAGTGCCAACGCTGGTACCACCTTGCGAAACTGTTGCATTACACAAATTACATTCTGCAGTCTTGTTTTTTCCTTCAGTCTGAAGTAGCTTCAAGCAGCGGACATGCTGAAACAATCCCAAACACACAGCTGCTCTAGTCACGTGACGCTTGATGCTTCTTTTTACGGCATATCGTACATTCGCCAAATATTTCCTTGATTTTTTATATTTTTAAAATATCTGAACATATTTTTTTATTTACTCACCGATACGATACAGTAATTTTGGCCAGTATTGGACCATTACCAATACTGAATATCGGATCTGCCCATCACTATTTTTCTTTTCTGTTATCCTGCTTGCGTTTGGTTAAGATGTTTATTAACATACAGTAGCTTATGTGCGGTCTGTTATTTCTTTTTTCTGTCATGTCATTGTGAAATTAAATCCTTAGAAATGAACATTTTAGGATTTTACCATGTGTTTAACTGTAATGAAAACTCAGCCTATGCCAAGTGTAGCCTATGGCCAAAACATTGAAGCCCCATCCACTTGTTTAGGGACATTGCTTTTACGAGATTTGGACCACTGTCTGTGGTGATGCACACCATTTTTTCCAGATCCAAATACCAGGAGTTAAAACTCTCCTTCGGTCCTTTTTCCAGTTCTTCCTCAGTGTGATCAGCTGGGGAAAATGCTGTCTGTAGGCACTGTAATGTTTGTTTCTTATTGTTGTAAGTTGACAGTGCTTTATTTTGGGTCCAGGAGGGGGCGCTTGAGACTCACAGTAGTATGGTAAAAAAAAGAGCGGATACACAGGAAGTTTTTGGGCGTGTGTTCATAGGGAGTGCAAAATCTGAATAAAGTGTTCAGGCGCTACTTTGTTCTGCTTATTTTATAACCATAACATTTTGCACTGGCGACGAGGATTTAACCTATTCCTTTTCCACAAACATGGCCACTGCATTACCGTCATTCCCTGCTTTTGATATCACCGAAGATCACAACTTGTCCTTCCGGTGGAAGGAGTGGCTGCAGCACTTTGAAAACTTCACGATTGCTCTAGATGTAAAAGATGATGCAAGAAAACGTGCCGTCAAGAATGGAAGAAGCACAACAAAGTATAACTCATGAACATGTAAAGGAGAACGTTCTGGCCGTAGAGATGGGGAGGGGAGCTGTGAAAAAAATGCTACAATTGTTCTGCTATCTTTCCTCACCCTGAAGAAGGTCCGTGCCTTGCATGGGGGAAAATGTGTCACGCTTGTGGTAAACAAGGACATTTTGCAAAATGCTGTCACTCCAAACAGCCACAAGGGGGTGTCAGAGGTTGACATGAAGTGTGTTATGTTCGCACCAGTGATATTAGTACCATCACATCGCAAGTAACAGGCGATGTACAGACGAGATCTTCTGAGGAGTATCTCTACACAGTTTCACAACCAAGAGCAAATCTTCCACAGGTAAGGATAAAGGTTTGTTGCTGCAATGTAAAGGTGATGCTTGACATTAAATATTCTGGATGAAACAACTTATCAGAAATTGAGATGTAAGCCCTCACTCACTAGATGCACAGTTCCAATTTTTCCATATAGGTCATGCACACCGCTGGCTACCATTGGAAAATTTCCCTTGCTGTTGGTGTTCAAGTCATGGTTCTCTCATGCCACATTCCACGTGCTAAAAGGGAACAATGGTAGTTTGCTTGGCTATGACACTGCCAGTCAACTGAGGCTAATCCAAATTGCCAATGCACTCAACACATCTCCACGACAGCTAGTGCAACCCATAATAGCCTCGAACCTGACAAAGGGGAATACAATAGATGATCTCACCTCTGAGTATGCTGACCTTTTTAGTGTTGTGGGCAAATTAAAGGACTTTCAGTTCAAGTTACATATTAGGAAAGATGTTCCCCCAGTCACACAACCTCACAGGAGAGTACCATTTCATGTAAGGAAGCGAATTGAAGCTGAACTGAAACATCTTGAGACCTTGACATCATTGAGAAGGTGGATTGTCCCACTCCATGGGTATCTCCAATAGTCCCTTATCCAAAGCCAAAAGACCCAGAAGCCGTGCGTATTTGCGTGGACATGAGGATACCAAACCAAGCCATCAAACGAGAAATAGATCTCTCGCCTACAGTAGATGACATAATTCATGCCCTCAATGGATCCAGGTTCTTCTCTAAGCTAGATTTAAACTGGATATCACCAGCTAGAATTAATCCCATCCTCATGATATATCACAACATTCTCTACTCATGTAGGATTACGACGCTACAAAGACTGAGTTTTGGAGTTTCCTCTGCTCCAGAAGTGTTCCAAAATGCTATTCAACAAGCCCTGGATGGCATCCCAGGAGTTATAAACCTAAGTGATGACATTTTGGTGTTTGGCAGAACAAGGGCTGCCCATGATCAAGCTCTTAGGGCAACATTTCAGCGACTGAAACAGAAGAACCTGACACTTAATAAGGCCAAGTGCTCATATGCACAAACCACTCTTGACTTTTTTGGGTATGTATTTTCAGATGGCGGATTCTCTCCTGATCCTAAGAATGTTCAGGCTCTTCAAGATGCTGCCATACCCACTAATGCTAGTGAGGTCCGCAGTCTTCTTGGCATGGCTAATTACAGTGCCCATTTTATCAAGGATTTTTCCACTATAACTCACCTTTTGAGGGAACTCACAAAAAAGACTGTTGGCTGGTCTTGGACAAAAGAACACCAAAGGTCACTCAATAGGCTGAAACAAAGTCTAACCAGTAATGCTGTGATGACCTATCTTGATCCACACAAGCTGACTGAACTGATAGTTGATGCAAGTTCAGTAGGTCTTGGGGCTGTATTGGCACAAAGAAATGGCCCAAACAAACCGGCCAGGATGATAAGCTATGCAAGTAGTGCACTGTCCTCCATTGAACAAAAATATTCACAGACTGAACGTGAAGCTCTGGCTATTTAATGAGGCTGTGAACATTATCATATATACCTTTACGGGGCACCTTTTACCGTTGTCAGTGATCACAAACCTTTGGAATGGATTTTCAACCACCTGCTCGTATAGAACGCTGGACTTCACACCTAAATGTCGCGCCACCCAACACAAATTTCGCACAGTTCTCAGGGTGTTTCTGATAATGAAAGACAAACAGAAGAATATTTGAATTTTGTTGCGGCGCATGCTGTCCCAAAGGCAATGACGCTGGCTGAGATTCGAGATGCGACCAAAGCTGACCCCATGTCATTCGGCATATTAAACTGATTTTTAAGCATACACTGCATAACCTTGAAAAGGAATAAAACCTCCTATGACGGAGTAAAAATGTTTTAGCGAAATTTTAACTCCCTGCACTACAATGCCTGAACTGAATTGAAGGTAATTAAAAGCCTGGGGTGAGTTTCCTGAAGCCTTCTTAACACTACATAGTTCTTAAATTCTAGTTTAAAAGACAGAACTTATGAATGACGTAGTGTTAAGAAGGCTTCAGGAAACTCACCGCTGATCTTAATCTAGCTGACTAGTGCTATGAGAATTGCATGTGCATAACATGCGATGTTGGTATTAATATCGCATGTTGTCCAGCCCTATAATATAATACAGACATTTTTCAAATTCAGTACAAAATGTCTCACCTCGCTGGTACCAGTTTTTATGCCAGTGGAAAACCAATACCTTTAAATGTCGTATTTTTGGTACTTTCTTGAAGTACCAAAAATACAGTACGTGGTGCAGTAGAAAAGCACCTAAGTCACATTTAAATATTGACAGTGGCATACTCCTTGATTAGTGGAGCAGATTCGGCGGTATCATGGGGAGATTGACCAGCACGTTGGGCAAGAGGTTGGCCAGCCAGCTTTGTCTGTTTTGGCTGCCTGGTTGCTGTATTTTGCTGAGGAGTCTGTCTGTTACCCTCAGCTTACTCTGGACTCGCTTCAGGCTCGTTGCAGCCAGCTGCCAACCCACCCTCTCATTCACTGCAGCCAGCCTCTGATTCACCTGATGACTCTCTGCAATTGACAGTGGACTCACCTGCGAGTTCCCCAAAACCTACAGTTGCTCCGCTCATCGTTTCCAGATGCTAGAAGAGGAGAAAGAGGAAGGCAGTGAAATCCACAACGTACCCAGCATCACTGAATGTATCTCAGTTGCCACATCCGACCGAAGAGAGGACTACGCTGCCGATACGCCCAATCCAGGAGAAGCCGCCATGCCTAACCCTGAGGAATCCAATGCTGAGCCCGTCTCTAAAGTGTCTGCCGCCATACGCAGTCCCGTAGAGGCTGCTGCCACACCAAACCCCACTGGTGCTTCTGACCCCTGTGAGAGGCTTACAGCCTACCTTAGGTAACACACTTTTTAAAAGTGTGTTAGAACATACAGTAGGTGAGCAATACTGCAGGGGGGTGTTCCACGAAGCAGGATTAAGGGAAAGTCTGACTTATTTCGTCAAGTCTGGCTCATTTAAGTGGGAGTTCCGTTCCATTAAATGAATCCCTGCTGAGCTACCATGGTAACTTAGGCAAGTGAACAAGTCTGCTCTGGACCAGGTTAACTGTCTCGCTTAGTTAAGCGTTGTCTCAAAGAACATCCAACGTGTGGGAACAGATTCCCAAAAGATCGTTCCATTGGACAAAATTCTGTGCTCTCACTACTCATGTCATGTAATAAATATAATAAAGCCTATAAAAATCATGTCTCAACATTCTAATTAATTCCAAAATAATTTAAATAAAAACGTACCCATATTACAAAAGGTCAAACATGAAATGGCTGAAACTGGAAAAAAAAAAAAAACGTTAAAATAATATGAACAGGAAGATATTTTAATATTTTGTTTAGTCACTGTCTACTTTGAAAATGTATTAGTAAAATAGCAAAGACAAGATACAATTATTTGTGCAGAACATTTCACACGGATGCGATCCGTATCTTACGGAGATCAAATAATACAGAATAACATTATTCAGTAAGAATGACACGTGAACACAACTCAGAAGCTTAGGTTCCATGTTGGCTATGGCGATCGAACCAGGAACTTTCGCGGTGCAAGGCAACAGCATAAACCACTGTACCACTATGCCACTGTATTAGGCATTTGTAACATTTACATACCTTACGCATTTAGCCTGTCTGCAATTCTTTGCCAAACCAACTCCCTGGCTTTATTTCTGGTCACAGTATTGCCTTTTTTTAGCGATCACATCTTTGTATTTTTCATACAGCTCCATCAGCAGCGTTTGTTCTGCGGCGGAAAAAAACACCGCTCTTGTTTCACACGATTTCAGACTCATTCGATCAATCTATCGTTCATCCATTCATTTGGGCTTCTTAAATATCTCGGGTGTGCACACTAACTGAAACTATGCAAGTCTGTCTTGTATGAGCCTTGATTAATTAAAGCGGAACTGCGTTAGTGGAACGACAAGAGGCTAAGTTTAGAGATGGCGCTAGTTTTAGTCTGCCTTTTTTGGGAAAGTCTGGCTTTCTTTAGCTTCTTTCATAGAATACCCCCCAGGACTGATTTGAGTGCACAGACTGGTCTATGTTTAAAGTGGCGGCCACTCAAGATGGCTGTGTCAACGTGGAGGAGTACACAACAGCTGTAACTGGATATATCAAAAAATGCACTGATGATGTTACTGTGTATAAGAAAGTGACTACAAGAGCTAGCCAAAAACCAACCTGTAAAAGGCAATCATAAGAGCAAAACATGCATATAATCAGAATATCCAAAGGCACTTTCAGGACTTCAGGGACACACGATGCATGTGGAGGGGTATTCAGAACATCACAGACTACAAACCAGCAGCCCCTGTCTGTGACAACGTCCCTTCCTTCACTGACATCCTGAACATCTTTTACGTGCATTTTGATGTATTCAGCAGTTAGGCTGTGAGGATGTCCACCTTTCCCTCTGACGAGAAGGTAATCTGTCTGTCTAGAGCTGCAATGAGGAGAACACTATCCAGAGTCAACCCTCGCAGGTCCTGACAGCATACCTGGCCCAATAATTAAAGAGTGCGTGGATCAGATGGCTGACATCCTCAGTAACGTGTTTAACATCCCTCTGGCCCAGTCAGTCGTACCTCCACGCCTGAAAACCACCACAAACCAACACAAACAAGTTCCCAAGCAATCACGTGTGACTTCTCTGAATGACTACCGTCCTGTGGTACTCACATCAGGCATTATGAAGTGCTTCAAAAGACCAGTCATGGGCCACATCAAAGCTGCCCTTCCCAGCTCCTTGGACCCTCTCCAATTTACCTACCGCCCAAACTGATTCATAATGCCATTTCCATGAAACTTCACCTGTCATTGACCCACTTGGATAGCAGAGACTCTCATGTAAGGATGCTGTTCATCGATTTCAGTTCAGCGTTTAACATTATAATTCCTCAGAAACTGTCCTTTAAATTGAGAGGGCTGGGCTTGAACACCCCCCTTGTAAACTGGATCATGAACTTTCTGACAGAAACACCTCAGTCAGTCTGCATTGGCACCTACACCTCCAGCACCATCACACTAAGCATGGGAGTGCTTCAGGGCTGCGTTCGCAGCCCTTTGCTCTTTACCCTACTTACCCATGACTGCACAGTGAAGTTGAGCTCCAACCACATCACCAAATTTGCAGACGACACGATAGTGGTGGGCCTCATTGACAATAATGTCTCATCATACATGGAGGAATTGGCAAGACTTGCTGCCTGGTGTAACTGCAATAATCTCTCACTTAACATTGCAAAGAGAAAAGAGATGATGATATACTTCAGAAAAGCAAACACCGTCCAACCACCTCTGACCATAGATGGTACCGCTGTAGAGAGGGTCAAAAGCACCAAGTTCCTGGGTGTCCACATCACGGACAACCTTACTTGGTCCCCAAGTACAACCTCCTTTGTCAAAAGATCACAGCAGTGGCTCCCCACTTCAATCCTCACCACATTCTATAGGAACAGTTCAAAGCCTGCTGTCCAGACAGCATCACTGTCTGGTATGAGAACTGCAAGATTTCAGACTGCAACACACTCCAGCAGATAGTGAGGGTGGCAGAGAAAGTCATTGGGGTGCCCCTACCTCCCCTAAGGGACATTTACCATGACCGCTGACTTTGCAGAGCTAGCAACATTTTGTAAGACCAATTCCACCCACTACATGGACTTTTTTTTCCTCTTGCCTTTTTTCTGGTAAAAGGTATCAAAGCATTTATGCTGGTTCCACCAGAACCTTGAACCTTATCATTTGAGATCTCATTGGGTATTACTGTGAGAGGTTGCCAGTAAATTGAGTAGTAATAGAGAGGTTAATAATAATAATAACTAGTAACTGCAAGCAGTGACTGAAGGGTCCAAAGCATCAGAATGTTATCCATGGCATAGAAACAGTACGGGAGTACTGATAGAAAATAAAGTACTAACTCTAACTGCAAGCCAATGTATTAATCAGTCAGACAGTAGTAAATTCTGCTGGGACAGGATGGAGAGTCTAGGCCGGATGGTTTGAGTAGTAGGTAGAAATAGACACCTTCCTACCTAATGTGGAGGTCTAGATTGTACAGGTTAAGTTTTGTTTGTGCTGGCTGTGTAAACTCAGACTTTCTTGCATATTCAGAACAGCACTGCTCTGTTTGGGGGTGCTCTATATAACAGCAGTACAATTATATTTTGTCCTTTTTATAGACTGTTCATTTAGACATGAGAATGCCATAAAGTTTTGAATGGCCTTTATGAAATGGAGCACTGACTCCACCTGCTGGCCAATTTATTAAAACATGTAAAATACAGGAAGGTAAGGTGAAATGTTTAGTCATTGTTGACATACCATGGCACAAGGTGCACAACAACAAAATTCATCCTCTGCATTTAACCCATATGTGACATTGTGAAATAGCAGGGGGCAGTGCTCAGGGTACCTCAGTGTTACTTTGCAGGTTAGGGATTCGAACCAGCAATCATTCGATTAGGGCACCACTGCCCACACAGAATATGCCTAGACTTCTATGTAACTTAAGTCTGATAATTGTTTATGAGTCAAATGGCAGTAAAATGAAATGCAATTTTAAATACTGACTCAGTTGAAAGGAAATGTAACAATTCTGTGAAGACTTTAAGAGATATTTCAGCTGAATGAGCCAAGGTGGGCCGTAGACATATATGCACAGTGGCTGTAGCGCCATCTATCGACTGATCAGCACCAAAAGTTGCAGGGTCTGTCTGTGGTCCAGTTCTTCAGTACAGGGTCAAATTTGGTGAGGATTGGCTGAAGCATGCCTGTGATATAACTGTCTGATTGAAATGGGCATGGAACTGATATAGGTTGGGTGTGCCTGGTGGCCGTACTGTACATGAAGGTTAAGGTGTTTTTATGAATTGTCCATAAGGGCAGTGTGCTGATTCACCTGCTAACAGAATTGGCTAGGTGGGGTTGAGATTGTAGGAGTAATAGAAAGAGGAAAATGTGGCACTGGTTTTGCAGGTTTAGAGACACATGTTCAACTGCTGTAGCACTCCCTATTGACTGATTGGCGCCAAATTTGGAGGGTTCTTCCACAGTACTGTCCTGCAGTAGACTCTCAAGTTTAGTGATGATTGGCTCAAGCCAGGGGCATCAGAAACATTTTGAATGTGTGTGTGTGGGGGGGGGGGGGGGCGGCACACTGGCAGTGAATTAATATTTTATGTTAAATTT
>JAODLD010000044.1:13237538-13253783 GCA_026781065.1 Mormyrops boulengeri | reverse complement strand
TGTACATATGTTTAGGCAGAAATTCATCTAAAGAAACCCAGCTGAATGGCTGAGGACACTTACCATTTCTATCTGCACGCCACCCTTCCTGGCATACTTTATGGCCACCTAAAGGGGGAAAAAAAATTAGTGTTGTATATATTGAGATGGTGTCACCTTTTACAGGTGTCTATGACAGGCAGGATAAGATGGATCTCTGGACAGATATTACTACGCATGTTGTGATTACACCACTTGGGGACTTACTGGCAGGCCATCGCTCTTCCGAGTTCCGGAGTAAACAGCTCCGAAGCCACCCTGGCCGAGTAGCCCGCCCTGGTGGTAAAGATCCTCCAGCGGTTCTACAACATTAGGCAGGTACACTTGAAGAAAAAAATCCAGATTTGTTGAACACTGGGCTAAACACTACCTGCTACTAATCCAGTTTGACAGGCTTTTAATTAGCCTTTCTCGCTGACCTGCAAATTCCCTGTAGGTGTCATCCATCCAGACATCTCCACATCCAAAGTCGATCAGTTTGACTTCCAGAGTGTCTGTTTGGATCAAGAGGTTCTCCGGCTTCAAGTTTCGAGAATCCATACTGCACTTTCTCCATGAGAACAGACTTGTAGACACTTCACTATTAACTTTAAATAGCATGCATTAATATTTCATTACCGCAAACTTATCTTGGAGTTTGGTCTGTTAAATCAGTATTATCATTAGTTTTCCTATTAGATGCTACTGTCAGAGTCAGCTAACTTTTTTAGTTAGAATTCTCATTCTCTCTCAAAGACAGTCATCTGTTGATTCAAACCTTTGTGGGGCATTTTGAAACCGAATTCTTGGGTGTCACGGTGAGACGCTCCGGTTGTCTGTGCTTCTGCACTCTCTCTCCATTTCTTCACCGGAGATTCGTCGTGAGAATGGGAGTGGGGTCGTTCTTTCACAAGTTTGCTGTGTCCCCTACATGGTTTGTGGCAAACTGCAAACAGGACGTCTTATGGCTTTCTTTCAGCAATTTCTTTATTCTTGTCATTCTTCCATAAATTCCAGATTTGTGGAGCACATGACTAATAGTTGTCCTGTGGACAGATACTCCCACCTGAGCTGTGGATCTCTGCATCTCCTCCAGAGTGACCATGGGCCTCTTGGCTGCTTCTCTGATTAGTGCTCTCCTTGCTCAGCCTGTCAGTGTAGATGGACGGCCATGTCTTGGTAGATTTGCAGTTCTACCATACTCTTTACATTTTTGGATGATAGATAGAACAGTGCTCTGTGTGATGTTCAAAGCTTGCGATATTTTTTTAACCTTACCCTGGTTTAAACTTCTCCACAACTTTCTCTCTGTCTGGTGTGTTCCTTGGTCCTCATGATGCTGTTTGTTCACTATTGTTCTCTAATAATCCTCTGAAACCTTCACAGAACAGATGTATTTATACCGAGAATTAATTACACACAGTTGTACCCTATTTACTAATTAGGTGACTTCTGAAGGCAATTGGTTGCACTGGATTTTATTTAGGGGTATCAGAGTACAGGGGGCTGAATACAAATGCACGCCACAATTTTCAGATTCTTATTTGTGAAACATTTTGAAAACCCTGTATCATTTTCTTTCCACTCTCCATCCAATCTGACTCAGCTTGAGCTATTTTGCAAAGAAGAATGGGCAAAAATTGCAGTCTCTAGATGTGCAACGGTGGTACAGACATACACCACAACGCTTGCAGCTGTACTTGCAGCGAAAGGTGGTTCTACTAAGTATTGACTCAGGGGGGCTGAATACAAATGAACGCAGATTTTTGTTTGTAAAATATTTTGAAAACCATGTATCATTTTTTTCCACTTCACAATTATCCCCTACTTTGTGTTGGTCTATCACATAAAATCCCAATAAAATACATTTAAGTTTGTGGTTGTAATGTGACAAAATGTGGAAAAGTTCAAGGGGTATGAATACTTTTTTCAAGGCACTGTACATCATCCACCTTTTCTGTGAAGGGAGAACAAAAAGAAAACATGTAATCAACAATTAAGAAAAAATAACTCAAACTACTTTTCTGGATTTGTTCTATGGGCACAAACGGGAATCACACTCGCAGTATTACATTAATTGCATGCTAAAACAATCAGACTTGTAAATGACAGCCACATTACGATAATGATACAACAATTACACAACGATTATTTTGTTTTCCTCGCAAGTATGGAAGGAAATACACACTTATGAATGGCCAGGGTTACACACACATACATTTACAATAGTAATTATCACCAAATTAAATAAAACATCTATCGTGTTTTACAACTCTATTGAACTCTTAACTGTGGAGCGTGCATATCTCTCTCTCACTCCAGACAAACTGGGGAGACACACCTCGCTACTGAAGAATATGGGGAGGGAGAGTCCAAAATTATTTACAAATCAAAATAAAAAAAGAGAATTACACCTCAGTTTATGCTTCCCCCCAAAAAAACCTATTTTAAATTATATGTTGAAACTAAAAATGTTCACTTAACTCATAACAGTCTGAAGTAACGCTTCCCCCTTTTCCCGAAGTGGGTCCTCCCTAACCTTACCGGGCAAAGTACAAAAGAAACCTGCTAAGCTGGAGGGTCAGAGTTGATGGAATCCTATGACAGGAAACCGTGCCACATGAGTAATCTAGGAATTTATCCACAACAGCTCACTTTAGGGCAAGGAACTGAAGTTGGTGGATTGAGCAGTCTCACTCAGAACTACTCAGCTTTCTACTGGTGTAGATAATGGGACGTAGGCCCATAGAACCAGGATACGGCTGGTTCAGAACTACGCCCAACCCCTCAAGGTTGGCATCAACATGTGGTACAGTATGTATGGCTTGCTGGGATCAATATAGGCCAAAATAAGAGCATGCTTAATTCAATGCTTAATCTTTTGGAAGGCCTCCATGGACTCGGGTGTCCATTGTGCATTGAATGGTTCAGATTTTCTGAATAAAGGTCTATTGTCTTCCCAGGGGGCTCTCCTGTTCTGTGTTGGCGGGTAGCCTCTCGCTAGGTCAGTCAATGGGTATACAACAGTTGAGTAATTGGCAATGATTACTTGTAGTACCCATAAATCCCTAAAAAGGCTTGCTGCCATTGAGACACAGCTTTAAAATCCTGTTAGGATCTGTAGAAACACCAGAAAAGCTTGGATCCTCAGCTCCTGTTTGCGACCAACACAGGCCGCTCCCATGACACTCCATTTTCCCAGAGTTACTTATCCAGTGTGGGATGATGGGAACCCTATGTATCGTCCCATCGGGGAGTACCATGTATTGAAACTGGACGTATCCGCGGATGTATTTCACCAGCTGTTCAGCAGAGGGCGACAATAGCCCTGCACCTGAACGAGTGAGGATGAAAAGGGAATCGGGAAACATGTATGTTAATATTTCAGCATTAATCTCCAACCTGGCCTGCACGAGTGCTATTAAATATTAACAACAGAAGATATAAGATTAACAACTGCAGAATGTACCTATTTTTCAGAAATTATTCTTAAATCTAATATGGCAGTTGTAATACGTCCTCTATAACAGTGTAAATCGTACAGTCTTTATTTGTTTTAATAAATTTGGGTTTAAAATTGAAATACACCGAAGAAAGTTAGACAAACACTTTAGACTAAATACAGCAGATTACTACAGACGCAACTTGAGTTAGGGTTCATACATTCAGTGAATAACTTTACTGATCAAACCATGCATACACTACAACGGTCTGCTAGCACATTAATACAGGTACGATGACGATCTCCCAGCGCATACAACCGCATACAGCCTACATTAACGGGGACATTTCGCAAACTCCAAAATGCGCTTCAGAAAGTCCGGAAACGTTAGGAAAGAAAGGCGAAAGATGCTATTTATAAACCTCGAATGGGAGGAGTCGCCGTAATGCAGCCAGTATAAATTTCAGGGCTCCCTGGGGATCCTAATCCATAGGTCTGGCTATCCCTTCGGTCCCTCAAGCACCATGCCGGCCAAACCAGCCCCCATCAAGAAAGCCCCCTTGAAGAAGGCAGCCCCCAAGGCTGAGGCGAAGCCCAGCGAGCCCGCCCCGGCCCCGGCCCCCGAGCCGCCTGCCCCCGCTCCCCCCGCCGAGGCGCCCCCGGCTGAGCCGGCTCCCGCACCGGTGGAAGCAGCGCCGGCGGCCGAGGAAGCGGCACCGGCCGCGCCTGCAGAAGGTAACCGCGTACTCCACAAGGATAACTACTGCCGGCGTCGTTAAAAATCTAAGACAGGTTCATGGTAAACTTCATATGTATAAAATTTAGACACAGTAAAAGATTCCTAATGCACTTTTACAGATATTCGGGTTGGTTTGCATTGCATTGCATTTATAACGAGCAGTCATTCTGAAACCAAACACAATTAATGCTACGTAACTTGCAATACAAAAGTGATGGCAAAATTCGCTTGCTTGGCAGTGATTTCCATTTTGACAGATGGCTTTGAAAAAGTAAGTCCTGCAGGCTTGTGCAGTTTTAATGTTACAGAAGCGCTGACTATTTTGTGTATTTTTTTCCTACAAAAATATGCGATTTTTTTTTTACTGTACAGCAAAAAGCATCTAAATCCACATTTACAGAAACAAACTGTTCCAGCTGTAAAACTTGTCTTGAATCCAGAAGATGCTTTCTATGTTTTTTATAGACTGTCATGTATAGCATTAACGACAGTCCTGAAAGTAATTAGTCCATAAAACATTTTCACATACTTATATATTCGCTTGACAGTTGAATCTTATAAAGTTATACATTTGCCACGTATAACTTCAATCTTGTGAGATGTCACGCTTAACATCCCGCTGTAATAGGATACCGATGCCTCTTAATCGTCAGGGGCTGCTGTATTATACTGACATTCTGAGCTTTCGTGTCTAACATGCGTGCGCTTCTCCGCTAACCGAATGTGTGACATTTAAAACCAGCTACAGCTGCTGACGACGCGTCCGCCGCCGCTCCTGCCGCTTCCGAGGCGCCTGCAGAGGGTAAAGCGCTTTTTTCTTATGGGACGTGGGGCTTTCCCGGATACTAGCTTGGAAATGAAGCTCCAGTCATTGCTCCTGTAACTTTTTTCCTCCTTTTATTATTAGTCGGGGGTCTTTAATTGGATAGTGGTAATGTAACTACATTCCTCGTGTTTATTAAGTCTGATGACGCTAATTTAAATGCACATTTGCCCATTAACTGCAGCTCCTGTAGCACCTCCACCAGAACAAGCCAAACCACCGACCCCTCCTCCTCCGGCAGGTAAGGCGGGACTCAAAAATCATGTTCTTGCTTGACAGCATGTGACAATTAGCCGTGCAAAGGTGTATCTCTATTGGTTCTTGGCCTTACTGCTGTATGCCACCTGCCTTGTGTTGGTTAATGCAGTTCCCACAAGTGAACCGCTGAACTTGACTGTGGATGATGTCAATGACACGTCCGTCACTATCAAATGGAAGACACCAGAGAATCTCGGGGATTCTGGCCTGGACGGGTACACTGTGGAATACTGTAAAGATCAGAGTAAGTACCTTGCCTTAATACTGCATCGTAACTATAATCAGAAAAGCTCGGATCCTCAGCTCCTGTTTACGACCAACACAGGCTGCTCCCATGACACTCCATTTTCCCAGAGTTACTTATCCAGTGTAGGATGATGGGAAGCCTAAGTGGGAAGCAGTATTTTGGGCACAGGATAAGATGCCATGTTGGTAAACAGAAGGTCGCCAGCTCAAATCCTAGGATTGGCAGAATGATGTCACCATTGGCCGCTTCAGTAAGGCCCTTATCCTCCAATTGCTGCAAGGACTCTCGGACCTGGCTTTCTGAAATGCACGTCGCTTTGGAAAAAGTGTCAGCTAAATAAATCAAATGTAAATGAAAGAAGGAAGCACACGGATGTTCACGGGAAGGACAATATTGAGATGGAGATCCACCAAAAATACTCTGTCTTTGGAATGTGTGAGGAAACACTAGGAGAACCAACTCACACAAACACAAAACCCTCCGGGTGTGATGCCACAGCACTATTCCCTTATAGAATGGCTGAATACCAATGCCAAGAACACAAAGACCGTACTTGTGGTCTTGGCAAGACCGGTCTTGCGAACTTGCCTTCCAAGAACGATCTCGCAAGATCATGAGGACAGAGAGCGCACCAACTGTGGATTGAGACAGATGTGTGCTTGCTGTTCCACTACGCTACACACCCAGCTAATTACCCCCGGCCGTAATTTTTATCGTATTTAATAAATGACACATAATCGAAATGTCCAATCTGAATGACTAATTATTCCTGGTTTGATTACTTGTGCTTCTTTCACAAATACAGTTTACACTTAAAATATTCGTATTTATTTCAACTCTGTACAAACACTATACAGAGGTTAAGCATTCCAGCTCAGCAGTTGAAACTTGAAAAACTGTGGGAGAATACTATCTGACAGGAACAACAGAAGCGGTCAAGTACGCATATGTCGCCTAATCTCCCATAATTCTACATTCTCCCATAATGCATAAAAAAACTAGTCGCTCAGGATTTCGATTGGCTGAGCAACGCCTCTGGCTGGGTGAAGGGCTCGATTCAGGCATAGGCAAACGAATCAGCTGCCTAGGGCCCAGTCTGCACAAAGGGGCCCAGACAAAGTCAATTAAACTGCTTATGTGCTGGCAGAAAAAATCAGTATGTTGATGAGAGGGGGCCCAAAAATACTGCCTGCCTAGTGTTCCGTGAGGGCATAATCTGCCCCAGCTGGGTGTGTCATGAGCAGTTGATTCTTGACGTTTTGATTAGGAGGGGCACATCTCACGCATTTTCCTTGTTATATGAGAAGCCCATCTTTCAAAGATCACTGCTATTAATGTTAATTAATAGCCCTGATCTAATTAGGCCTAGGAGAGATTTTTAGGGTATTTGATTATGGGTGTTTTTTTCTCCAAATCAGGCGTGTTTGGTCCCTGTTTAATGAAATTATTGTATGTTTAAATTATATCCCTCATTTATTGCTTTACATGTAAAATGGTGTGGAATGTATTTCATTTAACATTAAGTGGATCCAGTTACATAACTGTGTTGAATTTATAGAACTGGCTGCTGTTGAGTTGTGCAAGTGCACTTGGACTCAAGTCCAGTTAAAAGCCCCTCTCTTGGGAGGCTTAAGTGCTACGTTGTAAGAGTGACAGGTATCACTGCCAGGGTCAGACGGACTGGCATCGCGCATATATCATGCCTCGCAGGTCTCACTGAGTTTTCACTCCTCTGTGTTTCCTGGCAGCTACCGACTGGGTGGTGGCCAACCCTGAGCTGGTAGTCACCAACCGCTACGTCATGAAGGATCTGAACACCGGGGATCTGCTGCACATCCGCGTGAAGGCGGTCAACGCGGGAGGCCCCAGCGCCCCTGCTACCCTGGCTGAGCCCATCCGGGTGCGTGAGGTGGTCGGTGAGTAGCCCACACTTGTCAGTCATCACCGTGGTTACGTTTGCAAAGCAGATAAAGTTATACAGCACTTTATTTTTTAGTTGGGGACTAGGAGGACAGAAACCCTTCATCAGGTTGTATATTTTTGAAATGTTAGTATATAAAGTAATGCTCCTGCGCCAGGGGGGGCGGTGAAGTCACTTTCAACTGATACCAGGTTGCCGGCAGGCCGGATCAAATTTAGGCGGGTGAGGTGGATGGTGCGCTGCCAGCGGTGCCCGCCTCGATGGGTTTCGCAGCTGCCTGTGTAAATTTTACACTTTGCGCTGACATGGGCTATCATCGGAGGCGAATTATGAACACTAATGTCTGGGAAGTGTGTCACGGATAGAGCCACGGGTCAGGCTGTTCCCTCGCACCTCCGAGGGCTGGGGGCCTGAGCCCTACCTTCGCACTGTTGAGCTCATGCGTTAACCCCATGCTGTGCGTGTGTCCAAAGACGTAGCAACTGTTGTCTCTAAAATTAAGTGTGAATGTGAGTGAGTGTGTGTGTAGGTGGGTTTTGAAAAGGTAACCATTACACCCTACTGCAGACTTGTGCAGGTGCAGTGTACCCCAGTCTTGTGCCCAATGGCACCTGAGATAGCCTTTAGTCCCCCCCCAACTTGACCCTGACCAGCATACTTGATTATAAGATGGAGGAATGGAATAATGTTCTTCCAGGAGAAAGACATTGTAGACACTGCCCATTGTTCTGAGGTGCCTGAGGTGAACTGCACATTTAATCCGGCTGCATTACAAGCAGTGATGCAGGCAGTACACTGAATTCGCTAATTATTTCTTTTCACTTAATTTTCCGCCGGGCTTTCAAAGCTGAACCCACTTTTCTCCTAAACATGTTTCAGGATAAGTGATCTTACCGTTGTTAACATAGTAGAGTAGAGGATCTTCATTAGGTTGTGGTGCTGACTGGATTCATATTTTTAGGATTTTAAGATCTGTATCTAGAACAGGAAAACTTTTTTGCACCATAGATGAATCACACATGTCATTCCAAATGACCCAGAAAGAAAGAATTCCTCTGAACACCAAATTTGAACAATGAAACTACAATTTTTTTGAAGAAAGGCTCTTTATTTAGTTAATTTACCTGAATTTGTGCTATTGGGCTTACTTGTGCCAGGGAATTGGGTGTTAGGCCACATTTACTACTTAAAGTAACATTTAGACCAGAATCCCAAATGGGTTTTCTTTGACACATTGCACGCTAAGAGATGCCCATGAAAGCCGTTGATGTCAGGCACATCATGGAAAGTCGCCACGGTGATAACTGCAACCGGAGCCTCCTGAGTCGAAGAGGACGGGCTCACCCGCAAATTGCTGGAACATAGCTGGGAGGCGCAGCCATTAACGTGGATTAGGGGTGCAGGGGTGCGTGGTGTTTAAAGTCCCTGTGGTGGAATGTGGGGGGGAGGGGGGCGAGGCACTGATACCCCAAGCAGACTGATAGAAGCAAGTGCGGGGGGTGAGAGGGAGGCATTCCGACGACATGGGCTTGGGCGGGCGACTCAGAGAATATCCTTGGCAGCTTTGTTTAGACACAACTGTTCAGCTTCTTTGCATCCTGCTGCCTCTCCATAACGATCCTTGGAATGAGGACAGAATGACACTGGCTTCTCTGGTACAGCATGATAGGACATTTCTCAGTGTCAGGTGGACCTTTTCCCAGTGCACTGCTGTCAGGGCATATTTTGTGCTCCAACCAGGCACTGAGTGTTCAGCCACAAAATGAGGTTAGCAAAGCTTTTTGTCCCACTTCTGATTCTTGCGGGGGGTCTCCTCTTTATCCAGCTTTACAGATCGTCGCCATCACAGAAATTCCACCCCCCCCCCCCAACTCCCGTTGGATTCAGACTGAAAGATGCGCCTTACATCTACATCTTTTTGTACTGGGGCAGCGTAAAAAAAAACATCTGAGTGCCTGGTTTAATTTTAGCTCCTTGACATGTGTTCCACGGAGACTGCAGCATGAAGTCCTGTCCATTTAGGGACGTCAGGGACCTGTCATTCTTAGCATGTTTGGCCTCCTACTTTGCACGCACTTGGGACATAAAGTTTATGCGAGCTTGGTCTCCCCATATACAATAATAGAGTAATAATAATACAATTTGTGGTTTGTATGTATGGGATAATAACAGTTACAGAAAAACGTGCTTGATACATTTATTGTGCAAATGAAACTTTGCACAGTGTTCTGCACTGTTGCTTATTTCTTCTCCCTGCTGGGTTTTTAGTTGAAATAGTGAGATTCCCTAGGAGTGCGTACGTTGCATGCCTCCTAGTGCATTTCCCATGTGCTCTGTTCTTCCTGTCGTTCGCAGATCGCCCAAAAATCCGACTGCCCCGCTTCTTGAGATCCAGGTTTGTCAAGAAAGTTGGCGAGCAGGTCAACCTCGTCATCCCCTTCCACGTAAGTCGCGCTGAGAGGAACGGGTCCTCGTCACCGTTAGCATATCAACTCCCACCTGTGCCTCTTAGCTCTGCTTGATTCCGTGTGAAGTGGCCAAAGCACTGGTTTGTTCATTTTTGCAGGGTAAGCCCAAACCCACTGTGATCTGGACCAAGGATGGCCAACCTCTGGATCCAAAGAAGGTCAGCGTGCGCAGCACCGACAAGGATAGCATCTTGTTCATCCGCAAGGCCGAGAGGGATGACTCCGGCAAGTACGAAATGTGCGTTAAGGTCGAGAGTTTTGAGGACAAGGTCATGATCGTCATTCAGATTGTCGGTGAGTGCCGCTCGAGATGCTTTGTGTTTTCTACGCCTGTGGCATTTCCTTACATTTCCATAAACATTCATAAATGATGCCATGGTGATCTGTGTTGAACTACACTGTAATTATTCAAGGGCTGACCTGCTATTCAAAAGACTCACTGTGTTAATTCCAAGATGGCACAAGCTGTTGTGCAGCCCAGCATAAAGTGGCCCTTGAAATCGGCTTAGGTCCTATCCAGATGTACACATGTGCGAAGCATTAATAGTTGACTTGTAAATATTAAATCATAGGTTCTATGTTAGAGCAGCTTACTGCACACCTCCATGTTTGCCATTTTTGGCTCCAGATCTTTCCATGCTTACTTAGGCCTCTGAAAAAACATTTACCAAGCAATATCCATGCCTTTCTTTACGTCAGGACTGTAAATTACCATTGTCAGTGTCTCGATTATTGAAGGTCAGTAGATGGGTAGTATTACCATTGACTGGCCTCTCCATGGTCTCCTGCAGAGCTCCCTGGACCTCCTACCAGTATCAAACTTGTGGACAGCTGGGGCTTCAATGCTGCTTTGGAATGGACTGCACCCAAGGACAAGGGAAATACAGAAATCACTGGGTATACCGTCCAAAAGGCTGACAAAAAGACCGGGGTAAGCTAACTCTATGCTCATTTCATCATTAATTTCCATTTCCTTCTCTACAGCTGCTCAGGTTTTTTCTTTGTGGACACCCAAGGCTGCGTCTGGTGTTGGTGAAACAGCCAACAAGCCAATTTAAACAGAAAACATAAGTCAATGGATTGTACCAGATACTCCTTCTACCTGAATCGTGAAGATAGCTCCCACAGGATAATAGTTGAAGTTTATGGCTCATTTAAAAACAAATGATTTATTTCTGAATCAGAATTCTTGTCATTTCATACATACGTACAACTGAAAAGAATAGTTTGAATTGTTATGGAAACAATAAATAATAAATGGCTATAAACAGTAAACAATCAATGAATAACAAAAGAAAAAGGGCCTGTATCACGAAGCAGGATTTCTTGCTTAGCTGGATTAATTGACAGATTTAAGACGATCTGGGCTAAATGTAAGTGAACGAAGATAAAGGCCATTTTAAATGGTGTACTTTACATTCGACAAGTGATCCAGCAAAATGTGATGCAGGTCCCAGGATTTATAGAAATAAATAAGGTGACAGTGTATAGATATAAAGTGCCAAATGTATAAACAAAGTGTCAAGTGTGAAACAACAGGTTGGTGAGGGTGAAACTCAGCGTCCATAGTTCATTGCCAAACTTCTCTACCGAAAAGTGCACTTACCTTATCTTCTGGCCTGGGAAGTTCTTTTGAAAAAGAGTGTAATTTGATCAGAAGCATACTGGAAGAGATGTGCAAAACTGACAGTAACGTAAAACCATTTCTACCACCAGGGTGTTTATTATTAACTTTGTGCAAAGACGTCAAGGAGTTTGAGTGCAGGAACACTGACTCACCAAAACATTTGGGTCTGCAGCTTTTTTGTCCCACGACTCCTTCCGTGCAGAGAGGGGATGGTACAGACAGGATGGGCCACAAATTCTGTCCCATTCGGGTCTGCTATGATCGCAGCGCTGTTTCAGCACGTAAAGCAGCATTATGAATTTTCAGGGCAGCAAATCATTACTCCCCCCCCCCGGGCACTGACAGAGATTTGACATGGTAGGGTGGGACAGTTAGGATTGGATGATTGTGAACACTTCTTGGTGATAAGTGTGTGGGAGGGGGGAGGGTGTGCTGTCACATGGTGATCCGAGGCCTAAATTAGCCCCTTGCCAAGTCTGTAAGTCTAAACCTGGTATAGGACGGGTAGATGCAGGGGAGGGTCATGGGCTCCCTGCTCTATATGGCCAGCAGGACTCCGCTCTGCTCTTGTAAGGGTGTTCGAGGCGGGTAACAGATGCCAGGACAGTCCTTCTCATTGGATGCTGGGGGGTGAAATGGAGAAATGCGTTGTAGAATATTACCCAGAGACTGTCTAAAAAATGAGCACATAGCTGGATAGCACCAACGGAGTGTTAGCGCGGCTGTGGATTAGCCCACACACACAGACACACCGTGGTTAGTGTTGCACCAGGACTTCTGCAGACTTTGCATGATGACGAGGATTGCCACCCGTCCCTTATAATACGGGATGATCCTGTATTGGAACATGCTGTGTCTTGTATTGTACGAGATGATGGTGGAAACCCTAACAGCAACCTGGTCCCTTGCACAGACTTCTCTGTTTGTTGCACTGTACCTCAGCACACAGGACTGGCCAGGGTTCCACCTATTACTTACCCACTCCTTTGTAGCACTCAAAATATTTGCATTATGTTTGCATTGCACTGTATGTTTACACTCAATTGTATTTATGTGTTTTTTGTCATAATTGTACTCGTATTTATTGTATTTTTGAAGGATCTTAATTTTTATTTGTGTTTTGTGTTTCATTTGTGTGTATCATTGGCCAGAAGGACATGAAGAATAAGCTTTTCATTGCATACTGTCACTGACTGACTGCGTACTGTATATATGACAATGAACTCTGGAATTGAAATGAAATCTGTAAATATAATTGTAGCACTCTGCCTACCACTCTGCCTAGTTACGATTAAGCGTCAGTAGTGGTTTTGCTCAGGGTACAAGAACACCATCATAGCATGATCGTAGTGCACTCTAGTTATAGATCCCATTCCTGTTCGTTGTAAATGAACATTCCTGGCTGTCCTTTCTAGTCTTAGCTAATGCTGATAATTCTGATACTTACCTGGATAATCATGTGATTTATTTGGACTACTTGGCAAAGTCACTTCCCCATGTGTGTCTTCACATTTCTGAGAAGCTTCTCTTACCATAAACCCTGTTTAATGTGAGTTTGGTCATCCCACTGTGGCTTGTCTCAGAGTCTTTCCTTGTCTTTCCCGAACATGCTCCCTTGAACACTCGACTCTGTCATTGGGCCATTTTTTGTTCTGTTACAGGAGTGGTTCTCCGTTCTGGAGCACTACCACAGGCTGAACGCGACCATCTCTGACCTCGTCATGGGAAACTCGTACTCCTTCCGGGTCTTCTCAGAGAACAAGGTCGGCAAGAGCGAACAGGCTGCCGTGACGAAGACATATGCCACCATCCAGAAAACAGGTGCAGTGTTCCTCTGTGACCTCCCCCTGTGACAGCTGGCGGCCAGAGATCCTGCATGGAGCTGCAGAAAAGCCAACACCTTTGCGAAAAGGAAACACTAGCGGTGATAGCTCACCCAACCCCCCAGCTATGACGGAGCTGTCGAGGAAGCAAGCCCTTTCACGGACACATTCATATCTGTGAATTCCCAACAATAATTTCCATTAACTGCAAAAGTGAGGCAAACATTTATAAAGATTCGCATCCCTCCACTCCTGAAGTAATTCACACGCAGCTGCTTTGACCAGTATTTTTACAGGTATTTTGACATGACTTTCATTTGATGGTAAAATATGCATTCGTTCAGGGTTGCGGGGGGGGGGGTCCAGAGCCTATCCAGGAGGCTACGGGTGCAAGGCAGGGAACAACCCAGGATGGGGCGCTAGCCCATAGCTGGGCACACTCACACACCGTCACTCACGCATGCACACCTATGGGCAGTTTGGTAAGTCCAGTTAACTTCAAGCATGTTTTCGGACTGTGGGGAGAAACCAGAGTACCTGGAGGAAACCTCACGATGACATGAGGAGAACATGCAAACTCCACACACACGGAGCCATGGAGGACACTCAAAGGTGTGAGGCAACAGTGCTAACCACTGCACCACTGTATGTTAAAATATGTAGCCGTGGAAAAAATTGAGACCACAGCACAATTTTTTGTTTCACTCAATTCTTAATTTATGGGTGCGCGTCTGTGAATCATACATTTTTTTTTGCAAACTGTAGCCTGGTTCTTCCCTGTTTCTCATTAATGAAGGGCTTCTTCCTTTCTTTGTGGGACTTCAGTCCTGCTTCTAGGAGCCCGATACGAACTGTCCTAGCAGTGCACCTCACACCTGCACTTAATGTTTCCCATTCCTTTTGAAGGTCGCTTGATGTCATCCTACGATTCATGAGAAACTGTCGGATAAGTTAACGGTCATCTCTGCCATTAGAATGTCGCTTCTGCCCTTGGTTGGTTTCTGGCCATCCCCAGTGTCTCCTGCTTCACCTTATTCTGTCTTAGAAATTTTGAGCCTGGAAACATCCTGCTGCTCAGTGTAAACTTCTGCCAGCAGAACCAGGACTAAACCCGGTTTTCAAAATGCAGATTTGTTTAAGAACATAGAGTATCTCTTAATTTTTTCCACGGCTATGTGTACCTACAAAAGTAGTTGTTGTACTCCTTCACTTCAGACTGCTGTCAGGTCTCCATCATGGACCTCTTGTGACCCACAGGTATCATGTACAAGCCTCCAGAGTACCAGGAGCACAACTTCACCGAAGCCCCCAAGTTCACCACAGCCCTGTGTGACAGGGCAGCCACTGTGGGCTATACCACTAAGCTGCTGTGCTCCGTGCGGGGATACCCTAAGGTAAATGTCTCTCCCATGGTTACCCAGCAACCACTGCTTCATTATCATCCAACCCTGATCACTGTTTCTTGTCATTGCCCCGATTGAACAACAATTTACAAACTATGGTGTTTTTAAGATGAGCACTGTGTTTAATTTATGCAGGTCAAAGTCAAAGTATTTTCATTGTTGTCTCAGCTATATTATTGTCGCATGTGTTTGGAGGGATATAGTCAAATTCTTACACCACAGTTGCAGGAGAGGGGTGCAGTACAGTACAGGACAGACAGCAGAGCAATACAGGACAGACAGCAGTGCAGTGCAGGAGAGACAACAGTGAAATACAGGACAGACAGCAGCGCAGTGCAGGAGAGACAACAGTGAAATACAGGACAGACAGCAGTGCAATACAGGACAGAGAGCAGCGCAGTGCAGGACAGACAAGTAAACAATAAACACATACTGTAAGGGTAAAATCAAAACATGAACATGAGACGTAAGACATAAAAATATATAGTTTAACTTCTGATTCGGTGGGAAATAGTGTGCAAATATGGAGCATTACAGTGTGCAGTTTGATTCTGAAATGAAAAGGATGGATTTACATTGATGTAGCGGTTACTTTCTTTGCAGCGCGATGATAGAGTGATGTTCTTTGCCAGATGGATGGTGTGTGTGTGTTTTAAAGGACCAGATTAGGTATTATGGCTGCGGTTGGTCAGTGAGGGAGTACACCTGTTTTTATTTCTGCAGACTTTGTAGCTATTTAGGCTCTGCTGCAGGATCACACAAGATCACCGTTTGGCCCGTGCCAAGGAATGCTGAGGGTGGCTTATCTGGGCAGCTGAGAGCCATGAATGAGAAAGCTCAGTGGAAAAATAAGAGCAGAGACAAGTGCCTCCTGCTCCCTGCTGCCTTGGCTGACACACGTGGTGTCTGGCCCCAGGACCTCGGGTTCGAGATACATGCAGTCATCCTTAATGCCATACTACTGGCTCTCTACAGCACTCTTCTCACAAGGGTCTAATAACATTGTACCCCTTGTTTCTGTTGAGGAACTTGGCATTTGTTTCTTGTTTTTTTTAATTGCTATAAAATTCTGCATATACCAAAATGCGTAGTTTGGAAGACAGAGAGGGGATCTCTTTAAAGTACACCAAAAGCCATCAGTTGCATTTGTAGTGGAGGATCCACAGCCAGAGGCTGATGTAACAAGGCTTTCCCACTGTGTATTTTGATCATACATGTAGATTATACAGTGTGACATGACGCCAATGATGGTCTGTAATTCCAGAAAAGTGGTATTCTACACCAGGGCAGTGACAGAGTAGCAGTTAACAATCCAAAGGCGCTTTTCCACTGTCACCAAGAACCGAGCTGTACCTGCTCTGAAATGGTCAATTGTGGTAAATCTTCAGCTGGCACAGTGTGGTGAGGAAGGGAAATCCACTGAGGGCGGGGGGGGGGGGGGGGGGGGGGGGGGGGGGGGGGGGGGGGGGGGGGGGG
>JAODLD010000044.1:13146816-13165761 GCA_026781065.1 Mormyrops boulengeri | reverse complement strand
GTATATCTGATGTCCCTAAATTGTGGGTGGATTGTAAGAATTGTGCCACACCAGTTGGCTAAATGTAATCATACGCGCCCTGTTGCTTTTGATTAAATCTGAAGAGGAAGATACCAGCAATGTCAGTGTTTCCTGCTGAAAAGATCAGCCTGGTGGTTTTTGGCAAAGAAATTAGTGTATGCTTGATGGAATAGAAAGCCGTTTGAAATCGCCAGTAAACTGACCATGTCCCCCAGCCAGTCAGAGGCTGGCACACATAGGCGAGCACACTTATGGATTCAGTCCTTGCAAATTGCATTTCAAAATAGTTACCGAATCCTACTTTAAAGTTCACCTCACCTGATTGAATCCGAGCCCGGCCTGGCACTCGATGGCAGAAGATTAGGCTGCTTTGGGAGCAGGAGAGCAGAACGGCACCGTCACGCCCGGGACCTTTATGAGAGAGCGTGGTGGAGCTGGCTGAGTGTGGCCTTGCTGGGGATGGTCACAAACAAAGCCGCTTTGAAGCGTCTCAGCGAGCTGGCCTTGGCTGAAGGGCCTGCGGATTGGCTGGGGTCCAGCACGACACCCTCCACGTGTACAAAGTGTACGGCAGCTGCCGTCCCACTCGGATCCCTCCAGGCCCGACTCCGCTACTGCAGAATGGTTCAAATGATCCCCCGCTATTGGACACAACGCACTCTGACTAACAGTCTCAGAAAACATTCTCCATCTTTCCCTGCTGAGAAAGTGACCATTTTCTGGGGGGCAAACAATCAAACAAACACATTAATAAATATTATTTTCAGCCTTTCAAATGATGCTATTATTATCAACTTTGTTTAACAAATGCATTTTTCCCTCCGTTTCTCCATCTGGCTACTCAGTTTCATTTTTCACGCTGAGAGTCTTTCCCTGGGCATCGTACCCGCTGCCCTCATTGGTACATTTCTGGGCTCAAGTCCAGTTCCTTTAACTAGCACAACAACCTACTTATGCCATTTTGACATGCATTATTACATTACTCCAAAATCAAATTAGCCCGATTAGCCAGAAATGCAATGGGCCAAAAATTTAAACGGTTGAATTTCTGCCACTTCAGGACCACGGACAGTGGCTGAACGCCCCTCTCTTCCCCCAAAAGCTGTGCAGAACCTGGGGTGCATTTCAGAAAAGCTCCCATTAACAACTTGCATGGTTCAACCCATTCATTTGCAAGGTTCCAACTACGTAAGTTGCTAATATGGTTAGCAGCTATGCTTCTGGGAAGCACCACCCCTGATCAGTCAGCACCATGGAGAGGGATTCCGTTTTTATTAATATTAATGAGTAGGCGGGTCAACAGAAATTTTTGATGATAATTACATCCAACCAAATCAGTAGTGATTACTGTAGGAACAAATCAAGAAGCAGCTTTTCTCTTCTTGAATATTAATAAGGTCCTCCTGTAACACTGATTATGCAGAACTAGCAAGTGCAGAGTAGCTCAACATGTCAGTTTTTAGTATTAAAATACAGCTGTGGTTCATACATTAGCACCAATGCAAACACAGACCTTTTGCAGTTACGTCAACATGCACTTAGATCCAAGGTCTGGGATTAAAGGCCTCTGCTCCCCTCCCAGGGGGTCCGATAGCTGTGAGAAGCTGAATGTGTCTTTCATGGGCTGTAGAAATCTCTCTGATCGCCTCCCCAGCTGCTGCCCCAGACCCCCCTCCCCCCCAGCGCTGTCCCAGCGCTGATTTTCCTTTCCTTCTTTCAGCCTTGGACCCACCCCCAGATTTGTGGAGCCCTACCCTTACGCCTTCCTCACCTCCCCATCCCACTACCTGAGTGTGACAGCAGGCTCAAACAAACAGCCAGTGTTTGCATCTCAGTTATATTCCTCAGTTGGTTCCTTAGGGATCTGCCTTGTGATGCCTGGCTTCACTGCCCACACCTCACATACTCTTTGTGTGTGGCTCAGTGGGTTAGGACTGCTTGTGATGGGTTGCTGGTTCGGATTCCTGGGTTGGCATAGTGTTGTCATCATTACGCCCTTGAGCCAGGCCTTTAACCCCTATTTCCACCAAGACTGCCTGATTCTCTTTTCTCAGAAATGTGTGTTGGACAAAAGCTTCTGCTAAATGAATGTATTTTGTCCAAAGCCAGATACAGGTGTGGAAAGCTTGGGGCCAGAGCTCAGGGTCAACCAGCACCCAGCACCGCTAATGCAGGTGGGGTTAAGGGCCTTGCTGAAGGGCCCAACAGTGATACGATTACTCAGCTGGCCATGGGATTCAAACCCATAACTTTCTGGAAAAGGCCACAAATCCCCAAAGTCCTCAAACATATAATATATGGGCAAAGGTACTGGGAAACACCTCATAATCATTGAATTTAGGTGTTTCATTCAGACCCATTGCCACAGATATTTAAAATCAAGCACCCAGCCATGCAGTCATGTTTACAAACATTTGTGAAAGAATGGGTCATTCTGAAGAGCTCAGTGAATTCAAGTGTGGTACTGTCATTGGATACCACCTTTGCAATAAGTCAGTTTGTAAAATTTCTTCCCTGCTAGATATTCCACAGTCAGCTGAAAGTGGTATTATCGCAAAGTGGAAGCGTATAGGATCAACAGAAATGCAGCTACAAAGTGGCAGACCACGTACAGTAACGGAGTGCGGTCGCCAACGCTCTGTTAACTCAATATCTGCAGAGTTCCAAACTTCCTCTGGCATTAACCCCAGGACAGAAACTGAGCACCAGAAGCTTCATGGAATGGACTTCCATGGCCGAGCAGCTGCATGCAAGCCTCACATCACCAGGTGCAATGCCAAATGTTGTATGGAGTGGTGATAGGCACACCATCTCTGGACCTCAGGAGAATGTTAGCTGCCTGACTGCATTGTGCCAACTGTAAAGTTTGGTGGAGGAGGGATAATGGTATGGGGTTGTTTTTCAGGGCTTGGGCTCGACCCCTTAGTTCCAGTGAAGGGAATTCTTAATGCTTCAGCATATGAAGACATTTTGGACAATTCTACGCTTCCAACTTTGCGGTAACAGTTTGGGGAAGGCCCTTTTCTGTTCCAGCATGACTGAGTCACAGTGCAGAAAGCAAGGTCCATAAAGACATGGCTGGGTGAGATTTGTGTGAAAGAACTTGACTGCCCCTCACAAAGTCCTGATTTCAATCCCATCAATTCTCATCAACTAGAATAGAGACTGTGAGCCAAGCCTTCACATCTAACATCAGTTCCTGACCTCAGAAATATTCTTCTGGATGAAGGGGCAAAAATTCCCACAGACAGACTCCAAATCTGGAAGGCCTTCCCAGAAGAGTTGGATCAACTCCATATTGATGCCTGCGGGCTTAGAATGGGATGTCATAAAAGTTCCTGTGGGTGTAATGGCCAGGTCTCCCAATACTTTTCTCCATGTAATGTAAATCAATGCTAAGGATTTCTTGGACCTTCCATATCTGTTGTTTTAATATTTAATATTTTAATATTTATAGACATTGTTTTCCTCCAAGCAGAAAGAACAGTAATAAAATCTTTCAGCCAAGCCCATTTAGCATGATTACAGCATGGTTCATGTCATCCTGTTTCTGGAATGAAGGCCTCTCTGTGCTCATTAAAATTAATGAGTGGGCAGGTCAACCGAATGTGTGTAATATATGGTAGTTACAACCCACCCACATATCGGTACTGATTACTGTACGAACACATCAAAAAAATACTTCTCTTCTCATGGTTATTAATAAGTTCCGACTGTCACGGAGGACATGCTTTTGACTTGCAAATGCAGAGTGACATTTAGTTTGAGAACAGTGTGGTTTATATGTGAACCTTTAATTAACACCAATGGAAAAACTAACTTTGCGGTTACATCTACGTGCACCAGCCAGTTTGTTAATGAACACAAAGCACTAGTATGTACTAGTACTTCATTACTGTTACCTCATTCAAAAGACCCGGAGACCTTTTAAAATTGCACCTTACATTTTAAATTTGTGTCTGAGATGTGTATCTTTTAGCGGTGGGGTCCTAACATAATGTGTAGGTTCACATTCTATAATGTCACTTAATGGCTATTTTAATATAAATGCTGGTTCAGACAGAGAAGCAGAATAGTTTCTGATTTACTAATGAAGTGTCATTATTAAATAGAATCAGCTGATTTAAACAGTGCTCAGAGTTCATGACATTTTGCTGAATCATAAATAAAGTCCTACGATTCCAGATATGATGGTAGAAATTCATGCTCTTTACTGCCTTTCGCGAGATTTGATATGTTTAGTAAATGGTTTACTGAGTTAAATTCTGATCATATGTAAAGCATAACTGTCAGAAAATAAATTGAGGAATTATGCATGTAAATACTGACTCATAGCTTTAATGTTTGAATGGAATGCGCTCTTTGGAGAGCAGAGGTGGACTACGCTCTCCACAAGGTGTACTGTAAATCAGAGCGGCCATCACTGGCTGTTAGTCATATGGAGCTGGCATCCTGAGCACCTTGCTACAGCGGGGCCAGTGAACAGGAAGCTCACGTGTCATTTCCTCTGCTGAGTCTCATGAGAAGCCGTGCTTGAAGCCAGTGGGAGGCTGTGTGGTGATGTGGGTCTTCTGAAACAGATATTACTGACTTATAGGGGCGTACTGCATGACTCAGCAGTTTGGGCTGCTGTGCATGTGATCAGAAGGTTGCCGGTTCAAGCCCTGGTCTCAGTAGTATAGTCATGTTGCCGTTTGACCTAACCCATATAAAAAATGCCCCCGGGGTGTTAGATGCACAGCTGACCCTGTGCTCAGACCCCAAGCTTCACTGTCATGTCTATTTGTGTCCATCCATCCATCCGTCATCCATCCATCCATCTTCTATACCCCCTTGGTTTAGGCAGGGTCATAGGGGTCTGGAGCCTATCCCAGAGGGTACAGACAGAGAATAACCCAGGACAGGGTGCCAACCCAGCATATTTTTGGGCTGTGGGAGGACTGCAGGGCCTGGAGGAAACCCCACCACAAGACAGGGAGGACATGCAAACTCCACACACAAGGAACCCTGCTGGGATCTTGAACCCAGGTCCCAGAGGTGTGAGGCGACCGTGCTATCCACTGCACCACCGTGCTGCTTCCCAATGCACACCTGTACAGATGGCAAATGAGGCTCTGTTTTCATCTCTGCGATTTTGGGGCCAGAAGGAGAAGCCGTGCTGGAGTCACACTGGTTTTTCATGTCCCAGCTCCTGCAGGCTGGTGGCTGCCCTGAACAGTCAAGCTAATGCTCTGTGTCACGTGTGTAACTCCAGCCTTATGCAGATGGATTGCCACTGCCTACTACTGAGTGCTCTACTACAGACAGACAGGTAGCTAGGCAGGAAGGTAGACAAGCAGACAGAGTCAGGCAGATAGACTGATAAAGGCAGGCAGACAGACAGACAAACAGACAGACAGATTGAGTGCTGTACTCAGTGCTGGTGCTGAGCACCAGACAGACAGATAGAGAGATAGGCAGAAATAGACAGACAGGTAAACAGGTAGCAGACAAACAGACAGACAATCAGACAGACAGATGGATACAGGCAGCAGTTTCTGTTTCCCATAATGCTTGGGGGGGTCGGTCACACTGAGCCTGAATCCTCTTCCAGAAGGCACAGAATAATGGGCAGGGGACACTCTGAACAGGATGATATTGGACATCTAAAGTAAAATGAAACATGAAGGGGAAGAGGGCCAATTATGATGGTGATAATAGTGGTGATTTGTCTTGTCCTTATTAATATAATTAATAGTGGCTGGTTGTTGCCCTTGGGGATAACTCAGGTGCAGGTGGCAGTAGGTGCAGAGAGTTAACCTTCATTTTAGGGCTGAGACATTGGGTCTGGCTGCCTGCTCTGGCCTCTTTGGACAGAGAGCTGGCTCCATGTCACTCCATCGGCCTCACCTTTCCGGAGCTTTCCGGACCTCTCCGGAGTCATCCTCATCAGCTGATCTTCATCGCGGCTTGTGTCCTCAGCATTCTGGAGGACAGCCAGGGTTTGGTTGCTTTCTTGGCCTGTCTGAAGGCATCCACCGCAGCGTGATTTCACTTTCTGCACCGTCGCTTCCCTGAAATAAAGACCAATCAGCAAACGGGACATATGCCCCTATGACAGCGCGATGCTTCGCAGCCTCCTCCAGGCTGCCCCAAGCAGCAGAAACACAGGCTCAGCAGATCGTGTCAAGACTGCTGATGTCCTTCGCTTGACGTTCTGCGCCTGGTTATTTATGGCTGAGTGACCTGAAACCTGCTTGACCATTAGAATACAAAAGAATAGTGATACTCTGTGGGGAAATTGTCTTTCTCCATCAGTCCCCTCATGTGAGACACACATACAGGTGAGAGCAAACTTAGGCATCCAGAATGCCAAGAGCACTCAATGGTTAATGGACTTACTCAATGGCACAATGGCAGTATCAATCTCCCAGCTTTGGGATTCGCCGACTTCCTGATCATAGATCCAATGCGCTGAGCCACACACACCATCCTGACTCCAGGTACAGACCCAAGCTGGACACTCTTGCTCTTTCCTTTTATTGCATTGATTTGCTTCTCATCAGCAAACTCATAAATGGAGTCATTCAGCTCTACCTCTGTTCCAGTGTTTCATCAGTGTTTTATGTAACATGGTTATACAACTCCGGCATTAAACTGGAAAATGAAAGAAATATGTCAGGGACATGACACCATTTTCCAATTAGTATGCAAGCCCACAGCCCTAATATCTTGGATCAACAGGTTAATCTGATCAGAGAATTTCCTCTCTGTGTTAATATCCATAAAAAAGTCTATAGTAAAACTGCCCACATTTGTAATATCACATTTTAACCTATTCAAAAAGCATGAATGAAGCTGAACTGAAGATTAATATTAACAAATGAACTGTAGAATTGTGGATTGAAGATTTTGATTAGCAGGCCAGCTGGAAGTTTGTGTTACTCACACAACCCGTTTTTTAACAAATTAGTTCCCTACCAGTGGATAATAGAGTGTGCAAGTTCATGGGGGACTCAGGAGATATTAAGTTAAACTTCAAAATGAACCAGCTATTCAAATATTAACTCATAACCGGGAGAGTACTAGTCGAATGGATCTACTTCTAGAAGAGTTTAGGATTACTTGTCGTTTAAGTTGTCTTATAATGGAAAGTAAATGACATGTACGGTACTTTTCCCTGTGTTGTCTGCAGAACAGAGCAAATGTCCTCTCTGGGGCATCTAAGTGCACTCACAGTCTCCAGATTATTCTAGCATTTTCCAAGATCTCACTTCAGTGGCTCCATCTGCTCTAGGATGCAGCTCTGAAATGGGTTAATATATCGAGTTATATGAAAAGTTGGATGAGAGCCTGACAATAAAGAGATCTGACAAGTAAATTAATAAGCTCCAAAATTTCTAAATAATTAACGAATAATGGTATATGAAGATGTTAACTGCAGTATCTGTACCTCTCACTGACGCCCTGAAAGGTATTAGAAGCAGCTTATCAGAAAATCTGAGGTTTTCTGTGTCTTAGGGTGCTCCAAATGACACACTTTACGATTAATGGTGGTTCACTGCCCGCCGCTGATAACTCCGCGATTACGGCGCGCATCCTTGCTGCATATCGATCTCTCCTCTCTTTTCACTGCCTTAATCGATTGTTGACGCACCAGTGGGACGGCATGCCAGCACGTGACCATCTGCGTTTAACAAACACGTTAAAATGTTTGTTCATTTTAATTAAAATAGCACTTCCCCGGCAAGGCACCGGGTGTTTGACGGATGGCAGAACGCCATGCTAAGGTCATTCGTCAGAGCTGCCAGTGTGACCGGGACTGCTGAGGGGGACTCGGTAAAGGACAGCGCTGATATGCGCCACCGAGAAATACAGACCTGTGACATTTCTTAAAATGGCTACTATAATGGCATAGGTCCAGAATTGGCATTCACATAGCCAATATTAATTATCCTTTACATTTTTCTACCACACTGTATCTGCTATTACCACATCTGAATGGAAGATCGTTACATATTACCTCTATGACTCTGTATATAGCCTCCATAACATGACAACTGGACCAGCATCCCCCGTCACCCAGGTCAATATGCTGACACTTCTCGAAGATGTTTTGTCATCTGTTAACAGCTTTAAGGCAGTTAAAATATCATACAGAAGATGTAACAGTCCTCACTATAATTATGCGACCGGGATAGTCCTGCGTATGTACAGACCGATCTGAAAGGCCGAATGTATTTTTAGCGAGAAAAAGAGAGACAGGACGAAGACACAAATAGTGAGAAAGAGTGAGACAGAGAATGAGGAGCGATAGAGAGATCAAGAGATGGTAAAAATAGATAATTATTTGCTTTTAGTGTTTGAATGACAGGAAAGGAAGCTGAGCAATCAAGCCCATAGACTATTTGAAGCTCAAGTTTTATTGTCATATGTACTGAGAATCAAAGTGAGATTAGATAACTATTCCTAAACACATACCTCCTAACGCCTCCATCCATCCATTTTCTGTAACCACTTATCCTATTTATGGGGGGAGTCTATCCCAGAGGCTATGGGCACAAAGCAGGGAACAACCCAAGATGGGGTGCCAACCCATCACAGGGCACACTCACACCGTTCACACCTATGGGCAATTTGGTAATTCCAAATGACCTCAGCATAATTTTTTTTGACTGTGGGGGGAAACTGGAGTACTCAGAGGAAACCCTACAATGACACAGGGAGAACATGCGAACTCCACATACATGGAACCCTGATGGAGACGTAAACCAAGGTCCCAGATGTGTGAGGCAACAGTGTTACCATGATGGAAATGTAATATATATAATGAAATATTTTTTATTTAATTCATATGCAATTGTAAATTGGATGGATGGATGGATTGACGGATGGAAGCTTAATTTGGACATTATGTCAAAAGTTTATCAAAGACATGACTGCAATATGTAGATGATCACAGTCAAACTCACTGGCTTGTCTTGAGCTTGTTAATAAAGCCTGTTAATAAAATATGAACAGGTTTTTTCTCTCTCACCAACAGATGGGAGCATGAATTTCAATGGGGGGTAATTTTCCTGATCTGATTGATCGAAACAGACTGTTAGTACAGATTGTTGCTATTATCTTGTGTCTGATTAATTGATATTTATCAAGAAATCAAGAAACTGTACTTTTATTACTTTAAAAACTAAATAAAACTTCCTTTCGAGTCAAGCATTTATTGCTCTCACTGTAGCAAAGAAATTACCTAAATGTCGTAAGTTGTAAGTCACTCATCGCAAGAGAAGCAATGGTGATCAACCTTACAATTTATCACCATGGTAATAAAGTCAGTCCTGATTTTAACGATCAATTTTGTATGGTAAATCAACCTTCCATTTGTGTTCCGGAACACTTAGGAAGTCAGCTTGTGTTGTACTTTTTGTCATGAGTAAGTAATTTAAAAACTTTTTACTCAAGAATTTATCTTCGGCAAGGTATAAATTTCTTGGTTTGATATTTATTGCGGGAGACGCCTGCGACTTAAGGACAGGGTGCTGTGGATCATTAAAAATGGTTTCAGGGGTTGAGTCTGATTGATGTATGTCTTCCAGAGGTCCGTGACTAATTCTGTCAGGATCCACCGTGCTATTCTTCAACGATAAGGATCCACGGCTTCTAATTTTCTGTGGGTCTGAACAGCTGGTGAATTTATTCTTGTACCTTTCAAACTCTGAATAATTTTACCACAGGAACTGTCCAGTCCTTCAGAAATCTAAAGGCGCGGCTCCTTAAAGCTGAAGAAATTTAACTAAGTTGCTGAGTCACTGTTACAGTACCTTACGGGTGACCAGCTCAGGTAACACCAGTGAAGAATAAAGAACCAGTGATTTATGTCAAATCATTGCTTTAAACATCCATTTAAAAGTATAATTTATAAGGTACTGGCAGCTTATTTTCTTTCTTTTCTAAATTTCTATGGTCATTTATAGCATAATCCCCACTTTCAGTAGTATTTCTTTAGAGTAGAAAAGAAGGAAGATAGATGTGTATAAAGTCCTTCATCTAAGGAAGGGGGTGGAATTGAATGAGGCTCAGTAATCCATGTTCCTGGGCCCCACACTAAAGGCTACTTCTATAATATGACGCTTTGACGTCATTTTTGGTAAATTGGCCGACGTGCGATGGAGCTGAAGGTCACAGTATCTCCACTCTGCAGATCTTCAGCGTGAGATGCGGGGCGAGGCGAACTTCACGGGGAGCAAAGCACTCTGCTCTACTGCGGACCCCGATGCGGCCTGATAGCATGAAATCCCTCTGCGTTTGCAGATGACCATACGGATCATTTTGTTCGTTCTGAGGAGCTAAACTTTGAAGTGTTTACATCTGTAAGCTTAGTGTCAAAGCTACTGGTGCGGCATCATCCTAAACGGGCAGTAGGTTTGTGTGACTTCCCTCCCCTACATATTTACTCATTTAGCAAACGCTTTTATCCACAGCATCACACATTTCAGAGAGCAGAGTAAGACAGTCCCTGGAGCAGTTTGGGGTTAAGGGCCATGCTTGGGGTTCCACCAGTGACATCACTCTGCCAACTTTGGGATTTGAACCAACAACCATATGATCACAAGCATATCACCCTAAACCACTGAACCGCACGACACTCAGGTTTGTGGTTGCCGAGCAGACACTAGGTTCCTGTATGGACTGGTCCAGAGCCTTCTGAGGAACCAGTCCGGGCCCATGCTGAGACCTTGATGCAGCTCACGGCCTGTCTTCGCCCCCCCGGGGGGGTGAGGTCATGTGGGAGGTGTTTAGTGGCCCGTGGTGAGAGTAGAAGATCCTGTTATCCATTTAGCACTAATGGATGGTGAGGCGTGCCAGCCTGTCTGCGCTCCCCCTCTAAAACGGGATGCCTGGGATGAGGAGCTCCAGTTTCTGGGCAATGACAGAGATATCCAAAGTGACCTTTGCTCCTCGCTGCAGGAGATGGTTTGTCAATAGGTCTAATCACTTCAATCGGCTTATTGACATCTGTAGATATAAACAAATACATGCATGTAGCTCACATTTTTGTATGTGGTAATGTGGCATAATTTGTCTTAACACAATTGTATGTCTTTACTGGTTTAGTCTATGAAATGTATAATTTAAATTAATGCTATTAAGTCACATGCACTTATTGTACATATGTTTTGATTACTTGTTAAGTATAAGGAATTGATTTAAACAATATATAGTTTAAAATGTTCTCATTAGTTATTATACTCGTTCTTATAAATCAAGTTATTAGCTGATCAAGTTATCAGTTGTTATTGCTGTTTAGGAACTCCATATGCCTGGGTTCAAATAAATTTTTTAAATAGTCTAGATATTTTTACTTCAGTGTAATATACAAGTTTTCCAGACATCTGGGAGAATACTAGTGGGCTAAATCTTATTTTAGAATTGATGCCAGTCATATTTGCATTTATCTTTTACAAATATGATATATAGTCCAATCATGTTGCTGCCAGTTTCAATTTCAAATCTTTTTTTCCATCATTTTTATCATTAGTTATACCCAATGCTAATTTTTATGGTACATTAGATAGCAATCTAGACTTACAGTGAGGCAATTAATCAGCAGTTTATGTTTATTAATTCCAGAGTCTAATCGCCTGTTTCTGTCACAGAAGATGATGGATATCCTTTTCATTTACAAACAGAAAAAAAAACAGGTGGAGGAACACAGTGGTTTGGCGCTGAATATTTATTGTGCCCCCAGGGTGGAGAGGAATGGCTTTACATTCGCAAAAGCCCCATCAAGTGATCAGAGGAGCGTTCAGTCTAAACAGCAACACCACAGCATAAGCCGACTTGTGATTAAATCATTTATGATTAACGCTAGATTCTAGCATAGGTTCGTGAGCCGGTGATATAATGCATTTTATACTCTCATTCAAAATGTAATAGCTGGCATGAATTTTAATATACTTGGGAAATGTTCAGAAAACTGTAAATCACTTATACATTTATATAACTGTAGTGTTTATTGGAGTAACTCGTCTCCCCTATTGTGCGTCACTAATTAGCTAACTGTCCCTTGTTCGTTTTCACTTGGAGTTTCTTCCTTGGGCTTTAACCTTCTCTGGTTGAGAACTTGTCTTCTTAAACGTAAATAAATGCAAAAATGGCTTTGGGGTTGTAATCATCTTAGGTTACTGCATATTGTGAGTTTAAATAATTTATAGGATTCCATTATGTATGTGAACAGGGTAACGGTGTTTAAGCAATGCACACTACAGAGGGACACGGCTGGGTTTATTTACCGATATAAGGAGTCTAGAGATGGTGGCCAGTCACACACCCCGTGGAAGAGAGCCCCTTTGTTTGAAAACAAAGAAAACAGATTTAGGCCCTTGCTTAAGGGCCCAATGATGATGCAGCTGGGATTCAAACTGATGACTTTTCAACCCCAACGCCCTATCACTGAGCCTCACACCGCCCTCAGACCTTGACCTGCATCTCATCAGCCATTGTGCTGGACAGACACCCTGTCCCAACCTTTCCATCTTCAAGATTCAAGCACTTCACTGACATTGTATAACACAGTGTAATTACTTTTACGGCAATCCCAAGGTGCATTAATAAGTACAAAATAAAGCTAAAAATAAAATAAAAATGAAAATAAAATAATCATACAAAATATGTCAAAATATTTGCAAAGATGCCATATACAATGTTAAATCTAAGAAGAGATTATTTCTAGCCATAACAGAATAACCGGAACAGACATTATTAACTTAAATGTTCTTACATCGACAGATGTCTAACATCTGTTTGCTTTAGGTGCTGCTTGTCTATGGTAATCTGGTAGAGGTAGATTACTTCATCTGCCCTGGGTCATTCAGAAAGTCAGGCGAGCAGAAAGTCAGCCTTTGTCCTTGTGTTTGGGACGCATCGCCACCATAATTAGATCCGTTATACTGAACGCCAAGGTGATCCCGGGCGGTCAGAGAGGCCCGTAAAGGCCCCGCGGATGGCGCCCATGATGTATTCCCCTCTGCTCCGCGCATGAGGAACGGCGCCGTTACCGCAGGGCTGTCTGTGGCAGCTTCACACAGCCCCTCCGGTCACGGCGAGTTTCAAAGGACACTGGCAAATCAGAGCTTCAAAGGAAAGCAAAGACAGGAGTACGGGCAGTTAGATATAACTACGAGGATGGATTTACAGCCACAGTAATCCTGGAGGCAAACTCTAACCTGTTATTACCTGGTTAGTATAAAGTTAGTAAAATATTAATATTACTAGAGGTAAATCATATCGCATCTTTTATTTTAATTTAGAACTATTTTTGTATGTTTATGCCGTCGAGGACTTCACTCTTGTGAAAGTTGCACATCCCCATTTTTCCAGGACCTGGTCTTATCTTGGTCTTTTACAGCATTCGCACTTGATTTTTAAAACTGAAGTATGACTGTAATATTCAATAGTTCTTCAAAGTCATCAGATCCCCACCCTTGGGGCTCATTGTTTCTTGCTGGTACAGAGATGAAATATGATCAAGTGTGGAAGATCTCATAAAATATCAGACTGTCGTCACTCAGCACATAAATGAAGGCAATAGAGAGATCATTGTCTCAATTTGGCTGATGTTCGGGTGCAGGGCACCTACAAGTCAGCTGTTTTTTGATCTGATGTCTATCAGAAAAACTCCAACGCATCAGAAGCTTGGGGCCAAACAGCAGTCAAAATCTTGTTTTGCCAATTCAAATGGTCAGTGGTGTTTACCAGCCCTTGAACTATTCATTTGCCCCCTGTTGGCCACACACAGTCACTACACTAAATATTAAATACACGTTTTCCTCATTTAGGAGATGCTGAAGGAGCATGTCCTGCTAACCAGCTAGCTAGCAACCATCTCCTGACTCTACTCACTAGCTGTTTGTTTATTTTCTGAAACATCTAAGGGGGGCAGGGGGCCCCGAAGTGACTTTGAGTGGGGCCCCAGAAACAAGAAGCTCATCCCTGTTTGCAGTTTGGTACTTTTCCAAGCAAACTCGACTCCCCGATCTGTGATGACACCATCACAATGCATCTCCAGCTCCTGGCGACCTGCTCTATTCCGCTATTCTGCTGATAAATTGCTGACTTCCTTGTGAGTCACGAGTCACGGGGCATGCGCATGATGGCAGCACTTCTGATTGGAGGGACAGAGATCCACAATAATAGGTGTCACAGGGGTCAGTACAGCTTAGTAACAGACTGAGGGTAAAAATGGCTTAGCTCTCGGGCCTGTTTCCTGCTTACTTTGATGGACACCTCGAAAGGCACCTGCCGCATTGAAGCCCCTCCCCTTTCCATTACAAGCCACCGCTTTCTACACCCACCTCCCAGAATTCCATTGGTGCACTTCTTCCGTTGAATCTGCATGTTTAACCAGGGTCAAGCCAATAGCAATGGAAATGGCCGTGTCCTGCCTTGTATGATGTTGGTGTGCCGTTTAAGCTACTGTGCAAACATATTGATGTCATTCTGTTTTATATCTCGGTCTCAGCCAGGTGCTGAGGTAGGCGGGCAGAACGGACGCCTGCGGGTGTGCTTGATGGATGGATCCGCACAGCGGCCATGATATCTGCCGCTGTAATCAAATCTCACATAACAGCAACTTGCTCCTTAAATCATATTTCTCCTTAGTACAAGTATTGAGAGTTAAAACTGCCCCAGGGGGATGTTTCCATTGATCACCATGAATGTTACCTGTCTGGAGACTTTCTGAAAGCAGCCACTGATTGCAGCATGTTGACAGGATGTGACACAGTGCTGGAAATGGCCTTTTATTGTAAACGAGCCACAGGCTGCCATCTTTAACATTTAAAGATTTGCGTAGCTGCTCACATCATCCTGGGAAGACTGAGACCTCCCGAAGGGCAGTTGTCCACCTGAATTCTCCCTGTTTAGCATATTTTTGGTCAGTCTAGTCCAGGATTCCCCAGTTGCAGTCATGGAGGGCTAGAATCCAGCATAGCAGATCTCCCAAACACATTGACAAACAGCCAAGTACCAGGTTAAGTAGTTGTGTTTGAGCAGGGAAATCTGCAAACTGGCCCTCCATGACTGGATTTGGAGAAATTTGACCTAGACTAAACTCATTAATGAACACGCCCCCTGCTGGCAGCTGTCCAGCAGGCTGATGGCAGCATTGCACCTGTGGCTCGCATACCGTGGGTCCCCATATGATAAAATCACAGCCATTTGACACCCTTTTTTAAAAGGAGATAATCTTCACAGGTGTTTAAAACATGTGACATGCGGAAAGATGACATCTGAGATGCGGAAAGATGACATCTGAGATGCGGGTGGAACACGAGTGCCCTGGCATTCCTGCCCCCCATCATGGATGTCTTGGTGTTTCCTGGCTCTGTTTACTGCCCCGGTTTCTTACAGCTGGAAGATCCCCCCCCGCCGCCCCCCCGCCACAGCAGCCCCGAGGTCTTGCCTCCTCCGGCATATCTAATATCTCTCACGCCATCAGATTTGGGAAGGTGCTCGGTGAAACGAAGCCGCCGCAAGCTCAGGAGCAGCTGGGGTTTCCCCGCGAGAGTGTGACACACGCGCATGTGAGAGTGTGTGTGTGTGTGTGTGTGCGCATGAGTGAGCGAGCGATTGCGGCTCCCCTCATATCTCAGCACTGAAACCCTGCATTGCGGCTCTGCCAGCTTTCTCTCCGTTTGGCCACCTTGCTGCCTCACTCCCCCCAACAGCAGGACACTGACAGCCCCCCAACACACACACACCCACCCCCACACCGACCCTCCGGACCTGCCTCTCCACCAAGCCGTTTGAGGCTTACCCTTTTAATGCAGACCATAATTATTCCACGGTCACCATGGTGTCTCCCGGGGAGCTGGGCTGCCACACCACCACTCCTCCTTGCAGTATTGGTGTGGTGGTGGTGGTGGGGGGGGGGGCGTGGTTTACAGCCATGTGGATGCGGCAGGAAAATAGTAAGGCTGAGGTGAGCTGTAGGGGGCATTTGGGGACTTCCTTGTAATGGAGGGAAGGAACACATGCCCTCAGTGTCACTGACTGACTGACTGACAGACGGAGAGACAGACTGACAGATAGATAGATAGATAGTATTGCATGGAATGCCGTAGTAAATAAATATAAATTGACAATACTACACCGCATGTTGAACAGTGAGTGAGTGAACGTGTTGCTTTGACAGGTGAGCATAAACTGCCTCACAGCATCTGTAATGGTTTGTCTGGAAGAGTGGGGGTGTAAGAACGCTTACCGTGCTGTACGTGTGTGCTGTATGTTTCTGGACCCAGCGCTGCTCTGCAGGAAACCCCTAATGAGAGACAGCAATCAGAGACGATGAAAACATAGTACTGCATTCCCTCAATTCCTCCCTTTCTCCTCCATGTTCTTTTCCCTTTATTTTTCTCTTTTTTCCTGGCAGATTAATAACCTCACTCTGAGTTTCTCTGCTTACCGGCCATTTTAACCCCCCTCAAGGTCATATAAATTAAATAAACGACATTATTTCACATTCTGCTGGCAGGCAGCGGAGAAGACAACCATCTCCGGATCTACTCGGTGACCGTTTCCATATTAACCATTTTAATTATTTAAATACTTGCATTTTTCCTCTCGGTTTTGTTAAGGATCCACAATGAAAGTCAAAGACACTCATCTGCCGGCAGATGTAGTGACCAAATGAGCCCAGATAAACAGCACCAAACAGCTGTGAGACAAAAGCCGCAGTCTCGATTACTGTCCAGACAGACAGCAGCAAACGGCCACAGTTACTTTCCAGACAAATGGCATCAATGCCCACAATTACTGTCCAGACAAACGGCAGTAAACGGGCATGATTATTGTTCAGACAAATGGCAGGAAACAGCTTTGATTACTGTCCAGACAAATGGCAGGAAACAGCCACAATTACTTTCCAGACAAACAGCCACAAATGGCTGTAATTCCTGCCCAGACAAACAGACACAAATGGCTGCGATTACCTTACAGACAAACGGCAGCAAACAGCTGCGATTACTTTCCAGACAAAAGGCAGCAAGCGGCCTCAATTACTATCCAGACAATTTGCAACTAACAGCCTCGATTTCTTTCCAGACATATTACTCTTCAGACAAATGGCAGCAAATGCCCTTGATTACTGTCCAGACAAATAGCCACAAACTGCCACGATTACTGTCCAGACAAACAGTAAGGAACAGCCTCGATTAATATCCAGACAAATTACAGCGAATGGCCTTCATCACTATCCAGACAAATGGCAGCAAACAGCAGCAATTGCTTTCCAGACAAACCGCAGCAAACAGCCTTGATTTCTGTCCAGACAAACGTCCGAGATTACTGTCCAGACAAACATCAGCAAATGGCCGTGATTACTTTCCAGACAAACGGTAGCAAACGGCCGCGACTACTGTCCAGACAAACAGCACTAAATGGCCTCGATTACTGTCCAGAAAAACAGTTGCAAATGGCTGTGATTCCTATCCAGACAAGCAGCACCAAATGCTGCGATTACTGTCCAGACAAACAGCCGTTACTGGCTATGATTCCTGCCCAAACAAACACTAGCAAACAGCTACAGTTAGTGTCCAGGCAAACAGAACCAAACGGCCATGATTACTGTCCAGACAAATGTAGCAAACAGCCACGATTACGGTCCAGACTTGATGACCTCAGGCCACTGGCTGGTGGAGCAGCCCAGCGGCCTGAAGATGATATAATAACAATAGTGATTGGACATTTTGTGAGCCTCCACTCTTCCTCCCCCGCTGGCCAGCTAACATGAGGATACATACCGTACTGCACTGAAATCACAACACTGCAACCAAAATCGATTTACTCCACATTCCTGTTCATTCAGTTTCATTTCATCTGCACAACTGTATTTTTTAAATGTATTTTTAACTGTAAACTGTGCTATGTACATGTCTCAGTATATCAGGTTTAAAAGTCTTACATATTTATGTTCTATTTATTACTGTTTGTCTGCACTGTGACCAAAGAGATCGATATTCCATCTCTGTGTCTGACTCTATGCATCATATTGCTGAAGATGACAATAATGATACTTTGATTTTGACTTCACAATGACATAGTAAACAGCATAAAAACTGATTTAATCAACACCAAAGGGGACAGTAGATCTGAATTAAAGGTTTAGTTTTGAATTGCCAGCATCAAGTACCTAAATGGTATTTGTAGTGAAAAGCTTAGTCACTCTGCCTGCAGTTCATCAACACCTTCTTAAGAGAGAGAATTTTCTTGTCCGAATCCACGTTAAATCAGTTGCTAAAAATGTGTAAAATGTGAATCTCACGACGTGGAGCTCTTCATATCTCATTAGTCTGCAGGATGTGGGAATGGGAATGGGATGTGGGAATGGGATTAGATCTCCATCTGTAGGTCTCCTAAATCTCAGGGGCATGGCGGACAGCTAGCACAACAAGGCCTGGTCCCCTGGTCACCTAATTAGCGGAGGATTTCGTCCATCCCACACGCCTTGCTCTCCTAGGGGGCCACAAATAACAGGGGTGGGGGGGGGGGGGGCCGCCAATTATTTCTCGCAGCTAAAAATAAGGAGGCAATCATCATTTAAGCTTCTGTGCTTTAAATCGGGCTGGGCTGGACTCATGCGTGGCTTTAAGTGCCTTATTTCAGCCAGCTGTGGGGATCTGTCTTAATGGGGCCAGGCAGGGTTGGGTTGTTAAGTAGAGGTGAGATAGTGCTGTGTTTATGTTGGTGCTTCACCTTCGGACAGTACCTCGTCCTCTGTCAGTGCCTCGCCTCCTATCAGAGGTTCACCTTCTGTCGGTGCTTCATACTCTGTTCTTGCCTCACTGTCAGTCAGTGCCCCGTCCTCCACCGCTGCTTCACCTTCTGTCGGTGCTTCATACTCCGTTGGTGCCTCACCGTCAGTCAGTGCCCCATCCTCCATCGCTG
>JAODLD010000044.1:13134710-13146716 GCA_026781065.1 Mormyrops boulengeri | reverse complement strand
TCACCTTCTGTCGGTGCTTCATACTCCGTTGGTGCCTCACCGTCAGTCAGTGCCCCATCCTCCATCGCTGCTTCACCCTCTGTCGGTGCTTAAGGCTCTGCGGGTGCCTCACCCTTGTCAGTGCCTCGTCTCCTATTGGTCCCTCACCCTTTGTCGTTGGGGGCGGGGGGTTGTTGTGGGGGCAGGCATATTGCCACATTGCTCTCGGCATCACGCTCATGAACCACAGCAGCCCTCCTAAATACCAGCAGTATAGTACTCAGACCGCAATGGTGCATTTGTCTAGGGGGCCCTGGGGTTTCAGCCCCATGGTGACAACAAATAGTCACTACAGGAGGGGGGACCCCATACAACTTTTTGAGTGGGGCCCCAGAAACAACTAATCTGCCCCTGAGTCAGGTGGAAAGGTGTGGGGGGGAGCAGCAAGGGGGTGACTGCCACAAAACAGCTGGATGCACCACAACTCAAATCTGCTTGCTCAAAAGGAATGGAGGGCTTAGAGGGGCAGCCCCAAGGTGACACGTGTGCCATCAGGGGAACCCCTAAATCACCCATCACCGAGATCGCTGCCTCTTGGGTGGTTTCCCTGGGGAATTCTCCTGAAACACAGTTTTTTAAAGCCATGCTGCTCCCCGCAGAAGGCTGGCCGCAATCAGACAAATTAAAAGCCCCCGGCCTGGTTTTATTACCATGTTCTTTTCATTACAAAAAACAGCCTGTGAACATCCATCAAGGTGCGGCGGTATGAGCGCGGAAACAGCATGGAAACGGCGTGGCAAGTGGCAGCAAATTAGACACGGGATTCCTTCATGGCTCAGAGGTGTCGTGAAGGGACGTTGTGTAAGTTTAACTCCTTCTGCTCTGCGAGTACAGGCCATCTCGGCTTAAAAATCACCACCTATGAAATGTGACGGGGTTAGGGTGGGGGAGGGGGGACTCTGTCAGGTGATCCTCTCTGTTCCCAGGAACCCTCCCTACTGGTTTATATAGCTGTGTGTCCTTTTGTTACAGGCAGAACCGGAAACCAACCTACACCCGGTGTTATTGTGAAGGTCTTTTTTCCCATAATCCCCCTTGCTATCCGTCCCCGAACAGGGCAGCTCTAACAATGCAGGGATAGTCCATAGTGAATTTGCTGTGTTGTGCGGTTCAGTTTCTGGGCTTTTCCACATATGGGATAAGATGAGTCGGTACACATGGACGACCAGAAAGCCTCGTGCTTGAATGACGCCACACCACGTTACCTTTACCTCAAGAACACTGTGTCATTCATTCGCTATTTCTTTGATTTAAACTGAAAGGGCCTGTGAACAATGCACTGTACTTTTAATATTGTGAACTAACAAAGCCCTCGGACTTGTGGTCTGCCTGCAGTTTACTGGCTTTAACCCGCCATATTAGGTATTGATAAACGGAACCTTAAGTGGCTAGACGTAAGAATAAATGCCATAGGAATTATATATACAGTCAAGTTACCTTGAAGTGCAGGGTATCAGTTGAATCAATAACAATGATTCTCATACAGTAAATGTGATCTTTTTTATCTCAACAAGCAATCCTTTACTGTGGATTAGTGTAAATTAGGTAGACCCCCTACCTACCCCACACACGCGCAACAACCTCATAGTGGATAATGGCTTAATGGATGGATGGATGGATGGATGGATTAGCATCTGTTGCTAACACTGTAAACCATCTACTGGTTTCATATTTAAGAACTTCTTTGATTACAAACATGCAATTCACTGTAAATCACATAAATGCATTCATAAAATGGTGCTGTTTGCCTGTCCCTTTTCAGGGTAATGATGTTCTGTACTGTATAGCCACAAGAAGACACAAATTCAGCTTTGGCCAGCTTTGGCTTACTCTGGGAGCTGCTCGATTAGAAGGACATAATCTGTGGGAGTTTACTGTCGCGTTCTGGGTATTGCCGATGTGTAGAGCGTGTAATTAGAGCAGGGTGTGTGTGCCGCATCTCAGGGACTGTGTTACACCACAGTTGATTTCTCATGTCCAGTCTTTGAGTGAGATGATCACAAAGTCGATATTCTCAATACTGCCCTTTGACCTTTGGGATCGACCCAGTGTCAGTTTCATTTTGAGAAGCAGAGCTGTGTGTAGAGAGTGCCTCGCTCAATATGAGTAACTGGTTCAAAAAAATTTGCAGACTTATAAATTGGTTTTACAGCTTATATGAATCAACATTCTGTGACATGCTAATTAGCTGATCTCACTTAAACCAAGGAGTCTTTAATTCTTTCATTAATATTTACGTATAGCTATGTCATAAATGGATGTTTCAAATTATCTCAAGTGGTTAGAATTTTATTTTTGCACATTTACAGAAAAAAAACACCGTCTTGCACCGTGAATAATTGTTCGACTGATACCAATGGATTCATGCTGAGGGATGCAGTGCAGGTCCTCTGTGAATATGAGTTCAGTTGTCCTGGCCTATGGAGTTAAACATCAGTAATCAAAGATAATAATTAAAGATTTATCAAGTGCTTGCACCAGTATGAAATTTTCACCTGTTCTATTGAGTAGCAATTGAAACATTTATGAGCTGTAATCTTCCATTCTCTCAAAACTGTGTTTTTGCAAGAATATTTGAGAAAAAAAAATGCAGTTGGTGCAAGGATATTGCTTAGTGAAACGATAAAGATCAAAAGATGAGCACGGGCTAAATGCGATGGACGTTTTCCTGAGCGGGGCTTCAGCCTCCCAGGTCAGGCGTCACCACCTGCTGCTTGTTAGATGCTGGTTCTGCCGCTGAAGGCCCATCCGACACCGAAATGACACACATGGTAGCTAAACGTACTCATCTGAGCAAAGAACATTGTGCATGTATATGTGTGTGTTGATATTAATACTTTTGAAGATAGTGTTCACGCCTCTGAATTATCCATGCTGATAACGGCTGAGCCTGGGAGGCGGTCCGCCGTGGTCGCAGTCAGGATGCCACTGTAATGGGATCTGTATGCTATCGCCCTGATTAAATGCCATGCATTTGCAGTATAGGCTTCAGCAAATCTCATATTGTAGAACCTTTGATAAACTTGCAGTATGACCAGACACCATACCGCTGTAACCGGAACTGCAACACTTACTGTGATTGTGATGATGACACCTTATTTCTATATATACAGAAATAACATACACACACAAACATACATGCATATACATATAGTATAATTATACATTATTCTTGTGGATTCTTCCTGGCTAACTTGTTATATTTATCTTAATATAAATGTCAAACTCATTCATATTTACAGGCATGGCAGTTTATATTTAATATTATCAAATACATCTGAATACCTTTGCTGATTACTAATTCAGCTAAAATAAACCAAAACAATTTTACTAAGAAATTCATTCTGTCTTTTTCAGGAGATCACTGTGGATACGGAGGTTAAACCTGTGAGTATGATCAACCGGAAGCTTCGTTAATCAAGAAGTTGAATAAACCTATTTTGAACTCTGCAGAAAAGTCGACTGCGCATTAAGGTACCACTGCCACCGTTTATGTTAGAATTCAGCATGGCATTCATGAAAACTACAGCTAGTCTGCTACATTATAGCTACCTTGTGAGGTAAGTGAAAACAGGACATAATGTACAGAAGCTTAGCTGATCCCATTTAATTTGTTTACTGTGGTTTATTCAATGCATGAAACGTAGGCAGTGTTCAAAAGCGTAAAAATGAAACCAAAGATGACAAGTGACTTGGCAGGAACTGTAAAATTTAGGCGTCAGTTGTGTATTTTCTATATAAATCAGTGCTTGTCTCAAAAGCAAACATCCAACACACAATAATAATGTAAGATATTCTAAATACTTATTATAAAAATGCAGGTTTTAGCTGTTTTACCCCATTTAAACCCAATCTGAAGTCTTAAGTCCTGATGTATTGCTTATATAATTTTGTTTTCATACCAGGTAGGAGATGAGATTTTATTACGGGAACGGCAAGCCGATTACTGATACAGTTATAGCGAGGCAGGAGGTTTTGCCAAAAAGTGGTCCAGTCTAACAGTTCACTGGGAATTTCACACCGGAGGCAGAGAGCGGAGGTCTTGACTGGGCGGACGGATTGAAGTCAGCTGAGGAACACAGCAGCAGGAGATAGATTGAGAGAGAAAGAAAGAGAGAGACAGAGATGGAGAGACAGAGACAGAGTAAGAAAGCGGGGGAGGGAGGGAGGAGGGAGAAGGATAGGGGGCAAGCAGAATTCTGTGGAATCCTCATTCTGCATGAGCAGATAATGAGCCGTTACTCTGATTGGGGTCTGGCCTCCTCCAGTGATAATGCCCTCCCTCCTTAAATATGGAGATTTCTTACCATTCAGCAGGGCTGCTGTCTGTGGATGAAGAGGTAAGAAGAGAGGAGGTAACTGGGGGCAGTGTGTGGTTCAGTAGGTTTGGGTGCTGTGTCACTGGTTCAAATCCCAAGGATGGCCGACTCATGGCACCGTTGGGCCCCTGAGCAAGATCTTTAACCCCAAACTGCTTCAGGGACTGCCTGACCCTGCTTTCCAAAAAAAAAACAAGCGTCGCATTGGATAAAAGCTCTTTTGAACAAACAGATGTAAGTGGGGCTGGCTGGCGGTCTGTGTCACCCAGCGGCCATAATGTCTGCCCTGTAGTTCGCATCTCCGGCAGAGTGGCTCACCGTCACCGTCGCAGATGGACGTGTTTGCGGAGTTAAAGATGACTGGATAATGGAACAGTCCCCCTCTTTTGTCCTCCAGGTGGGATTGCCCCTTCGGACGAGGTGGGGAATAGCGACGGCATAAATAATCGGCCAGGCTCACCGTCAGGACATGATAAATGATGGGCTCTGTAGTGCATGCTGAGCTCCAGCGGTAGCCAATCAGGAGCTGCCAGCACCCACCTGACTCCTTTCAGGCAATTTCCCTGACTGATGACTGGCTGGTAATGCACAAACACAAGCCAATGAGGGTGGGGGGGGGGCATCCCACATGGAAGGTTCTGGTCTGTTCTGCTTGATGTGCAGGAGACCCCTCTCTTTTGAGATCTTCTTTTGCGTCTTTATCGCCAGTCTAGAGTAAGGTTCAGACTACTTCAAGACTGGGTATTCACGGTGGAATTAAAATTCCGCTTCAGGCACAAGATCTTAATGCCTTTGCAAACAAGAATCTGTTTTTGTGTTTTAAGGGCGCGCAATAAAATATGGGTAGTCACGAAACTCTTAAATTATGAATCATTATTAGCATAATTATGCTAACCAAGCAATTTGTGTTTTACTGCTCTTCAATCTAAGTCGTATAATATTTTATAGTGTGTCAGTTGTTTTCTGCCTTGACTCTAGACCAGCATATGAACTACTGCTATAGCTAAAGGCTGTTTTATATCGTGAGTACAGGAGTAACTATTATCTAGCTATACGCTTAAGGTGCTGTTCAAGTCCATTACTTGAAACAGACGCCTCCTGCTGTATTATGGCAGAAACAGAGAAATGGGGACAGAGTGTACTGTAATTGACCAGTTCTGCTTGTAGTGAACAGGGAGGGTGGAATGCTGGAAAACAGACAGCAGCTAAGGATGGATTTCTATTGACTAGGCAAAAAGGGGAGTGGCAAAAAGTAAAGGGGGCAGGGTCTCTTAGAGTGTGCCTGCTTTTATTATCGTCAGTAAAAAGGAGAATTTCTGTCTCCAGTGCCCAAGGACAGGCCTGCGAATTGATTGGCATTTCATCAAATTAATGTCTCTGGCCAAAGTGAGAGTTTCTGTCAAAATCAGAGCTCCAATTCGTATGTGTCAGCTCTAACGGTGAGTTCTCCCTGGACCAGCTTCCTCCTGTCAACGTGCTGGAGAAAAATCTCACGCTTTTCCTCGTCGATCTTGCTTTTTCACAGCTCCAGGGCTCCTCCGTGAACCATCATTGATCACGACTCTGTTTATTTTGCTTTATTAATGCAGATGGCAAATTAGGGCCCAGCATTCAATTAGACAACAAGCATAATACAATAGCATTTTTTTAGCCATTAAGGAGTGGGAAAGTAGCCTTGTTATTTGATTAGTTCTGTGTTTGATTGCTAATGAATACTGTTATGACACGTTAATATAATCTCTCAATACAATCTTACTCCCTGCCCATAAGACTCACTATGTCTTGCACTGCTGGCACTGACAGATTAATTAACATGCAAACCAAGAAGCATGACGATGGAAACCAGACTTAATGTCAGTAATCTCACTAATTAGGTGGCCCAAACTTGATTGGCTTAATTGCAATGAGCCAGAAAGGCAACACTTGCTTATTAGGGTTTAGGGTTAATTCTGTTAACAGGAGATGGCGAGGCAGTAATGTGGCTGAGAGCTGGTGGTCTCTCCATAACCCTAAAACAGTTCCACCAGTCGAACCACATGAGTGGGGCCCTCATGGTCACTACACTAAATACTAAATAAGCACGCTTCATGTTTACGAGATGGTGAAACAGCATGTTCTGCTAACCAGCTAGCTAGCTACTATCTCCTGGCTCTACTTACTAGCTATTTGTTTAGTTTTTGAAACATCCTGGTGGTGGTGGTGGTGGGGGGGGGCGGGGGTCCCGAAAACAACAAAGCCACCTCTGAGTGCAATCCTACAGTTTGTGTCACCTGGAGCTGTGTCACGTTAGCAGTGTCAAGTCAAGATTGTTTTTAGCGCCTTGAATGTACAGTCCCTCTTCTAGAGAGACTCAAAGGTCGCTTAAAGATGAGATACTCTGATGAAAATTTTCAGTGTTGTAAATGATTTAGTGTATGCGTTGCATGGTCATTTTCTGTCACAGATAAAAATAAGATGCATTATATATTCACTCATATTAAACTAAAAATGTTTAACGTATACGCTTTGTGAAGCATTTTCGTTGAAAGGCTAACTAGCTTGTTTGCAAGACACATCTGCCTTACATGGTACAGTGTAGGAGAGAGTTTTATATTGGGGAGCGGGCACAACAGATAATTTATGTACAAGGTCTATTTATTGGGGGATGAATGAAGCTATTAAATATTGGGGGTACACATCCCCTTTGATTTCCTGTGCCCCTGTAAACATCTGTCAGTAATTGCATTTCATTATATATTACATATTATACAGTATATGTGTGTGCATCAATGTATGTGTCCATTTATGTTCTGCTTGCTGTAAGTAGTTCTCAGTGTTCATTGCAATCAGCTGAATTAGTGAATCTTACTGCCAGAGGACATCCAGAATGTATTTCCTGTCCTTGTTTTTCAGCTGCTTTGTACCGGTAATTTTATGCCCAGCTGGCACTTATGTGATTCACAGATTCCGGATTTATAGTTTGTTGTTTATAGAGCATATGAATGGCATCCACTGTGTTCCTGTGATGTAGCTGAATCAGAATGTCCCCTGGGTGTCCCCGGCAGGATTGATGTCAGGCAGTGACCTGCATACCTGTACGCCTCACGTCCAGTTAATCATCCCGTGATGACACGTATCGGTAAATATGGCCCCCGGTCGATGCTGTGGCATAGCCAAAATGCCCAGAAGCTCCTTCAGATGTCAGTTTCACGGGGGGGGGGGGACCTTTATGCACCCACAGCCGGGAATGATCTTCTCAAGCATAAAACGCATCCTGGGGTCCACAGGTAATCGCCCAAAAGGGATATTGGCAGGTTGGATGAGCCGATATTGTGGGGTGGTGCAGTGGTTAGCATGGTGGTTAGCATGGTCTCCTCCCACCTCTGGGACCAGAGTTTTAGCCTCCGCCTCAGCTCTATGTGTGGAGTTTCCATCTTCTCCCCGTGTCGTCGTGGGGTTTCCTCCAGGTACTCCGGTTTCCCCCTACAGTCCGCAAACATGCTTAGGTGAATTGGAGCTACTAAGCTGTCAGTGTGAATGGTGTGGGTATCTGTAGAGCTTCTGGGATAAGCTCTGGACCCCCATGACCATGTGTAGCATGAGTGGGTAGGGAAGATGGATGCAGGTAGTGGGGGTGGGGTTTATGTGTGCATCCCATAGTCATACAAAGGCTGAAGGTGGCACTGGGTCAAACTATGTGCTCATAACCCTCTTAACACCAAATTTATAATCATCAAGCTAATCCTCTGTAAAAGTACTTTTGGATGGTAATAGTTTCTGTTTCCATGGAGCAAAGCAGATGTTTACATCGATCTTCCAATTGCTTATCCTTGTCACGGTCCCCTGTAGCCTAAAGCCAGGTAGCGCAGAGCAGGGGTACATCCTGGGCAGGATGCCAGTCCGTCGCAGGGCACGGACACCAGTTAACCTGACTGCGTGTCTTTGGACTACCGGAGAAAAGCATAAAGCAGAAGGAGGATCTGAAGCTCCAGCCCTGGAGATATAAGAAGACAAGACGTTCCGGCGAGCCGCGGCGCTCCCTGAACACTATCCTTCTATGTGTAAATATTTAAGAGGTAGAATTTCTGATTTTCTGTTGAGAGATTTCCCAAAAGACTGGCAGCAACCTGACCAGAGGACAGTCTGATACTGACGCGGCTGCAGTGGACGATGGTGCAGGCAGGCACTCACATGGTAACCGCGGCATCCTGACAACTGCGGACTCTCAGGCCTGCAGAGGATCAGAAGCTGCTGCTACCTATGGGCTGCTCCTTCTCAGACGCCTGAGCCCTGATACTTCCAAAGAAATTTACATCTATTTTATGTAGTAGATGCTTTTGTCCAGTGCGACGTACAGTGAGTCAAATAGCACATTACAAAAATACAGCTGTTAAGGAGCCAACCAGGCCTAAGGGCAGCTAGGCTGATCTTCCACTGACTGCCCAGATACAAGTTCAATTCAGTTAAATTTGATTTATTTTTATATAGCGTCTTTCAGGACAGAGTCACCCCAAGGCACTTTACATGGGTGTGTTGTGGTATAAGTATAAGCAGTATAGGAGAAGGAGCTACACAACATTTACCAAACAACGCAAGAACCTAATCAGACTAAGCTATTCAAATCAGCTGAAAGTGCACATTAAGAACATTTGGGGAACATGCAGATGCATCAGGCTAGTAGAGGTTTTCCTGGAAGAGATGGGTCTTGAGGCGTTTCTCAATGGTAGAGAGGGAATCTGCTGACCGATCATGTTTCCATAGCTCGTTCTACCTCCGGCGAACCACACATGAGAAACATCTCGTGTGGTGCAGGGATCTGAGGAAGGAAATAACAATCTGTTGCATAGACTCTTGCAGGAGGGAGACCTTCTGTGTTGTTGTTTTGTTAAGCTTTGTGTAAAGACCAACAATGGTGGCAGTACAGACAGCATACAGACCAGGGGGATCCGAAAGCGGGGTTGTGGAATGAATAAATGATCTTCATCTCCGGCGTGTGAAACTCACAGAATCCTTTACAAGGGGCTGTTTGTGGGGGATTCTGCTTAAAAGGCAACTCTGTGAGAGGAAGGATTTAGGTTTTGGGGTTAGCAGTTAGTTTTCGCATGCGAGCAAAGCAACATTCCAGCTGTGAAGACGTCACTCAAATTCTGGGCAACACAGAGGGGTGATTTCACCTTTAGGGAGCTCAGCCCTCAGAAGAGATAGGGACACCACTCCCTATGATTAAATTTGCTGAGAGGAGAGGGAACCCCAAGATCCGGGGTGCAAAATGTATACACAAATCTGGGACAAATTGCTAAATGGTTTTAAAAAAGTGAGACAAAAAAGCCCCCCTAAATAGCGTGTAGAACCGCCCTGGGATGCATAGGAGCCGGCCTTTCCTCCTCTTCATGCTCAGTCTTCCTCAGAGGATGACAGTCTGACCTTTTCCCTTTAAAACATGAAGCATCTGATCTGGCAAATTGCCATTCATCTTCGAATCACTAATCTTAGTGAGAGTCGCAAGGTTTGTAAAGATTATCGTGAAATTCTTGCACTGGCCACAAAGAGATCTGTAATGGGAAAATAGATCCATTTTTGGAATGCATAACAATATTCTATACATATGAAATTTTAAATGCTAGTTGAGGAGAATAAAGATCTCGTGTATTCCTGCTGCATTCCGGTGTAGATCATCCTAACCTGCACTGTGATGATAATGATATGACCTTTTCCTGTTCAAACTTACAGAATCTATTTTGTTAAAATTACCCATCCATCCATCCATCCATCCATCCATCCATCTTCCAACTGTCTTTTCTGGTCAGGGCCATTCTCAAATGTCTTCTAAAACGTGGCACTAACATATGAGCAGGGTTTGGGGGTGGGGACACTGCCCCCCCCCCCCCAGTCGCCTGAGTTGAAATTGCAATTACAAGACCAACATTGTTTTATGCTGTTCTATGCTGACACTTTGCACTTCTGCATAAGAGGCTTGTTGGTACCCTATAGGTAGAGAAGATAATAGGTTATGTTTGCATGTGTTAACACATAACCTCCCCCCCCCCGCCCACAAAGCACAAACATCAAATTCTGCCTAGGCAGTAACATCAAAAAGAGATTTAATAATGAGGTATCAGTTAATCATGGGAAATATTTCATATTGTAATACATAATGCATAGTATACATACAATATTTAAAACACAGGTTCAGAATTAACAGCTGGTGTATTCCTGCTGCATTGCTTTTGAGCGTAGTAGCATTGATCGCAGGAAGACGGGAAGCCCGGTGCGGCAGGTGCAGATCATGCCGACCCGCTCTAAGGTGCTTTCCGGACGCCGGCGGTAGAGAGAAGCTGCGTGAGCCGCACTCTGCTCTATTTTCGGTGATTGAGGCCGTATCGATTTCACCTGCGAGCGTTCATCGCGGACCGACCAGGCCGCGGAGAGGCCCCTCATTTAACGGGGGCGCTGTCATCGTCTGCGCCGCGCGCCATTACTGCTCCCGGGGCCGAGGATCATTTACCTTCCTGAGGAAGCGAGAGGGCGCCGCGGTATCAAAGCAGCAGCAGAGTGCCAGCGAACCAAGATGGGTGGCTAATCGAGTCCGGCATTCGCATCGGCGTCCCTGGCTGTTCAGCTGAGAGCACGATCGATACGGCGGAGTAACGGAGTAAAAGGAGGTTCTGTGTGGTAATTGGAGACGTGAAGTGATGCTGGACTACAATAATAATAATAATAACTCCAGGACCCTGACCAAGATTAGCAGCTAAAAGATGGATGGATGGATGGATGGATGGATGGATGGATGGATGGAATATCTGTGCATTTACTGTAGAAGTGTAAAATGTTTTGTTCCCTCAGAAAAAGGCATCTTCAGATAAGGGTGACCGAGGCTGGCCTGCTCCCATGACCTCCTTCAGAGAGCAGAGACTGTCTGAAGGCTAAGGTCTGTCTCCGCAGGCATGTGGTTAAACAGCCTCATTCATGGATTCAGGAGCTGCTGGCCACTTGGTTTAGGGCCCATGTGCTGCTCCGAGCTTCAGAGCTGTGAGTCACACGCCCCGACTCGGGGTACAGAACACCCCCGCAGCTCATCCACAGAGTCCCCCATCAACAGAGTCTTCAGGTCTCTCCCCCCCCCCCCACCCCGTGGTGATGATCTTTCCAAGTCATTTATTTAGCAGTTTTATTATTTATTAGTCATTTATTTTATCCAAAGCGACATACAATTGTAAAAGCAGGGTCAGCTGGTCCCTGGAGCGAGTGGCGGTTAAGGGCCTTTTTCAGGGGCCCAGCGGTGAATCCACTCTGCCGACGCTGGGATTTGACCTGACTGAGCAGCACACCTTCACACAAATTTGCAGCAGTTTTGAGGGTGGCGGAGGGGTGGCTGAGGGTGGCGGAGGGTACTGATGCATGGGGATGCATTACGGTGCACCCCCAGCCTGGAACGCCGCTCGGACACACTCGGAATGCTGCGGTATGTGCCGTGGACCTCATCCCACTTCTCTGCTGCCATGCGTCCCGCCTGTCCTCCCACACGCGTGGAGCATGCACACGCTTCGCCGCTCCCCGTCCGGGACGGCGTGCCGCCGAGCTCCTCTGGGACCGGCCTCAGCTGGCGGGGGATCGCGATGGTGCGGGTGTGCGTGGCATGGCAAATCAGGAGCTGGGGAGGGGGGGTGCG
>JAODLD010000044.1:13112825-13128466 GCA_026781065.1 Mormyrops boulengeri | reverse complement strand
AGAAAAAGGCAAATGGTGTCTCTATCCACACTTCAGAATACAAGGTGACGGTTCTGCATTTTGCCAGTTTATACTGCCAAGGCACCTTATCGAGCAGCTTCAGAGAGATAATGATCATAGATGCTGCCTGAATTTGCACACATTTGCTTGCGCACGCACACTCACTCACACACACACACACACACACACACACACACTCACGCACACACACTCACACACACATATGCACGCATGCGTATCCATATCTTTGTGGGGACCGTCCATTCATTTCCATGGGAAAAACCCTCATCCCAGTAAAGACAACCTTAACCCCTACCCAGCCCTGACCTTAACCATAAGTAACATAACAAATTACAAAATAACAAGTTGTCATCGCATTTGGTCTCCACGATGTAATATGTACATGACCCGTGCACACACATAGTAACAGGAGACTGACATGTTTAGTAAATTCAATTACCCCACCCCCCGCCCCTTTTCCTGAATCCTTGCCTTATTCCATTTTATGCTTTGTTTACTGAGCCTATTCCTAGTAAAGCACCATAAAACGTACTGACTGCCGCAGGGCACTCTCTCCAGCACCGTATCGTCCAATCGGATCTCGTCCTCTAAAGTAAGAGTATGCAGCAGTGCGATTTAGGGACGATGGTATCGGTCATTGTCACTTTTAATGCTTACAGCTTATCGAGGGGGAAGCCAGCCCTCTCCTTTTTAGAGTGGACGAGGAGTTAGTGAGGAACAGGCACCACACTGCCCATGACAGCAGCCTGTGGATGAGAGGATCTGGCATTTTATTTTGCTTATTAACTAGGACAGTGCAGGGCGCGGTTCACGGTGGCTGATTCTCACACACACTCGCATCTGGCCTGGACGCATAAAACTACAGACACAATCACAGTAACCATCTGAGCCTCATGCCGAGGTCAGGCTGCAACCGGAAATATTAAAACATGTTTCATTCCGGGAGTGTTGTGTGGCTTATTGGGTTTATGGTGTCTCTGGTCAGAAGGTTACCAGTTCAAAGCCCAGAAGCAGCACAGTGATGTCACCATTGGGCCCCCGAGCGCGGCTCTTAACGGCCAATTACTCGCGGGACTGGCTGTTCCTGCTTTCTCAGTACTGTAGACAGGGAAGGGTACCTGCCCCCCCCCGCCGCCCACATTCAAGTACCCACCCCCTGAAAAGTCTCTGTGCAGCACTGTAAAAATGTCTGTTGCTTTGGCTAAAAGCACCTGCTAAATAAATAAAATGTTGATAAAAAAAGAAAAATTCCAGAGAGATTGAAGATTCGGTATTTAATGTGTTGTAAGACGTCTAGATACGTTAATGGGTAACAGATTGGAATAGTGGTTTAGCTCTGCAATGTCAGTAACAGTGACGAAGTAAAGCTTAAAGCTGGACACCGATGCTGTAAACTTTCCATGGGTTTCTCCCTGGAGACCTCGGCTTGCCTGGGGACACCCCCTGATCGCTGCACACCCAGAGGCCCTGCCGCAGATATCTCGCCATCCAATCTCCCAGACGTCATCCCGTGTCTTTGCTTTCATCCTCTAAACCAAATCATGCACGCTACATTGTTTCTCCCCGAACGTGCCACAATATTACAAAGAATATTACATTTTTTTTCCTTACTGAACGAAAGATATCCACCACAAGCCTGAAAAATCTCTCGCAAATTTATTCCACTTGCTTTTCGTGCTCTTCTGCCTGTTCTGCATCCCTGGAATCCTGAGATGCAGATGCTTTCGGGAGGCGTCTTGGGACCAGTGGGATGACCTTCTGGCAGTTAGTTCCTCACCTCTATTGTTCCAGTAGAGGAAGATGGAAAAAGGAGTATGTTGAGAACAGCGAATCTCTGCATACAGGAGGAAATATCCATGGGTGTATCACGTCCCTTTCGGAAATAGAGCACTATTTTGTGTTGTTATGCAAGATATGGTCCAATGAACCAGTGGATGGTCCAAGAGGTTCATAGATTCAAGGAAGACCCTGCCGTTGTACTCCTGATGAATGCAGTCAAACTGAAACACTTTTGTAAAGGAATAATCATCTGAGTATTTGGGTTAACTCTAACAATATGCTAAAAATATGGCAAAAATGGAAAATATTTTAGTTTTTGGAGAAGCTAGACAAGCTATGATTCCTTATGGCGATTTTGCTGAGACACCTTGGGACCCAAGGATGTGTCCACTTAAACTGTGGATATCTAAGGAAGGTCATTTTCAGGAGACACACTAAATACGCCTTAGGACACTAAATCGTATGACTTAAAATCAATAGTGGGCTGTCCACTTTGCACTTTGCCTTCTGATAGTGGAAACCCCCCCCCATGAAAAGCCATTTTTATGGCGTAGATGTAATTTGATGCTTCAATACCCCCAGGCTGCCCTCTCCCGAACTTTAACCATGAGGGACCAAACCTTATCGGTCAGCCTTTAATCAATGAGGCCAGATGACGTCCAGGGGCCGGCGGGCCGCTTGGGTGAGCGATTATTTTTCTTTTAAATGCTGCTGCTGATGCCAGCTTTTGTGAGGACGGGTTTCCCCAAAGAGGGGAGCGTGAATGGGAACAATGGGGCCACGTCCCTGCCGTTTGAGGCACGCCGTGATGTTGGCGCGCACAGCTGCGCGGGTAGAAGCCCAGACACCGCGGGAGGACAAAGGTTGCCAGCCGCAAACGTGCCGCTTTAATCAGCTGTTGTCAGGGATGCTCGTTTGTTGGATGATTGAACAGATGCAGTTGTGTTTGTTCATTGTCTCAGGGTTATTAATGGGCAAAAACTGACCAGCGATGTTAATTAATGGGTGAGAATAGGAGGAAAACCTGACCCTGCTCTAGCCACACAGATGCCCTCTACTGGCTGTCCTCCACAGTGCACGTCCTGTGGATTATTTAAGTTCCTATATCTAAATCCTAGTCTAAGCAGTCTGTGAATGCTGCATATATAGGAATTTGCATATCTGACAGCTTTGGACAACCACTGATGCACGTATGTTTTGAAGCCCCTTAGTGAGGGATATTTAATTGCAGTTGGGATGGGGCACACAGGCAGTGGCGTGCCTGGGAGTCCATAGTGAGGGCAGCGTCTGGATCGTGCTGCCCCCTTCAGCTGTTACCTGGGGACCGGGTTAGTGACCCCCCCCCCACACACTACCATTATCCTATTGTCTTAACCTATCCTATTTTGCAGACTTAAGGTGAATACTATTCTTCTTAACTATGAGCTGAATATTTCCTAGTTGTTGGTTGCAAAGTCTGAAGCACTGTTTCTATTATTAACAACACAGTGAATTAAACTATAAGATGAATTATTTTAAACTAGGCACAGTTTTCACCTTCTACCCTTTCATATGGCTGGCAGTGTCTTCTGGTGGAGACACTCCATGTTATAATGACATATTGTAATTATACTAAGTAGGATCTTTAGTGATTGTGTATTTCTGGCTATAATCCCATTTAGCCAAGTTGCCAATATTTTATCTGATATAATGTGAGCCTGCAGAGATTCCTGAGGTGATCTGTTAGTGTTTACAGGATCACTGACCACCACTAAGCACCCAGTGCCAAAGGTACCCGAGCTTTGAGGACACTTTCCACACAAGAACACGGCGCAAATTAAGATGCCACTTTAGTTGTGAAGATCCCTAAGTCTTCACATTTGTTCTTGGAGCAGCCAGGAGAGCATTTCCAGTGCCAGGCTGTGGATCTCGGCGTGGGGTGGCCTCTTGGCCGTCCCCAAGACTCTAAGCTGATTTTTGACCTTCCCCAAACAGGATTTCTCTGAAACAGCATGTTCCTGTAAGCAAACATTCATGCCACTCATACAATAAGCCTCTGCCCGACTGTTAAATCCGGCTGAATAAGACCAGGAATGTGGCTGAGGAGAAGCATGCTAGAATTCTTGACAGTTCTTCTCCAGTTAGTGTTATATTTTCACTCCTGCCCCAGAGTTGACCCAGAAGTGCAGGCCAGTGGATGAATACCAATGGAGAGATAAGCTTCAGCAGTACCGGCCCATCAAAGGTGCTGGTTCTAGCTGTCTCCTGTGATCCACGTGAGGATGATACATGCGTGGGCTCGGGCCACTAAGAAGCCTCCCTGGCCCCCGTGGTCCAATGAAGACCCATCTCTGGGTCATGTGATCAAGATACCAAAGCGCCCATTGGAGTAAGAAGCTGCTTAGCGTGTGAGCCCAGTTCAGTGACCCCCGTGAAGACCTTCTGAGGGAATGGGAACGAAGACAGTGTTTCCTACAAGCAGACCGGTGACCTGTAACTGCAGAACCCCTTGGCCCAGAACTGCAGTCTATCCAGTACTGAGAATGATAATCAAACAGGTCCAGTAGCAGCACCAGATACCCTATATGAGGACTCGAGGAAGACCAGAGCATTCCCAGGATACATTTGGCCAGTCAGGTGACCTGGGATGGCAGGCTGGTTACGTCCGCCTTGTCCACCGCTTCCTCCTGTCTCTAGTGTGCTGTAAATTAATCATAGTATTCTGCTGTTTTCCGGCTATAGCAGCTTGAAAGAAACCACAACAAAAACATCACAAATAACCCTGCAAACTCGCCACACTGTGGCAAGAGAAAAGCTTGCCTGCCTGCAGTCCATCTGCTTTTTTCAGTCCCTGTAGAAAAGGCAGCTCTCTGGTTGTGCTTACTTAATGTGCGCTGCTCGGCCCATCACTACCCGCTCCCGTTTCTTCTGAAAAGGACACTGTTTCCCCAAATAAAGAGCCCGTTCCCTTCCGAGCCCCGTGTCATGTGGTTCTGTTGACTGTCCCACCCAGAGCGACGCTAATTTGGATTCTGTTTACTCTCGGTCTCGTGTCTCCACTGACCCGCTGTTTCAAACAGACTTAGCTCAAATGAAAACCCTTTCTGCATAAATGCCTTGATAAAGAACACTGTTGAGCTCAAGGTCACAGTAGACCATAATTGCATAGCCTACACTTTATGTTTACGTGCGCTGCCTGTGTTTCGGGGTGGGTGCCTTATCTGTAATGTTTCTCACTTTGATTGGTTGTGAAGGACTGGAGGTGACCTTTGTGCGTGTTGACCTCAAATGTTGATTGACAGAGTGACAGTCTGATATCATTAAGAAATGTCACTGAACATCTCATTTGTGCAGAGAAAGAATCAGGTGACCTTTCTGGGGAGACGTGAGAGGAGAGGGAAACCTTATTGCAGCATTTTTTGAATAATTTTCTATTGGCAAATTGTGAATTTTAAAATTCAGGCACTGTTAAACTGGAGCACATGCAGGAACATTTAGGGTGGAATAAACTGCCTAGAGACAAACATCTTGATGGCAAAACCTTGTGGGGAGCGCGCACTGGATTGGCGAGGGCCCCCAGCTGCTAAACAATCATGGTAAATTTCATGCTACATTTACCAAGGGGACCCCCCCCCCCCAACAGTCACCAAAATTTACACAGGGAAACCCAAGCCCTCCCCATATTGAGCACCTGCCCTCGAAAAGTCTCTGCATGGCACTGAGACTGAGGAAGATGGTCATTCTACTGCATTTAACTAAGTGGTTAGAATGATGTGTTTTTCTACTACACAGTAAGAAATAGAATTCTGTAGATCTGTAATGATAAAAAGGAAAGACGACCATTAAAATTACACTCATCTAAAGTGATTCTCATAAAACACACGGCTGGCGCACGACTGGTGCAGTATAACGAAACTTCAAAAATCTCCATTGAATATTGATTTGCTATGTCACATGATCAATCGTCCATCAAGCCCCTCTGCTCAAAGGTCTCCCAGATCGCCTTGCATTCCTTCGGCATCAGTTTGTGAAAAGCTTAAAATTCAACAGGACATGTCCTTCCCAGTCGATAGGCTATGGGAGTTATAGGGGCTTTAAACTGTCAAACTGATGCTGTGATCAATGGACATGGAACAGCAACGGCTATACCCACTTCTTCTGGAGATACGGAGATATAAAGCAATCCGCAGCATATCTTAAGCATATCTAGTGCTCCTCCAAGGAGCTGTTATAATTTGATCTATTTGAATGAAAATTGTGACTAATACCTGCTTAAGCTACCAACATGAAGAAGGTTTCCATAGTGGTCCTATAGATAGGAGGTGAACATCGTCTAGACATTTGTATGAATAAAGTGGAAGGTCCGTCCAAAACATGGATGGTGTGGGTATCCCAGAGGACCGGATTGGGAAACACTGTTCTATAGGATGTCACTGTTAGTGTGTGCAGGTGTCTAATCATGCAATCATCATCTCTCAGAGTCAGGTCTTCCAGATGTAAGTATGCAAGGAATCAACCATTCCAGAGCAATTTAAGTCCAAAAACACCTACAGGACATGAATATTATCCTGATCACCAGCATTACAAACTGCTGGACTGCTAATTACACGGCCGTTTTTGATGTAGTGTCTGTCACCGCATGGAGTTGTTTTGGATATAAATTCTGTCCCAGTAGGCTACAGCACACAGCTACACAATAATAGGACCATAGTTCTAGCTTCTGTGTTTGGTTTGGTGACTTTGTGAGGATGGAGTTGGCTTACTGGGAGATGCTATCTAATCCGATACATCATGCTAGGTTCGTGGTGTTAATTAGCCAGCTCTCAGCTCATCAGATTCCGTAACCAAGGCAATGGAATGTGGGGGAAACAATGTAAAACTCGCTATGATGGTGTCACACCATCTAAATGCAGTATTTCCCCTGCCTACCTGCAATACATCATCTCAAAAAAGGCCCATAAACAATTCCTTGGGCCTATATCAGTGATACGGCACTTCATCAGTATCTGTGCTGGAGATGCGACCGAGAGCTTGCTGGTTACATCAAAGAAAAATATACAGCTCGACAGCTGGCCAAAATTGATGCCAGCACAATTGGAGCCTGTCAGCTTAGTATCGTTTTCCTGTTAGTTGATGAGAGAAAAAAAGATTAAAAAGCAATACAAGAAGAATGAGGGGATTCAGTCCCACTGAATGGCCTCCTTCTCCATCACAGAGCTGCTCCTGTGGCTTTCTGGGACACTGTGGTATCAGCATGTGCGGATCCTTGTATGTGTGACTCGACCAACCATCAGTTTCTGTACCTGTGGCCCATTTGAGAGAGTACCTAGACAATGGCTGCTAATGCTAAGCTAACTGTCCGGGTGAGAGAGGGCTGGTGAGGTGTCTGGGTAATGGCTGCTAGCGCTAAAGCTAACCGTCTGAGCAAGAGAGGGCCTGGAAGGTATCTAGGCGACGGCTGCTGGTGCTAAAGGTAACCGTTTGCACGGGAGAGGGTCTGTGAGATTTCTGGGCGATAGCCACTAGTACTGAAGCTTACCATCCGAACAGGCATTTAGGTAATGGCTATTTGTGCTAAAGCTAACCATCCAAGCAGGAGAGGGCCTGTGAGGTGTCTGGGCGATGGCCTCTAGTACTGAAGCTTACCACCCACGTGGGAGAAGCCTGGGAGGTCATTGAGCAGGAGACCACCATTTGCCCTCCAGAATGTCTATTTGGCTTTGAGAGGAACCAGACATCTACTCCATTATTAACAGTCATTTACAATAATAGAATGATTTTATGCAATCTCAGGGAGACCAGTTAGTTTAGTATGTAATAACATACCACTTTTTAACCTTTGTTTCGTATATGTAATTAGCGTTGATATCCATTTTAGATGTTTTTATTGCATTTTTTGGGTCTAGGGAAATAAGACTGATCGGCATAGTCATTCATTTCCTGTGACCCTGTGTAATTATATGATATTGTGCATTTCAAAAGAAATCATTACATTCTTCATGGCAGTCTGATTCTTGATTCTTATGTGGAGTCTAAATGTGATTATTCAGGACAATGCGCCGTGATCCTGGCCAGGATTAGTGGTTAGGGCTGATGGGCACGTACAGTATATATTCAGGACATGGGTCAGCTGGTAGGTAAGAACACGGACAGGAGTAGGAATCGGCTGTCTCTGAGTAACTCATCACTGGACAGAATCTCAGACCAGACCAGACAGTGTCATTTAATTCACCGATCCAGTTAAATGTTTTGGGACAGGTTCTGGGCTGTTTGAACATCACCAACAGGCTTATAAACACAGTTTCATTATGCCTGGCAGCTCTAAGGAGTTGCTTTGTCGTTTTCACAACATCTACTGGTGTGTGAAAACAACGTGGCCTCATGTGACACTTACAGGCCAATAGCCTGCGAATTCTAAAAAGATTTACCTATCTGAAAATCTCCCTGTGAATTACTTACTCTTTAAGCCGGCTAGACCTCGACTAAATCTGGAGAAAGACGTTTGCTTTCTGCTCGGCCTTCTGTCTAGAGAGCAGAGATGGAGATTTCTGGTCCAGAGAGTACCGATCCGGACCAAGATTTTGTTTCAACCAGTTGAGTATAAAGACTCACAGTCACAGAGTACTCAACTGGTTGGTTGAAACAAAACCTTGTTCTGGATTTGTACTCTCTGGACCTGAAATCTCCGCATCTGTTAGAGAATGTGATACTTGGAAACTTGGAAAGTACAGCCATTTTGGCTCCATCCAGCATCAGTCTGCCTTCCCATGATCAACTTTTCTGGCACTGAGAAGTTCATATGCCGATACACTAAAGCGGTAGAAATCATGCATTGTGAACTTCTCGAGTCTCGGGAAAGCAAATAGAGCATTGGAGAAATTAATAAGTAATTAATTAAAAACAAGTGCATCTATTTAATGTTGAAGCTGCTCAGAAACGTCAATGTTTCTCCACACAATTGAATTTGAGGATGAAACATTCCGCTTCTCCCTAATAGGGGGGCAGTTTGGCCCGTCTCCGCACATACCCAGCGTGTTAAAATCTGTGTGCTGCCTGTCCACCCCCCACAGGGATCGCGCCTGGCCTAGCTGTCAACAATGAAGTGGAACCTGTTCAAAAAGAAGCCGGAAGCCATGAGGGCCCCGGAGCCCACCGGCGCCACCACCATGACCGCGGCGCCTCCACCCGCTATGCCCACCGTCGCGGACAACTCCACCGGGCCCGGCGGCGCAATCAACAGGAAGGACTTCTTCGAGGAGATCAAGAACAAATTTGTCAACGAAATCGATAAGATACCACGTGAGTGTCCCTCCCCCCTCCCCCCACATTAATGCTAACCCCATTTACTCAGCCCTGACGGGAACCTTCCGGAATCTGTCAGTCTGATTTATATTCCTCCCGCCAGCCTTTGACATTCAAATGAAACCACCCCCTCCCCCGCTGCCTTCAGATTGATCTGAGGTGGGTGCAGTTAGACCTCCCTCTCCCCTGAGGCCGCTCACCGGAATTAGATTTAGGCAAAACGGCCCGTTTACTCCATCTTCTCACCCAGGCTCGGCTGGGAGAGTCCATTCAATGTGCGGGGTTGTGAGAATGCTTAAGTGCCTTGTGTGTGCCGCAGTGCCATCGTGGGCCCTCATCGCCATCGCTGTGGTGGCAGCCGTCCTCATCCTCACCTGCTGTTTCTGCATCGTGAAGAAGTGTTGCTGCAAGAAGAAGAGCAAGAAAAAAGGGAAGAAGGGAAAGGGAGATATAGGGATGAAGAACATCAAAGGCGGAGAGGTAGGGTCCCCGGAAACAGCCCCGGTTCCCCCCAGCCCACCCAAAAGCCACTTCTTCTCCCCTCGCTCCCCCCTCGCCCCCTCCACCAGTGTCTGTCTCCATGCCTGACCTCCTAGGGGGTGGTTTCTGCCTGAGAGGATTAGGCCTCTTTGCCTACAATCGGAAGGTTGTTGGTTCGAGCCCTGTGCTCGGGAGAGTAGCTCCATGAGGCCCTTGATCTGGGCCCTTAACCCCCTTGGGCTTCACTCTCACCTCTATGTATGTGTGTGTCTTTAAAAAGGAGAGTATGATGGGATATGTGAAAATGAACAGATTCCAATGTACCTGTATAAACAGGAAGAATGTCGGAGGGGCTCCAAAAAACTTCTAACATAATTGGATTGGGTTTGCAGCCCGATATGATATGCTTTCATGGGGCCCCTAGTGGCTCCCCGGCCTGTACAAATGGCCAATAAACCTTTGTTTCACTTTAATTAAACTGCCGGAGTGAAACGGAACCTAATGAGGAATAGCTGCCTCTGAATTCACGCTCCACAAACGCAGCGTGTTTGTACCCAAAGCTCGGGAGGCTCCTATCAAAGGGCAGCCTCCAGGCAGCCCCTCTGCTTGAGTGCAAAGCCACAAACTAGCCCTTTGTTTATGCATCTCAGGTCAAGTGCGGCCTCTGTGCTTCCTCACAGCGTGCCCTGCTGGCCGAGAATAGCAACGGATTGTTCCTCAACCCACTGTTCTTTCTCTAACCATCTAAAATTCATAAGATGTGAATGATTTAACAGGTCACCTCTGAGCGTCGAGGTTCTCACAAAAACATACCTCAGCATCCACCCCTGCACCCCCCTGGCTCTCCTCATTCCAGAACCCTGGGCTCTCCCATCTCCTTCTGACCAGATGTGCGATTACGTTAGACACTATTGTGGTTTGGGACATGCGAGAGAAACGACACCTTAAACTGCACGGATGCAGCGCACTTTCAAGTGAGACGTTTCTAATTAAAGTAGGGCTGCTCTGGAGAACGGAGCGCGGGGGTTAATATTAATGCTGCAACAAAGTCAAGTGCACGATAGGCAATTAGCTACTTTGTCACTGAATTAAAAGAGGTCGCATTACAATCCGGGCTGTTTTTTTCTCCAGTCAACAGCAGTAACTAAAACATTGTTAATTAAATAGCTGTAACATCCTCCCAGATATGTATACAGGCAGTTTTCGACTAACGTAAGAAATCTGTTCCACAAACCCTTATGTAAGTCAAATTTTACATAAATCAGATTTACCCCCATTCAGAGAAACACATAAGCCAAAAATATACTAGTGAGTAGTAATCGTGGCAGCTAAAAAATGGTAATGAGATAATACATTTTACAATATTACAATAGTGAAGAGAGACAATTTGTTATTAAATGCCAATTATAGCCATGAGTTCTTTCAGTGTTGCTTGTTTCATAATCATAATTTAATTTAAAAAAAAAAGGATCTCCCCTATCTAAATTTACTTATAGGTGTATTTTGCCTTTTTGCATTAGTGCTTCTGTAAACTCTATGTATCTTGTATATTTTTTGCCTGAGTCGGATTTACGTAAGTCGACAGCTGCCTGTAAATATGATGTGTGCTTTGCGTGCGAGGACCGTGGGCTGTCATTTCTCCACGCCCCTCTTCAGTGTTATTGTATACGGTGTTGTTTCTTACTCCTGTGGTGTCCGTGAGTTCACCCTCTCCCTCTCTCTCTGCTCCTTTCCTCCTCCCGCTTTGTGTCTTGTGCGCGCGCCGCGTATCATGACTGTCGTTGGACCTCCTCGCTCTACGGTAGGTGGACGGCTCGTAGCGCCCCCCTCTGGCAGCGCAGTGTAAGCTCAAATGCTGGGTGGAGGCGCGGGTGCTTGACAGCCTGCGTGGTGGGGGGAGGGGGGGTGGTTCAGCTGCTTCTGCATTCCGTTCTTCACGATGCACCGTTTGCCTGGGGAGGCCAAAGATGCCAGCCGGTGGGGGTTAAGCACTAAGACGTTCAACGGGCTAAAATGTTGTTTTTTGTTTTGGAAGACGAGCACCCAGTTTTCCACTGGAAAGTCACCCTGAGGTAGAAGGATGATGTGGACCACATGAGTGGTCACCAAACTGCATGCTGAACTGGCATGGATTGTTCTCTGCTGAAATATGAGGGGCCTTACCAGACAATGATCTGTGAACGAGATTCCAGTGTCGATGTTACGTTTGAAAAACCCTCCCTGAAATTCATTAAATTTGGAGAATGGTTCTAATGGTCCCAACAGTGCTCCTTGAGCTGCTACTAGGGTTATTTAGCACTAGATCACCCTAGTTGTTCCTGTTCTAAGCAAGGCTGCACTGGAGATTTTGGCCCCCATGAAAGAATATCATTGGGGCCCTAATCCAGAACAATCCAATTATCTTTAGGGCCCCTCTCTCTCTTTCTGCCCCCCATATGGCACCCCTGGTTCTAAGCATATGTGGACCGCTAGCATCAAAGACCATAGACATAAAGTCCTGGTTCTGCTGGAGACCCGTTCAAAGATTAGTCATGGCAAAGCCACCTGCATTGGACCTGATGGCACCCCGTTCGATCGGAGCCTGGGGAATGAGCAAACCCGACCCATACGGCACCCTCCATGCTGATCCATCTAACTGAGGAGGCCCTGAGGGGGTGTGATGACCCGCCCTGACTGAGGAGGGGGCGGATCCTGAGGCATGCCCCTGCTGGCGCAAGCCTGACCCCTGCTGGCAATGAACTTGAATGAATACGCGGTCCGCTTTCAGGAACATACTGCACTGGGATGCATGGATCCGAAATGACCATATTTGCTTCCTTTCCGAAGTACTGAATGAAATAATCATGATCGCAGTTCATGAAATAACCACAAGTTACCCACAATCTCCTGACTATATATGTCGCTTTAACTGATATGAGATCATTATACCCCTCAATACCGCGGCATGCTTGCTTTTCTTTACTGCTTGGCCTATAAAAAGGCGAACCACTCGACACACCGGAGAAAGCGTCTGACACAGCCTTAGAGACTATTTACGAAATAATCACACCTATCAACTACAGATCCCAGGTCAGTCTGACAGGCCTCTCCCACAAATCAAGTGTCCTGAGAGTAAACAGACTCGATTCATCAAACATTTCTTCTATAAAAAACAAGGCAGATTCATTTTATTTGTGTTACTTCTGTATGTCTGTCAGCTGAGATTTTTTTTGTGGGCATCCTTTTCTATTTAATTAAACCCATTCTGTCAGTATTGTTCCTTTATTCTTTTGAAAATATTCGTAAACCATTAAGAAGAAGGCTTCTATGTCTATTCTGGTATTGTAGGAAAAATGTCTTTTATTTCACAGGTAAATCGTACATTTTTGAACACCCCCCACATTAATCTCATATATCGTGGTATTTCATCAGATTTTGGTTGCTCAGCCTGAACAATGAAATGCCCATATTCTCACCACATCTTAAACCCCATTTTTGTAAGAGTTTCATCCCCAGAATAGCATCAGAATGTGCTGGTCATTCAGGCACACGGTCTGGTATTTAACAGTGTTTATTTGCCCTTATTCATTACGTAATCTGTGATGTGCAAGGCTGGATGCCTTCGTTACACTCAAGCATTTAAACCACAAAGTCCTGCAGTGGCCCAAGACAGTGAAGCTTTGATTCAGGGCTGATCTAACATCTGCACCGTGTCCTTTTGAGATGTCCACGTCGGTCTGCAAGCCAGAATGCAAAGTGCGGCCTGGTGGTTTTATCTGCTGCATGATGTGCGTGCCCCAGAAGGCATGGGTGGGAAATCCCTTCCCCTCCTGGCCTCTCACCCACGGGTGATTGAAGCACATCCGATCCGCTGCCACTCCGCTATAATGACAGCAGAGGTCTGCCAATCAGAACTGAGGGCTGCCACTCTACAGAGGATGCAGTGTCACCATGGTGATGTCATTGTAGCATTATGGTATCGGTTGGTTCAGTTCAATCCACAGATGACATTCAAAGATGGGTCACCTAGAAACTACATACTTGATAAGACGAGATGAGATGAGATGAGATGAGATGAGCTGAGGTGAGGTGAGGTGAGATGAGATGAGATGAGAAGAGATGAGATGAGATGAGATGAGATGAGATGAGATGAGATGAGATGAGATGAGATGAGATGAGATGAGGTGAGGTGAAGAAATACAGCAAAGGATAACTCTGGTACAAATTCATAGGGAAGCAGCATACATTGGTATGGCGACATCATATATGCGTAGGCTTCAGTACTTTAGTACTTCTGTCCAGACAGCAAAGATTCCATGAGCGTTTATGTAGATATTATATGCGTTAAGGAGTCACACAGAAACATGCATCGGTGAATGATGTCATTAGTCGCCAAGTCTGGATGCTCGACCATCAGGTAACGCTGGCCAACCGGACGCAGGTAGGTGCCGTGACTGACAGGGCCGAGGGGAACGGCATGCCTGGACCGGGGTCTCCACGGCAACCATCCGGCCGAGCGGTTCGCCCACCAGCCTGCCTGTTTTCGCTGCTGCAGAAACTGCAGGACGATGATGATGATGACGACGTAGAGACGGGGATGACTGGGGATGAGAAGGAGGAGGAGGAGAAGAAGGACGAGAAGCTGGGCAAACTGCAGTACTCACTGGATTATGATTTCCAGGACAGCAAGGTCGGTCTGCCGAGGATAATGCATTAGCGCTAAAGCGTTAAAGTTACCAAAAAGTGACCTGCTCCTAAGTTACACTTCCGATTTAGCTACATGCTGACTTTACAAAACAGTTTATATGACTAGTCCTAAATGGTGAGCCTTAAAAATGGAGATATTAAAAAGTCCTTTATAAAGTTGAATGTGAGCTCCAGTTTTTGTATTGCTTACGAGGCAAAGCTTTATCCTCAGATCATAATTCAGATGAATTTCACGCACCAGCGCACAAGATGAATTGGATGTGATTTGGAAGTAACTGAAATATCACCCTGTTCAGCTACATATTCAAGGGTGTCTATTTATTAAGACACTGCTTGAGAGAATTAATTATATTTCAGGAAATGCACGAAACGCTCAATATTCATATAACACGGGTAGGGCAAATATTTAATTTCTATTTTAAGGGTAAAATCGAGGGAGTAACGAATTGGACTAATTAAAAATAAGAAGTGTGAAAGGAAATTCTGCAAAGAGAAAAAGGCTCTTCCCTATCTGTCATCTCGCTACCGTGAGGAAAACACACAGATTGCATTTCTTGGAGATTCTCCAGCAGAAGGGGATGATGGATTCCACGAGGGCTTTTCCCCAAGTAGACAGTGACATGGGGGGTGGGGGGAGAGGGGGGCAGGGGGTGTAGCGAATCAAAAACATCCTCAAATGGAAAGCTTCTTCAGGCTGTGAGTTTTGGCGATGTGCGTCATAAACCTCGTGTTTGTGTGGGGTCCCCAAGGTTTGGCGGCTCCCTATTGGCCAGAACAACTTTTTTTAAACTAATATTATGCAGTTAGCAAGAGTTACAGTTTCCTCTCATAACATTCAGAACAATCATAGCACATTATAATGCATTCATAAAACATTACACACATGGACATCAATATTCACAAAAAGTCATAACACATTATAACACCTTATTTTACATTATGAATGCTTTATGAAACTCGCAGTGCAAAGCATCCTTATTTTTTTATAATGACCATTATAATGCATTATGAAGTTATCTGAAGTTATCTATGGTGAATTATACAGCTTCATTGGAGCTTATGAAGTATTACAATCAACACTATATTACCTAATGACAGCCTCTTAGAAAATGCTGTAATGCTTTATTAATTCTTATACCAACCATTATAAGACATTATGAAGGTATCAATAATACATTATAGATGACAGCTTTAAGATATCGAATTTAAAAACAATTATCTTCAGTGTCATAGAGTATCAGTTGATGGTTTAATCACAGCTGTTTATAAGTAGCTAGCTTATATGTCAGTACCCCAAAGGGCCAGTCCTGTCCCTGACTGATGTGCGGGGGGGGGGGGGGGGGGGGCGGGGCGGGGGGGGGGGGGGGGGGCGGGGGGGGGGGCGGCGGGGGGGG
>JAODLD010000044.1:13078933-13103485 GCA_026781065.1 Mormyrops boulengeri | reverse complement strand
ATGTACGTTCGTGTGAACAAGGAACAACCCAGAGTGCAGCGACAAATGACCTGACCCCACCCCACCCCGCCCCACCCCCCCAATCCCCCAACCTAAACCCTACAGAGCTGGTTTGGGGTGAGCTGGATTGACGAGTAAGAGCAAGGTAGCCAAATTATGCTCAGAACCTGTAGGAACTCCTTGAGGACTATTGGAGAAGCATTCCATGCGGCTACATCTGGAAGCTGGCCGTGAGAATGCCAAGAGCCTGCAATGCTGTCATCGAAGCACAAGGGGGCTATTTTGGAGAGTGTGAAATCTGAGAAAATGTTGAGATGCTGAACACTTCTCTTGGTCGTAGCAATATCTGATATGCATTACTTCATTGCCTTAAGGCTTTTTATTATAAGATGAATAATATAGCTAAGATATAGACTAATGGACTAATGCATTAAAAGTGGGTATGTCCAGACTTTTGACTGGTACTATGTATGTATGCATATATGTATGTATGTCCTCCTTTTAGACACACACATACGTATATATACACATATATAATATTGGTGTTATAAATCACGGGCAGCTTTTGTGTTTTTTTCACCTCATCTATCCATATCTAATTACAGGTATATCATATATCCGCGTTTGAAGAGCTTCTCACACTACTCTGAGTGAGTGTACTTCTTTTCAGAGCAGTTTAATATCTAATATCTTAATAAAAACAACATTCCTCAATCGTCGGGACACAATTATCGAGATCAAAGATCAAGAGACTTTATTCCTGTTTCTTCTCCATCCAAAATGCAGAGAAGCGACACTTAAATAAGATATTACACCATACAAGCAATTGAACAATCCACTGGGGTGTAGTTTTGCCTATATATACATAAATCACATCTGTTAATATTGCATGTTTCTACGGAATATTGTAAATAGTAGCATGTTTTAAAGATGAAGCAAAAATTTATTGTGTACTAGTGTGCCATTTGTCATTTTAATAATAAAACGGGGGAGAGATGCATTCACTGTATATTTTCTAAACAAATTCTTGAATATTTTCCATGAATGGGTTTGGGAAAGAATGTGAAATGTAAATGATAAATAATAATATTGTTACTGATGATATAGGTCTACGCCTGAACTACATATGAACAGGACTGGCGTTTTGTGCCGTGTGTGAACTCATGTAGCCGCATGCTTGCTGTCTTTCTGTGTTCGGAATTTTATGTTCCGGTTTGTTCTTTACTTTTTAATATCCATGTTAATTTGTCCATTTAGCACAGTATCTGATGGACATGCCGTTGTACTTCCTGATTGGGGCTGGGGTCCAATTTAAAGTAAGTAGACATTCCTTGAAGCTGCTGAACATTTCAGCTCATGTCATTTTTTGATATATATTTTATTTGTTTGTTTGTTTGTTCAGAGCCCTCTATTATTCTATTTACCGTTATCGTTGCTGTGTTTTGTGTGGGATACTTGATTACCTGTAGCACAGGTCACATTTTACTGCATCTGACTAAAGTATACGTTTGTATGTGTGTGTGTCGGGATTGCTAATTAACAAAAGCCATATGACCTAAGCACTAACAGCTCTGTAGAGAACGTCAGACAAATCTAGCTCTGCAACTAGCCCTGGCATTCTTCTCTCTGTGTCCATCTTGCCTTTCAGTTCATTACACTTTACACATTCTTTTTTCAGTACAAAAATCTGGAGGAAACATTTTTGGTTTCTTTCATTTGAAGCTTTTTCACTTTTGTACCCTGGAAGTGTCACTTTTTTGCATCATGTTTAAAAAGATAATGCAAAGTAATTGTAAATTTCTTTTCATTTATCTTCATCTCCTGCTGCTTTGTTAATTTTGAGAAAGATCGAGTACATTTTTAATTGACGGTATGGAAGATGTTAAGTCTCTAAATTTTTGGGCCATGTGCAATTTATATCCAGTTATATCAAGTTCTCTCCAGTTTATATCCTATTTAAAGTACTTTAAAGGGCGTTACACTATACATTAGGAGTATAAGTGAATTCTATGGAACTTAAACTATTCCTTTGTTAATAACATATACAATTTTTTAATCATCAGGTACCACTTAAAGGTGACCTTCATCAATTGTAACAAATTAGGTAACTAATTGGGGTGTAATGTGTTAGGGTTCCTCTCAGTAACACAGTGTTTCTCAACCTGGTCCTCGAGAACACCCCCCCCCCTCCTGGAGGTCCCTGAGGACCAGTTTGAGAAACACTGCAATAACGTAAGATGTGAATATTTATTAATATTTTTTATTTTATTCAGGTAAGATCTTCAGCAAATTATGATTATAGTAATGAAATAAATGATCACGTTTCATTGAGTGTCATGTACTTCCGACAGACTTTAATATTAGGGGCTTTATTCATTCAGGGAAGTCCAGGTTGCCCAGATAATGGTCAGTGTATGTTTGGATAAAAGGGTCACGGCCCTTTAAGAAATACGTTATGCGAAAGAAACTTCTAAAGATGAAGATGTAGGATTGACAAAGTCGCATTCACCATCCCTGAGATTATCACCGAATATTATTATTATTATTTAGAAAGCTGTATTCATAGCAGTTCATCTGTATCTGTGAAACTGCACAAGCTCTCTACTTTCAGCATGGATGTGATTCCTGCTGCTTCTCATTTTCCTGGGTCATGAACACTGTACTTCCAGTTAGGGATAAACCAAGAGCATGATCTCTATCCGTATCACTACATTTGATTTACCTGTTTCTATTTACATGCACAGGGTGGGGGGAGGGGTTGCCCCACATTCCCTTTGCATTAACCTCTGAGTGCATTGTGATTGATCCATTACTGCTAAGTGTCAATTTGGGAATGCAGACCGCATCAGGACCAGGTTAAGGGGACTCTACACCTTCTGCACTCTCACACACCACTGAAAGGTTCTGAGGGGCAAAGGAACCAGACCTGCTGTCCCTTAGGGGCCTCTGGGGTGGACCAGAGGATATGTATGGTGTCTTGTCCTAAACCTGGTGCAACCCAGCACGGTGGCGATCTCCACGTTTCTCGGCTTCACCTGGCCCTAAATCACGCCTCTCTTCTCCTCGTCCTCCTCCACCTCCTCCTCGGTGCACAGAACTGTCCCGTACTGCCATCACTCCTCACTCCCCTCCCAGATTTGTCCTCCTCGGTGAAAAGCAAAGGGACAGGGCTCCATCTTCTGCTTGGTTTTCTTCCCGTCTTCAGTGTCGTGATGTCATGTCAGTAATTGTACCTTCTGTGGATCGCATGCTATCTCCCTGGCACAGGGACACTTTGCAGGACATTGCTCCCACAAGCCTGGTATTACAGAACATCAGTACGACGGCCATCTTTGACGAGACTCAAAGGGAACCAAATATGAAATATCTCAATAAGAATTACCATGTGTGTTACCAGCTCTGTACTAAACACATAGGAAATAAAAGCCTTTTAATTACCTTTGGGTGTGGCTGATTACTCCAACTATTTACAACTGCACCTATGCATGTATTTCTTTTGTTGATCACCCTTTATTTATTTATTTATTATTTCACCAGTGTCATTACTACAACTTCATTACAACTAATATCACTGATTATTAATACCAATTAATCTAATCACTGCTCCATACAGGCAACAAGGGAAAACAGGCGGGAACCATTCTTGGTTACTTTAATATTAATAAAATTAAATTATCATTATAAAATTATGATGAAATACTAGTGCAGACCTGGGTGAGGCCAGCAACATGTAGAACTATTTTTACTGCCCGTGGGTCGGGGTTCAATTTTATGTTTAAATCTATGATAAACAGACTTTTGCCAACAAATCTTTGAATTAATATTAAAAATATGCTATGCAAAAAACTACGAAAAATGAAATAGTTCTTCTGATTTCTGCATGTCTTACAAAAAGAATGGAAAAGTAAAACCTATTGTAGCCTTCATGGGGCATGAAAATCATTTTAAAATGGTGATTCCCCGATTTACCCCCACAGGGACATTAACAGCTCAGGCCAGAGATAGCAGGTATTTTTCAGTCCAGTGCAATACTAAGTGCGGCCACTGTGTGTCTCTGTATCCCAAGCACGCCGCGCTAAGGACCGATCAAAATCACACGGGACAGTCCAGTCCTGCACCGTAAAAGAGAGCAAATATAGAATGGGCTCAAAATTAAAGTGTTCTTTTTGAAAACCAGGTATATTTTCCAAAGCCCTATTTATCATAAAATATAGATCATTTAAAAGGTATAACAAAATGCATTCATATGTCCTCCTTTATTTTCCTACAGAATACAGGCAAGTCATTCAGAAGGCTCACATAATCTACTAGGGCACCGATCATATACAGTACTCTACAGTACTGTGTATTTGTTATAGCTTATAACTCCGTTTGCCAATATGCAAACCACCATATAATTACTCAGAACTCAGGATACAAAACGTACGACTGATGCGGGGGGGGGGGGTATGATTGAATGAAACCAAATGACATATTGGGTGTTACACGTCCCTGGTACCTATGCCACACAGCGGAACGACCCAGCGGAACGAGGCATTCTTGCATCCCTTGCGATGCTTAAGGTATATTTAATATGATCATGTATAATTTATATTGTCGGTAAAGCATTCAGGGGAATACGGAGAAATCGGCCAAGAAATACCGGGAAACCCAGCACCAGTGCCCACGGTAATGTGTGCGGGTCCCGGACGAACCGACACTAAGGGCAGCTAATTTTATTCTTAGCCCCTCCTAGATATCAGCAAAATGCGTTTTACACTCAGTATTATCCATCCTAAGCATTCATGATCTGAATGTTCATGTTTCATCTTCAAACTTAATTAAACTGGCTTGACCTGTACATGTATAATATCGTGTACCGCTGCCACGTCTGTTTATAAAGAACGCGAACTTTTAAATGCGAAAATGCGGATTTTCCTATTATGAATGTGGCCTCCACTGTCGTCCCTACTATATGTTTTTACAGAAGATTAACATAACATGTCAGCTGAATTACAAAACCAATGGTACCGTACTTCATCTATCGAGATGTATGGCTACAAAATTACTGTTGTAAATAAATAAAGTGATGCGCCGTGAAGTAAAAAAGGAACCTTGTGTAACATTACCATCTCATCTAGCCTGTTAAAAGGCTCCTGTATGCATACCCACTCGCGGAACAGCAGACGTGTGTAGGAGACGTAAGCTATGATTCTGTCATACGACAAACTCCGACGTGATTTAACAAAAATATTTGTTTGTGTGGGACTCATATGATATATAAATAAATGTATGCACAAACACATACAGTAAACGCGTGCTTGTGTGAGTGTGGCCGTGTGCCTTCGGTGCGAAAACAAGTGTGGGTGTCTTAAAATGCACGGGTGTGGCGAACCTGCACAACAGATCCCCTGTTCTGCCCAGTAAACATCCTTTCTCTAGAAAAATCCACCATCAGCCTTGGCCGAGGAGTTACTGCCGGCAGTCGTATGGGTGCGGCTCAGAGGATGAGTATGAGGACGAAGAGCAGTCCGGGATGAATTTGCCGGGCACGTGGAGCGGTGCCTCACTTGGACAGCTTGCTGATGACCCTGATCAAGGCCCCGTTCTCATCCTTCAGCCTCTGATTGTCAGTCTTAAGCTCTGTTAGTACCTGTAGGAGATGAGTAAGGTGCAATTCCATCAGAGAAGAGGGGCGAGTATTTACTGTTTCTCTTACTGATCTTTGATATTAAAGAGTGAGAACGTGGGTACATGCAGCGTGGGAAACACTGAACGGAAAATATTTATTGCGTATTCTTCATCTGCCCTGCCCCGGCTATTTGGGAGACAGAAAACCACTCTGTTTAATTACAAATCAAATGCATTTAATTGCAGTTTAATTATAATAAAATTCCTCAGATGTGTTATTTTTTGGATTATCTTTTAGTTACTCGTCATCGTTTGGTTTAGTAAATCATCTGGATTCATTTCTTACTTTAATGAATTGTGTAAACACAACTATACAATTACGTTATTCCGAGACCAGATTCTGAAATCTGAAGCAGTCAATAAAAGAGACTGCAGCGGCCATCAGCTCCTGTGCCTCTTACCCCCGCAGGAGCTACGCTGACCCGCACCAGGAGCAGCCCATTGGCTCGTATAGCGCCCCCTGTGCCAGGCTGTATCAGACATAAGGTTCTTCCACCATGGCTTACAATAACAAAGAACATCAACTTGGTTTTTTGAGGTTTTCTGAGGAATTTGCCTGTGAGATACAAGCCATCTCTTTCCATAATGGGCGACACTCTTCAGAATCAGAATCTGAACATTTTTATTAACCTGGAAGAAACTGTTTTCTTCCACATGGGGAGCCAGTATTTAAATTACACAATAAGCAATGAGCACGTTGCATACCTACATACCTGCACCCTACAACAGTCGGTATATGATTAAAACTCTAATATGTGATAGTACCTCCATACACATTTGTACAAAAAAGTCCAGAGGAACGGCAGATCCTCAACTCACCACAACTGTTTGGTTCTCATCGCTTTTACCCACTCATTCCTTCTACATATATATGGAAACTTTTTTGAGGTATATTTTTATTTCTGTCCCGTGGAGTCAGGTGCTCAATGCAGATGTAGGTGAGCGGTTGCAGTGTGGGGTGGCGTAGGTGTCGCTCAGTAACACCTGCCTGAGAGAAGCGCAGCACAGAGTAGGTGGGTGCAAGAGGAGGCCAAGGAGAGCAGGAGAAGGAATGCAGAGAGGGGCGGGAAGGGGGGCGGGCGGGCGGGCGGGGGGACCAGGCAGCACGATGGACGGCTCAGAGGTCCTCTGTCTCAGGCAGACAGGCTACCGCCGAGAGCCGGCCAAGGACACGCAGCATGGCCCGGTTCTCCACCGAGAGGTGCTGGTTTGCTCGCCTCAGAGCCTGCAGTTGAGCCAGCTGGGGGAGGGCCTGTAGAAAGAGCAGGGGGAGTGCAGAGCGTCGAACCCCGAAGGGGGCCCCGAGAGAAGACACACACGGCGAGAGTGAGAAGGCGTATCGTCAGGGAAGAGAGAGGGGGAGACAGAGAGAGAGAGAGAGAGAGAGAGAAAGCAGCAGTTCTGACTGGAGGACAAGCAGAGTGAAGGATCGACCCTCAGACAGAACCAGGAGAGCAGTGTCAGGCTGCCCCCTAGTGGTGGTGCAGTGCGCGACTATTAATCATGCTGCCGGTTGGTCGCACAGGGCTCTTTCAGGCGTGACGAAAAGTGAGATAGGATGATCCAACTGACACTGTTGGAAATGCCCCCCTGCCCCCCATTCAGGTCTTAATTGACACCTCAAGGCGTTTCTTTAAGGATGGCACAGAGCTTCAAGATGTCTGCAGGCCAGGGAGTCTGAAGGAGACGATTGAATCACTGTAATCAGGAGGAGCTGACTGCCTTTGTCAAGCCCTGCTCCAGTTTCGGAGCGATCCACTCTCTCCCTCACTCTGTGGAGGTCAGTGGTTAACCAACATATTATGGTGACGCGCTTCAGTGAAATTGCTACAGAAACCACACCAAGCGAGCTGTGAAACCACACCAGGAAGCTGTGGCTGGCTGAGTCACCTGCTGGAGGATGCCTTTCATTCTCAGTGATTTATAAGTGCTGTGTTCATACTAGAGGCACTATACTGTATATGCTACATGCAGTACTAATCTATATACTACAGGTACTATATCTACTACACATTACAGACAATACACATACTACACACAATACTAATCTGTATAATACATGTATTATATATACTACACATAATACTAAGCTGTATACTACAGGCACTATAAAGACCACACATAATACTATGCTCTATACTATTGGAACTATATATACTACACATTATAGTAAGCTGTATAATTTGTTATGTTTCCATGAATGTACTGACAGCAGAGCAGCCCATCTGAGGTAGTCAGTGCAGTGATTAACACACCTGCACAGTGATTTAACTCCTTGCCTCAAACTCTCAAATGGGCCTCCCGAAAACGCTAATGCAACATGTGGGCAAGGGGGTGGCATCTAACCCCCCCGTCACAGTAAGATGAGCCACAGACAAGGGTCATTTAGAAATGAAAAAGAGAGGCGAGGTGTGTAACATTTCCGAGCATCACCACAAATGGTGATGAACACGAGGAATCCCCTGACTTCCTCACTATTAACTATAATTGTTCACTTTAGCGTTTTATATTCTATGCATGCAGAAAGTTGTTAAAAGACGGTAATGTGTGCGATATTTTTTTTCTCCTTTTTTAAGTCCGAAAGGCCAAACGGTGACAGAGACAGTAAACACAATCACACTAAAATCGGTGCCGCAGTGTGGGTGCTAAGCACATGGAAATCTGGTCCCAACATGCCCCAGTGGGCGCTGTGGAGTGATCTGCACGTGTCACCCCAGGCCACCCCCCCAGCAGAATGGAGGACTCACCGGATCCCCCACCCCCCGCGTCAGCCTGGCCTGCCCTCACGGCTGATAGCCACAGCGAAACCTCACTGGGCCTTCCTGCCGAAGCAATGGGGGACAACAGGGGTGAGCCGCTTCCCAGCATGCATTGCCACTGGCGGTCACATTTCTGCACGGTTCTGATTTAGTGTGAATTCAGATTTGAAAATGCCGGTCGGACTGAAAAATCCAGTGTAATGTTTCTTCCCCACATCAAAAGCCACTGCAATCTGTAAGCCCCATTGATGATCTTAATATTATCGTTGGATGTTTATTATCCTCGTCACATGGTCTTTGATTAAACAGACGGTGTCTGGACACGGTGGCCATTAAGCTTAGCCTGGCTCCACTCAGAAATGTCTGCTGGAAGTAGGTCATGGTGCCTGTGGCCGTGCAGCTCTGCTGAATACCTCCGGGGGGGGATGGGGGTGTAGGGCAAGCCCGCCCAGGCTTGTTAAATTTAATTGGACCTTACCTTAAGTTCTTCCTCCATTTCTGATACCTTTTTCTCCAGAATCCGCTTCTCCTTTGGGAGGGAGACAAATTTCAGTCAATGCTTTTCCACTTATCATGAATGGCAGAGGTAGCAGGTTCTCAGAGGCGCCTTTCCTTAACGACCCCCATGCTTCTAGCGGTCTGCTTCCGAGCGCCGAATCAGGCCCCCACAGGAAACAGACGCACGCTGCGATGTCCATGAACGTATGAACACATTGCAAGGTCAGCTGGGACATGCCGGACGAGGGAGCTTAGCCAGGAAGGGGTTCGAAAGGACACCCCCCAGAAGATGGGGCAGGCAACACAGGGCGAGGAAATGAGAGACACCGACCCGGGGAAAAAGAAAACGACAAAGGACTGAGTTCCAAGAAGAGAGAAGCATAATGCGATAATGCCAAGCGTTTGGAACAGCCCATAAGGCAAGCGGTCGCATGCTGCTCCTCGTCATGAAAAAGACTCAGGAATAAATTGCAGGCTCCAGCATCCCTACCCATAATGATCTGGAGAGGAAATGTCAGCCGTACCCGTTTGGAGGATTCGAGCACACTGGACCTTTCAGATATCCTGTCCTGCTTCTGAAACAGAAAGACATAAAGTTACCAGAGAAAGAAAGACATTTAAACAATAAAATTCCTTCTGCGCAGCCCCTACCTTTTTTGTTCCATTACAATACTTTTTCCCCTCAAAATTCCAGGAAAGAAAGCATCATGGGGAATTATATTGTTGCCCCCCCGCTGCCTCTCCTGAAGTAAACAGCCCCACTCTCTCCAGAAGTAAACACATCTCCATCAAGGGTGGGTTTGCTGTTCCTGGGGCCCCACTCACAAAGTCACTCTGCCAACCCCCCCCCAGATGTTCCAAAAACTAAATAAATAGCTAGCCATTGGAGTCAGAAGATGGCAGCTAGCTAGCTCATTATTAGGACACCCTGCTGTAGCATATTCTAAATAATATCTTTATTTAATATTTACTGTAATGACTGTTTGTAGCCAATGGGGCGCCCCCCAAATCTCAGGGGCGGATCTCTGGTTTGAGCTGTGGTGAACTCTGCTGGTGGTAGTAGGAGGGTGGTTGATAAGGGGTGTTGATCATCTAACTCGAGATGTGCGTAAGGTCAGGGCTGTGACTAGACAGGCTGATTTTGTGTAGCTCTGCAGTTTTGAACTGGTACCATCTTACAACGATATTTAGTTTGAAAGCATTTTAACTACAATTTGATTTAATGGAATGTTTCTATTAGAGCGTGTAGCTTTTTATAAGCGATGCATGTTTCGTAATCTGGAGATGCCTGCCACTGTTAAATATTTTATGAGATATCGACTGTGCGTTGGGGGATAGCAGTCAAATGAGAAATCCATACTTTGGGCCTTTGAAACAACGGTTGGCCGTGTAAGAGGCTCACGCGGAGCCTGGCTATATGGAAGCAGCAGGCGTCAAGCACCTGTGTGACCTTCTCCAGCTGAGTTCGGACTTTGGCCAGCTCCTGCTTGCTGTCCTCCAGCCTGGATTTCAGCTTCTCATTCTCAGCCAAAGCGTCCTCATACATCTGCGAGAGACACATAAAAAAAAAACAACACTTGGCTTCAGGGAAATCCAAGCATGAGGAAAAGTGAGGATGACTCGGGTGGCCCCCGGACTTGGTCCTGACTCCCCCTGATGTGTTTCCACCTGAGCCCATTCACAACACAGCTTTACAAGCGGATCAGCAGATGTGTCTTTCCGTGCGTGACTGATAGCAGGGGACTCCGTTTAGTGACCACTGGACCTCATCCTACGGGGATGATATATGAGGAGGCGCACGGAAAGCGAGCCAGCGAGGGAAGTCACTTCCCCTCTCATCATTCAGACCTTTTTGTACTCCTTTGAGCTGCCCTCCTGTTCCGGTTTGTTCAGGGACGCCAGACGGTTCTCCCGCCGTGTATAGGACCCAGTGCGACCCAGGAGTCGCTCCGTGGTGCTGTCCGCAGAGCTAGACCCAGACACGTTGTCCAACCTGGGAAGAACAGTGATCCAAAGTTCAGGCGATTCAGCTAGCTATTGAGTTACATAGGGCAAGGATTTATAGGAAGGCAGAAAGCCTTAGAACAGCGAAGTACACAAAATATTTCTGCATTTCATTTCTACAGAAATGTCATGACACACTTCAATATCAGAAAGCACTTACCGAGATGCTCTGTCATGCTGTAAATGAAAACAGAAATGACTGGTCAGCAAACATATAAATACAGTATATCACCTTCATCATAATGGAATTGTGAAATTTAGACTTGGGTCAACCTTAAATGCTACTGCATACATGACAAACTTCAGAGACTTGTGAGGATGCCTATTTTCACAACTTTCCACAACTTTATCACTGTAGCAAAAAAAAAGACAACCGCATCTTTAGAAGCATAATGAACATCTACACAAAAAGACACATTGTGACACCTGGTGATCCGAAGGGCGAACGAGAAATTATAGAGAAAAGCTTACATCTAAGATTGTGGTCAAGCTTTTAGCCAAGAGTTGAGGTGAAAGACAGCCATCCCTTGCAACCTAGGAAATGTTTTAAGCATGAACTTCTTCCTGTTGAACCTTACTAGAATGATGGGGACACTGTCTGCCTTGCATGCACGCAATGTCCATCCATCCATATTCTGAAACCACTTACCCTAGGCAGGATCGTGGGGTGGGGGTGGGGGGGGTCTGAAGCCTATAGGTACAAGGCAGGGAGCGACCCAGGATGGGGTGCCAACCCATCGCAGCGCACACTCACACACCAGGCACTCACACATGCACACCTATGTAATTCCAATTAGTCTCAGCATGTTTTTGGACTGTGGGGGGAAACAACGGCATGGGGAGAACATGCAAACTCCACACATATGGAATCCTGACAGATACTCAAAGCCAGGTCCCAGAGGTGTGAGGCGATAGTGCTAACCACTGCACCACTGTGCCACCCTATGTGTGATATTCCATATTCCATATCTACCCATTGTATATTCACGTCTGACTTACAGTCAGGAAAATTTCCACGACAGAATCAAAATATATAATGTAGGCAGGGCCTGAGTAAAATATAGAGGCAAATTGCTTATTAGGAGCTAAAAGACAGGCATTCTTCACCCAGGTAAGATCCTGGTGAATCCAGGTTTTACATTATAGGGCTGCTTTTCCCCATGTTAGACATGAATCCAGGATTCTTAGTTTACATTATAAGGACATTTTTTCCAGGAATCTGAGTTTACATTCCCTCAGTCTTGATGTTCTTCCCTCAGCAGCCTGGCACCAGCAGAGGTCAAGCAGGTCAACCCCTGTCAGTAAGCTGTTGTTAATCTTTCAGTGGGTGGAAGGTGGAACCAGGCCATGTTTTAATGTGAATCTGCTGCTTCCTCTGGTCCACTGTTTCACAGACTATGGGGAGGGAGGGGGGGCACTCTACCAGTGTCTACAGATCCTGCCTTGCTGGTGAGGCTTCTGATGGTGCCTGCGAACTCTAACCCCACCCTGAAAAAAATAAAGATAACCCTGTCTGCTCATCAAGATGTGGAGAGTCTTCTTTCCAAAGTCACTAGTTAATTTACTTCTTAATGTGCCGGCAGGCGATCTTTATAGGTCAAATGATCAGCTGTGCCTTCGGCTCACATTCACGCACCATGAAGGTCAGAGATTAGCAGTTTGTTTATATATTCATTCGTTTTTATTTCCGGGAAGCTTCACAATGAACCACAATGTAAAGTATAGATGACAGCAGCTTGACTCTGTGTTTGAAAAGTGATCGCAGAAGGGGCAGCCCGTTTTGGCTAAAGGAGACTGAGCAAACAAGAAGCATTTGGGGGAAATTAGCCAGGTGCTGGAAATCATCAACACAATGCTAAAAGTTGAACTTTTGGTTAAAATATATCAGTTGTGAAGGACAGGCCTGATGAATGGATAGGGTGAGAGAGACGTTACAGGTGTTACGCAGTACTTCGCACAATATTAACATGTCAGTATTTGCATTTTTTCTTACTCCTCCTGTAGCGCTGGCTCCCATTTAATCTGGCAGACGGGAGGCAGCCTTGAGCGTGAAACCCAACCCAGATCTGGCGGGTCCTGTCAGGTGCTCTCGACCGCTTGGCCTGAGATCTAACCCACTGCCTGACCCACAGAGTCTACATAGGGCACGTGGGTCCACTTTGTGCCAAAATGTCTACTGGGATCGTGAGGAAGACTGCCCAAGACGTGCTTGTGTTAAAAACTTAGAGGGGGAGGGAGCGCGTGAGAGAGAGAGCAAAAGACAGAGAGAAGGAGACTTTATATCCAGATGGAGTTCATGTTCCCTACATTCCCTGAGATTAGAGACACTCCAGCCTGGATCAACATCCCAAACATTTACTTGGGAGGATCTGGAAAGCGGTAGCTGAAGCCTAGCAACGCACGCTGCTCCTAAAAGGGAAGGCAACGCAGACGAGGCTCAAGCTGAAACCGACGCAAAAAACAGCACCAAAAAAGGACAGAAATCTGCTGGCGTCGTGCTCTGAACATCAGGGAGAAAATCATCGCTGAAACCATCAGAGATTTAGGATCTGCATATTTTTCTTCAGTCAACAGGTTTAGTTACCCAGCGTAGCTGTTTATGAGATAAACTGTAAAAAGTAAGTATCTTTCACGATAGGTTCAGCCTGGATGTTTCTGTAAAAGCTGCACACTGAATATTTGGATTTGTCCCGCACGCTTGTATTTGATTCTCATACCGACATACCACTAAATTCCCGCTTCTGAGTCCGCAGCCCAAAGTTACGTCTCTGAAGACAGGAGATGTCAACAACAGCAAACCAAACATTTCCAACCCGAAAATCATCAACAGGAAACATAAGTATTACTTGCTAGATTACCACACTAACCACTATCAGTATTGTCACAGTGGGTTAGGCCTCTGTGCCTTCAAACCAAAAGTCATGCATTTGAATCCTGTGCTTGGAAGAGTAGTTACAGATTTGCTGACCTGTAACATCGTGAAAAATGTTCCAGTTGTCCTGTATAAATCTATAGGCTTCACTCTCTCCTCTATATTTGCCTGTGTCTTAAAAAGGAGACTGAAACTATATTACAGTGTACTTGGGCAAATAAAGCTTCCTTCTATCAGGACTACAAGGTTCCTGCTTAATAAGAACATCTTTATATGCATAAGAAAACTGCACTAAATGGATTCTGAAGGTCACTGGAATTCAGAGTTCTGTCTTGTGTTTTTCAAAATTATTGTGTGGTTGGCAAATTATGTAAAAAAAAAAAAAAAAACAGTACTGTGTATGTGCTCTGAAAAACAATTAGGCAGCAGTAGTGATAAATCAATTAACTGATGAACTCTGAACTGATTCTGATGTGGCCATAAGGTATGCTTGCAAAAGATGGGGTGAATTAACCATGTGCTGCACTGCCCCCTATGTGCCAGTGACGGTAAGTTAAGAGGCAGCTCTCCACTTCAGCCTCATCATGCTGGAGTATCATACTGGATATTGGGATCACACTGCTTAAGGTCAGTACATTTACAACCCTTTTTGCTATTCTAGCACTACGCGATTGACAGCCCTGGGTAATTACATTACCTTTATGTAAAGCAGATGCTGTTATCCGAAGCAGTGTATAATTGAGAAGTCAAAAGCTGGAGTGACTGGAGTTAAAGGCCCGATGGTGAACCAAGATTTGACCCAATCAGTTTTTGATCACAGGCACTAAGCCACAAGCCCACCCCCCACGACTTTGGTACAGGGATAATGGGGTGGGGGGGCAGAGAGCGAGCTGCCCCTCTAAATGTTTATGGGTGACTGCCGGCAATTCCTGTCCGCCTTGTCCTTATGCGGTCATGCCCGAGACTGGCGAGTCTCCAGGGCTGCCTGAGCCAGGCTGAACCGGGGGGGGGGGTGGAACCCCGTGGCCCCCCACAGGCTTTTGGGACACCCTCTCCCCCCTTCTAAACACCACAAAGGTTGCCTCGGGTAAAATACAGCTGCTTTCTGTGTTTAAAAAAAGCCATCCCTCTTACTCCCCGTGTAACAAAGCACGACGGAGATGCTGCTATGGCTGCTAATCAGCAATCTCCTACTTGGATAGAGGCTGGAGAGAACATGTACTACTCAGAAGGGTCATGGCTAGTTTGAACGTGAGCAGGGTGGGCAGCATTTCTGAGGAGTCCTGTGATTCCCGGAAATGTAGGGCTCACAGATCCTAGCACAGAGCTTATAGATCCAGGCAGCTGAATATCATAAAAAAAAAGGTGACGGCTTCATTTCGGACATGTTTTGGGTGAACGCTCGCCGAAAGCCCTGCCCAGCATTCCGCATAAGTAAAAATAACACTGTACAGAAGGACGGATGCATCACCCACTGGGGCGGGGTGTGTACCACACACATACTCCACATAAAACACAAGCTTGTTTATGTCCACAAAAGTGCTTCTGAGGGAGACTTTACAAAGATCTGCTTTACTTTACTTAAAACCATGTTTGGTACGAGCAGCAAACATCCTGCTCAGGAGCATATAGGACTGGGGGCCGTGTCCCCCCTTCCCAATATTTAATTTGGCTTCATTCGTCCCCCAATAAATTATATTTAAATGATTGTCAGTGTCACCAACTTCGGTCAACTGGCCGGCGTAATATTTACATGTGTGTAGCAATTTTATTAACTTGTATTTGCAATAGCTTTTGCAAACTAACCCAACGCTTTTGATGCAGCAAATTTTAGTTTTATGCTGGAATATTATAAATTTGCCGTAGGATTTCTTGCGTGAGCCCTAAGTGGTGTCCGCCTCCCCCAATCTCAAATTCCTTCCTACGCCGTTGGTCTTCCTCATCCACACTCTGCCCCTCAGTCAGGGGTCCCGGGGTTCAGAAGAGGCTGGATTCCCCCTGTGCTCCCCAGCGTCCCCTTCGCAGTGCGCGCACACGGACCCGCGGGCACACGCATACACACGCTCTCACACAGAGACGGACACACGCACGCACTCATACACACGCGCGAGACCCGGCTCGCCTCCTTGCCAGCTCCCTAATGGAAACTATGAGTAGCAGCCGACGGAATTACTGCCGATAAACAAAGCCATAAAAGCCCCTTCAGTCCCGCCATTCTCACGCCGTTCCGCCCGTCATTGTCCCTTACCCCACGAACAAACGCCCCCCTGTCCCCTTCATACAGTCCAGCTGATGCTTCCCCGAAACGGTGGTCCAATAAAAAGGCGCACAGCTGCGCTAATTCCCTTTGCCCGTTTACTTTTAATGCATTTTGCACTTCTCCCTTTAAAGATGCCCCGTGCCCTTTCTCTGCGCTTTGACGACAGTGCTAAAAATAGCAAAGTTTAAAGTTATCTATTTGTTTCTTATGTATTTGTTTTACACAAGGAAGCAATGTGCGCACGTCATGGAAACTCACCCCCCCACTTCAAACCGTGGATGTGTAATAGATTATGCCGGACAAAAAAAGAAAGAGAAATTCCCAGCCTATTTCGGTACTCCGCCCTTGCATTGACGCTGCTATTTGCTCTGTCAAACTGAGGTGCTCGCTGCTTCATACCGCTCATCCCCCGGGGCTGATCCACGAAATCCTCAGCCCGATTACTTTCTGAAAGCCCTATGAAAACACACGCTGGACCCCCCCCCCATTTCAGCTGCCGTTAACTATACAAAACGTCAATCAAAAATACGCGCAACGGTGCTTTACAGGCAAAAAAGCGAGGAAAGAACGGGGGAGATGTAGGTGCGCATGCAGAAGGATGCTTCTGCGGTGAGGCAAAGGAAAGTTTTCAGGAAGGCCCCTCGGTCTTCCCAGGCGATCCGGTTTCTGCCCCGGGAGCCAGTTCGCTTCTGCCATTTACCATCCAGTTACCGGCCGCTCAGAGCACCCTCCCTGCAGACCTGCTACATCTGCAGGCACCCGGATTGTGTTTATATTAAACGAGGGGAAATTTTTAAACAAAAGCAGATACCGGGAGCAGGTGGTTATACTCAGACTGCAGCATCCAGAAAGGGGAATCGCCGTCTGATTAGCCGAAGTGGATCTACCCTGCGGTCTGTTAAAAAGTCCGTGTCCGAGGACACAAATGCTGAGGGGGATCCGCGATGGGGAGCGACCCCGCGCAGAACCACCAGGCGGACCTGTGCCGCTCGCACCTCCGCTGTAACCAAGCCGAACGCCGCTGCACTTTTTAGGGGGGGAAGTGAACTTTTTATTGAGGCCCCAAAACAATAAATCTGTCCTCTGTTCACACATCAGTCATTCACGCCAATGGCAGCCATCCTAAACACAGGACCAACACACCATGGATGTTCAGCAGGATTTCAAAGACTGATACGCTGCGTACTTATTTTTGGAGTCGAAATAAGAGGAATTTATAAACAATGGGACGTCACTAATATGTCAATCAAAGCGCGGGGTGCCAGCGGAAAAAAAACCTACGGATCAAGATGGGGGTGGGAATGCTGTCCGTAAAATTTGGGAGGGGGGTATCGCGGCGGAGGATGTTTGATCACCCCCTCTAATGCTGAGGCTAATCTTGATTTTTTTGTAAACGTTCGTCTAATTGTTTTCTCTCCAAGTCAGTTCACAAGTTGTCTACCATTCTAGCGAGACAGTATAAGACAAGCGAGATGTGATGTTAGTCTTGTATCTTTCTGCCGTTTACTTCTTGTTACTTTGTGCCAGTTCCTTTGGGCAACCAGTAGAATGAGTCCAGTGGTAACAAAAAGCTGGGTAGCGCGAAGTCTCAAAGTAGAATAGTTCATTACAGCTGGGGCGGGGGCAACTCTGTCTATCCTGAAAACTGTCACTAAAAATACAAATAACATCATTGCATAATATGTATGTCACGACAAATAACATCATATGGCACGTTGCTATAATGTAAATGACCATGTTATGCTGTATCTTTAAATATAACATATAGAAATTCTGTCTTCATGGGGACCCCAGGCGGCTGCCTACCCCTGCATTATGGTAAGTTGCGCCCCCCCCCCGAGCGTAAACCTGCGTCCCTGACAAACGTTTCTGAGATCTGAGATGAGATCTGACCACGCGGTTAGTTGGACGTGTAGGTGAGGCATGACAGACGCAGGTGTAAACGGCGACGTGTCTCGGCTCTCTACTTACGATCCAATCGCCGGAGAGGCGCTTAAAAACCCAGTGTATACAGGACCCGTGTGTCCTGTTGTTATTACGCTTGTTGCCGAGGCCCGACAGGTAGTAATAATAATAATGTGCAAGCGGTCCCAATGACTACGCTGCGGTCTTTTTTTATGCTATATTTTTTTATGCTATATTTTATTTAAAAAGTATTTTTACATTGCTAACATAAAAAAATGTCATGTTGGCATCTGAAAAAAATGGTTACATTTATGAAGCATGCAATTGATCCTTCCACCCCCGGTATGAGACATTATTTTGTTTGACATCGACTGGTCAGGCCTATATAAATTATGGACTGAATTATGATTCAGGCCTATATAAATTAACATTTATATGCTCTTGCAATTTTATAAATCTGTCATATAATATAAGAAATTGGATTATTATCCAAATGTGTGTGCAACTCTCCATCTGCACAAGTAAATGGGTAGATATTTGCTTTGGTGCGTACTACAATAGCACAAACATTATTTATTTGGGAGATTCTTTTGTCCAAAGTAACATACAATTGAAAAAGAAGGTCAGCTGAGTCCTTGGAGCAATTGGTGTTTAGGGGCCTTGCTCAACTGAAATCAGTCTGCCGACCGTGGGATTTGAACTAGCGTCCTTCCGATCACAGGCACGGCTGAGCCACACGTCATCCCTGTACATTACCCCCAATCAAATGACTGAGACGATCACAACATTAAAGGTGGAAGGTTATGCTATAGTTTTTAAAAAAAAGTGAAAACAGCAACGACCAAACTCTCCAAAGTAGATATGTTTAAACACTGGATCTCACATGACCCACTGATGTGTCCTTTATGTATAAGAATGCTACTCTCTCAAACTAACTGCTTAGAAAAGGGATCCCTTATATTGTAGTGAAGTCACTCTCTTCACAATATATAATATACATCTTACATTTTCACCTACAAATCTGACTACTTTGTGCAGTCTGGTTGATTATGCCATAAGGATACATTTGTGTTTCAGTCAAAAGTTGCAAATTTTGTGTTGTACTCAAACACACGTTGATGGCTCCCTGAGCTATCGAAAAACACTCCCGTGCCATCATAAATTAGGAAAATCCATTTGTGAGCTTACCAGACTGAAAAGATCATCACATGTTTTGGTAAAAATATGTCTCTAGTAAGCAATACACATGTCATATCTTCCTGTTTATAGCTGAGAAAGCGAAACCAGACTAGGTTTGATTGTAAAGCGTATTAAAAGCAAGGTAAAATAATGTGACTCCCTCAGTTAAGAGCCTAGATAACAGCACCAATCATGACAAAACCAGGCTTGTTTTTTTACTGGTGTTGAAGGCAAAGTTTACATAATCTAGTTTATGGACTGTTGTCCCATCACAGAGTTTAAGTTACATGCTCATGAATCTGGCGACGTACACCGGCAGGGCAGGGATCCGTTTCCCCAAAGCTGCCAAAAAGGCTTCAGAACAGCGGAACAATGTGGATCTCTTACTCTGGAGCTCCTGCTGGTCGGGGAGGGTGAGGACGGAGGGGAGTCTGACAGCGACTTCCTGGTGCGGGTCAGGTCCTTGGTCCGGGAGTACAGAGAGGACATGGCTGCACAGGGGGCACAGCAGCTTTTTTGGGGGGGTCCGGTGCGGTTGCGTATCAGGCTGTCATCGGCGAGGCTCCCATGGTGGTGCTACCCTCCCCTCGCGGAGCGGCAGGTGAGCGGGAAACCTTCCACAGTCTTCCAGGAGGTGCAAGCGGCGGGTCTAGGAATGGAGGCAGCAGTGGGCGGGAGGGGGGTATGGTTGGGGAGCAGAGCGGGGGTCCCTTCTTCCTGAGAGTCTGGACAGTGTGGCGGTCATTTAACAGGAATAAAAACAATCAAAGTTGCTTTCTGCCTCTGCCTGCAAGCCCTCCCTCTCGCCTTCCCTCCCTCCCTCCCTCCCTCTCTCTCTCTCTCTCTCCCTCCCTCCCTCTCTCTCTCTCTCACATAATCAAGCGTCCCCAACCCTAACGGGAAGAGATGAGTTTATGGGATTTTTCCTCTTCAGCTATATCTCCTACTTAACCCTTCTCTGCGTACAGATGGACACACACTCACTCACACACACACGTCCGGGAATCTCCGATGAAGAGTAGGGGTGACAGTCTCCATTTGTGATGTCTTATCTCCTGTTTTCCGAATCGACAGGCGCACAGACATGCTCCACCCAAACACATACACCCCCCCTCCCACTCACCCCAATGCCTCTCAACCTCCGTCATCCTCTCCCTCTGCCTGCTGAGTGAAGTCCCTCTCCGCCTCTGGCAGTCATCTCTGGCGGACTTCCAGGCGTTTCTCTGTGCCTCGGCTCTGAGCTGGGGGGGGGGGGGCAACAAAGCCTTATATGTCCACAGGCAGATGTAGGAGGCTGAAGGTTAACACTGGGAAGCTGAGCTGGACTTTGTTCTTCTTGCGCTTTAATGACTCCACAGCAGCTGCGTGGTCACTGTTTATCGGGGGTTTAAATGGTGCCACGTAACCATGGCGATGTAGGCCCCTGTGTGCCCGGAGCAGAAGGGCAGTGTCCTTTAAAGATTCTCTTTTCACTAGAAACGGAGGAATCCATTGGCACATCAGTCCTTGTGGTCCTAAACACTGATGGGATATTTTGAGGAGGAACGTTGGATAGACTCAGACCAAAGATCCACTGTGTCTTTTTGGCTGGGAGCATCATTCACAAGCCAGAGTGCTTTTTGTCTTCCCTGGGGTGTAATTCTTCACTGTGGAGTGTCAGGCTGAAATGAAATCTCTCTTGTACTGTACTTCAGCTCCGGGTGATCCTGGAAATTATTCTTGGATGTGGAGCGTATTCTCTTACCCCCGCACCGAGGCAGGTGACCAGGCCACCAATCCGACATCCGTATTTGGGAAAAATAACACTCTTCTCCTTTCCATCTGACAGAATATAACTCATCACATTGCAGAAATGGCGAGTCCTGCCTGTGCCTTGGGCCATGAATGGTACCTCAGCCGGGAACTTTCGAACAGGAAGAAGTTAGTGGTGTCGCAGACCTCAGGAAAATCATGTTAACATTGTGGGGAACCCCCCCATACTCATATCACACAACACTTCTCTACTCAGATCTCCTGTTGTCTGTAGCTGGCTGGCTGGCTGTGTTTCCTCTCCAGGACTAAGAGTTGGGCCCGGCCCCCTCATACACACCCCAAAGAATGCCACCACGTCTATATCCCCTTCATTTTTTTCTCCCGTTCCCCCTTTACATTTACCTAGCGGATGCTTTTATTCAGTGACCCTGGGATTTGAACCCATAATTTTTTAATCATAGGCACTAGATCCTAACCCATTTAGCCACACACTACTCCCATCAAGGTTTTTTTGGGAATACCTGACTCCACCTTGGCGATCCCCGTCACATACGGTACTATGTAGCATTGTTTTTCCTTCCCGCGGTGACCTGAAGCCGCCCTCGCTGTCAGTGTGGGGTTTTGGGGAACAGGCCTGCTCCCCAGTGCCCCCGCTTTCTCTGGGAGCACATCTGCATCTCAGCCGGACAGCCTGTTTCTCTGTGACAGCTTTATAGGGAACGTTTTCATTGACCAATTGGCTTGTGCTTCTCCCTCACGGAGCCTTTAAAATGAATTAATTCCACAGAAGAACACAGGAAGAAGAAGAGGAAATGATAACTAAAGTAATGGCTGTGTGACTGTACTGGGAGCCCTCTGCGGATGCGGTAAGTCCACGGCGCTGTGTGACTGTACTGGGAGCCCTCCGCGGATGCGGTAAGTCCACGGCGATCACAGCAAAGGCTGAAACATTCCACTTATCCATTAAGCATTTATTCACCGCGTAGCAGCACCCATGCAAAGGGAAAGATTTATTTAGTCATGAAAAATAAAATAATATGTGAATTGTGGAATGCAGACATCCCCACAGCTGAAAGCCCCTGCTAAGCCGATGTGATTCAGACTTTCTCCGCCATGCAGGTTTCCTCCCCAAAGCCTCCTGCCAAGTTGAGCCACAGAGTCAGAGTATGTGTTGGCAAGCACCACCTGCCAGAAAAATAACCCCGAACACATCCTGCTTTTGGATCCACTGAGGTGACGGCCACGTTTCAGCCCCGGTCAAAGTCTTTTTGCTCATTGCAGGGGGTGAGTTCTGTCGGGACAGATCTTGATGTATTTACAGATGGGGCTTTTTTGTAATTTTTCTAGCAGTGATCCTCATGTCGACAAGGTGCTTGTGATTCAGTTTCTCCACCTTTAGACACCAACCTGGCTAACAGACTTACAGTAATGTACTGGGGCTACAGGCACCAATGGAGGTGTTCACTACCACTCAAACTGTCCATTTGCGTGGGGGCCCATCAGGTTTTGGGGCCCCCCTGTTGGTCACAAACTGTCACTACGCTAAATATGAAATAAACCTGTTACTTGTTTAGGTGATGCTGATTTTTGAATGGGGCCCAAGAAACAAGTCCTTGGGAATGTCCTTTGGATAATATTAGTTGAGAATGAGGTTCCTCTGCTTCTGGACTCTCTGTAACAGACTGAGGAGTTCAGAGATCCAGAGAGACCCAAAAACCGAGCCGCTGCCCCTTTGGATCAAGATGAGTCAGCTAAGGTGGTTCTGGTATCTGATAAGGATGCCACCTGGAAGGGTGTCAATGATTCTGTACCTGACACTCACTGGGCAAAGGCTTTGGGGCAGACCCAGAACACACTGGGGAGATTATGGATATCTCCCAGCTGGTTTGGGAACATTCGGGGATCCCCCAGAACAAGCTGGACTCTGTGACTACGGAAAAAGACATCTGGCATAACTGTGGAACACTAAGAAGCTTATTTGTTGGCGCCATCTTGTGGTAAATATGGAAGCACAACAACAATTAGCAGGACCAACGGTTAGCAGGTCTCCCTGTGATACCCCCACCTCATCCATATACTTTTTTTCTATTTTCATCAGTGGAGAAACCAACAAAACTAATTGACAAATCTTACAGCCCATACTTAATTGAATCAGATGTGCTGAAAGTGAAACATCACATATCTAAGTGGCAGAGGTGCTAAGACACATGTTTTTATCAGTGTGTACCTGATAACCCTTCCAGTGTTCTTTACTTACCTCTTGTGAGCAGTCTGATGCGGCAGCACCCAGACTTTGGTCGAGGGTCTGCGGTCGCTGTCTTTGCCTAAGCTCCGCCTCTGAGGGTTCATCGTCTCCGCCGCCTTGCAGTTCATTTCCTAAATGGATTACAGTCGAGTATCAAAATTATAGGAGAAACGAAACTCTACCTTGGACGCTTCTTTCTGATCTGCATAAACAAGAAGTGGTTTGGAATTAATCAGAAAACCCGCACAAACAACACTGGCGAAATAAGTTCATAAATAGAAAAGCAACTCAGATCAACTCTGTAAGTTCAATAAGTCGGTTTCATTCACACGCAGGGGTGACACTATCCGTGATGACTTTCTCTTCAATGCTGAGTATATCACAGTATGCTGCATTTTGTTCTCCAATGAATTCATTATTTTGTTTACGGGCTCTTCCGAGCTGCAGCCTGAAATCGTGATTTATAACTTTAAAATATGAAAAAATGAACCTAAAGGTTGCGTTATCCTTGTGTCGGTAACTGGATGAAATCAGTACAACTCTCAGCTCAAATTTTGATGAAGGGGTTTACAGCTCCTAACGCTAAGTAACACCTTTAGTACCTAATACAGATGGAGGTGGACTGACCCTCCTTTAAACTCAAAGCTGGAAATGACCTTCTTTGGATGCTAATGGGTCACCGTGTAACTGCAGCCCCATTGTTATGAGACAGCTCCTGCTATCACCATTGCTATGCCGAATGTCTGCAGTGTCCGAAGAACTGTGCTATCCTCACACTTTCTGAGCAAGTAAATGAAGGCATTTGGCATTTGCACAAGAATGAACATAGTTGCATTGAAATTATCTAGTTTTCACATATCCCATCATCCTCTGCTTTTTAAAGGCACACACTTATATAGGGAGGGAAGCTTGGCATCTGAGTACATGGTCTGGCCATTTATCTTGCACCCCATTTCAGAAGGATAAGGACAGCGCTCAACAGCCCAGTGGTAAAAACACTCTTGCCAAATATGGGATCCAAACCAGTGACTTTCTGATCACAGGCACAGAGGCCACCGAGTGACACACTGCCCCCTGCTGGCTAACACGTGCATATTGCAACCAAACACCATGAATGGATCACAGGCCCATTTCACACTTGCCAGGCCAATGGCCAAAAGCCTTGTACTTCCATGACTATATGACATTTTCACTGAACCAATTTGGCTGAAATCGTGATGGGAGTGTTGGTGCTGTCCTTCCGCGAGTCCGTGGCAGAGAACATTCCGGAAGGGGAAGGGCAACGAAGGACTGCGGCCGTTTGAAAATCACACTCCAGAAATGTGACTGGTAGCCATGTTTATCGTCTCATGAAACCGATCCGGGGGGGGGGGGGGGGGGGGAATGTGTCCCCCCCCACAAAAAGGAC